>JAUPFT010000026.1:8543547-8946047 GCA_036936625.1 Parnassius smintheus behrii
CGCGATACTAAGTATGTTAATATAATTTGTTGAAAAATTAATCACAAAAAGACTAACGTTAAGAGGCTCGAATCATCGCCTTTCAATGTACTTGTTCAAATGTAGCCTAATGTGCCACTCGACCACGATGTAATTGTTTTGTTTTATCCTGTGTTGTGTCTTCTTTTACGGGTAGCTCATATTTTGTTCCTGTAAAGGTACCGGCTAAATAGAGTAGATTGAGTCACAGCAAGTGCATTTCCACAAACGCGGCAACGTACCACGTTCCCCTTCTTGTTTTGGTTATAATTAACGACGCACATGCAGTCCACCGTTTGGGGTTCCTTCTCCGCGGATACAAAGAGTAATCTAGTCAACCCTAACCATTTAGTAAACATCCGTTATCAGATTCGAACCCAGGAACCCTATCTCGACCAGTGGTCCTTCCCTGGTTAGCCCGATTGAATAGTACCATAGACATAATGCAATTGCAATTGGGTATTGTCTCACATATAATTATAAGATTAGAAAATTATGTAATTAAAATTTCATTGTGACTTCACAGGAAAACCATTTGCTTTTATGTCGATGAAGACTACACTAGCCCACGTTCTACGACATTATCGCATCCAAGCAGATCATACCAAGATGGTAGTAAAAGCTGATGTGGTGCTTAAACCCGTATATGGTCACCACATTTCTATAGAGAAGAGAACGTGATGAAAAAAATTCAAAGAAACATATTTTTAAGACAGTCATTTCCATCATTACGTCAATCCTTTTATCAAAAAAAATCTACTAAAATCGATGTTAAGAGAATGAACGAGCAATGCGATGAGCAAAAGTTCGAAAAAGAAGAGAGTTATCAAAAAGTCACTATAAAAATGAATGTGAAATAAACTAAAACTTTAAAAAATCACTATTTGGTTATTATTTTTTATTTATAAAAAAATAAAAGAAATGTCGCGCAAAAATGTCCATTACCCCATTTCACCTTGTGAATATATAAGAAATGGGAAAGTGCTGCATGTCTCGCTTCTCGAGACATGCAGCACTTAACGATATCATACGCCGGTCTCTTGCCACCGTCAACGTGCCAAGTCTACTTGAGCCGTCTGGTATTGCAAGAGACGATGGCAAGAGACCGGACGGTATGAGTTTGATTCCATGGAGGATGGGCCGGGTGCTGGTATGGGATGCAACCTGTTCAGACACGCTGGCCCCTTCCCATCTACGTGGAACCAACAACAGAGCTGGTGCGGCTTGTGAAGCGGCAGAAAAGGCTAAAGTTTGCAAATACAGGGGTCTAGGCTCCGAATATATTTTTGTCCCTTTCGGTGTCGAGACCCTTGGTCCGTGGGGTCCTAGCGCTATAAGCCTTTTTAAGGAAATAGCAAAAAGGTTAATCGACGTCACAGGAGACCGAAGAGCTGGCAGTTACCTCGGACAAAGAATTAGTCTAGCTATTCAACGGGGAAACGCTGCCAGTATCTTCGGAACCTTGCCTAAAGGACCTCTTTTTTAATAATTTAATTTAGTTATTATAATATATATTTTTAAGGTTTTTAGTATTAGAAATAATGTTTATAAATTTATGGGTTAGATTTAATTTAAAGTATATTTACAATATTTTATTGGTCCACGGGGCTTGATGTCGACTATCAAAGGATTTGTACCTTCATCTTTATTGACGTGTAGTTGATGTTATAATAATCCACAATAGTAAGAAATGGGAAAGATATTATATGCTGAATGTAATTTTCCGGTTGGTGGTAATTTAATATTCCCTTTTACATAATATGGCCAAGAAATACCGGAATTGGATGAATAAGTTTCGTTTTTTAATTTGGCTACTTGTATTTTTAATTAAAGTAAAAACTTTGTTTTTTCATCTAGATATATGTGAAGATTTTTATTGCATTTTTACAAGGTATGGGTAATGACAACCACACCTAAATATTTTTGATTGAGTTATTTATATTAACACCAGTGATAGTTATTTTAATTATTACTGAGACTATAACTGACTTGAAGAAGGCAGGTGGCTACATCTAATTTTAGGCATGAATAAATAAAGCTCAATAAAGCTACAGTTTAATAAAAAGAAGACCTTTCAGCAAGATAAATCAAAATATTGTTCATTCCATTATATACATTAAATTATTGTTTTTTTGTTTGTCCTGTATCCTATACCATTCAACCAATAATGAGCATTGCAACGCCGAGCTCATAGCACGGCACATCCTTTTATACATAAAAAATCAGATAGCGGAAGGAATAAAATATACAATCATCTTATTACCGAAGCATTGACCATTTCTGATTTTACATTTTCCGATGTTTACGAGCTTATAAAGTTTGATCGCTATGTTTACCAAACCAATGCCTAGAACTTTTATGTATTGTCACAAATAATTGTTTAAATTAGATATTTTCATTGAAGATTACATTTGTTATTAAGAATGAGGTCATAAGTACTAATAGGCAATTAAGTAAAATTGCGAAAAATCGATTACACAAATGTAAACTGCTGATTTATTATGGTAAATTGATAAAAAACCTTTAAAAATCAAGATTGGAGGTTTGCTAACACAAGCTACTTTAACACACATCAATAATGTTCTCCAGGTCAAATTTCAAGGACAACGGTGTTTACACTAACACCCTATATATCTATATATATATATATATATATATATATATATATATATATATATATATATATATATGTATATATATATATATATATATATATATATATATATATATATATATATATATATATATATATATATATATATATATATATATATGTTTCTCACACTGATCCAAGTAGAGGTTACGCCTTCCGCACGACAGAGAAATTTATGTTTTTCCTTGCCGCACCACTGGTGAGACATGTACATGTGCTATTGACCCAGAGTTCTGTGGTGTACTTACTTTAATACCGGGTTTTTTAAACCTTGAGCCGCACTGATAAATATGTTTTTTAATACAGTGCGGAACTAGGTTAAAACATCATATATCCCCCGCGACCTCGTACCACACCTTGCGCTAGCTTCACGTTCAGGCCGCTGAAGCCGAAATCCGGTCTGGAGGACATTATTAGATAAAGTATTAGGGATCGACACATATATATTAAATCATACTCGACAATCTTTCTCACCGAAGTGTTTTTAACACGTTTACTTTTTGAACCGAGTCCTAACCCAGACGTTATGGCGGCACAGGGCTTGTTAAACTACGCCGTTCTTAGGACACTGAAATCGTTTTTTGGCGTGAAGTAATAAAAGAGCATGAATTTTTGTTTTTATCATTATTAACAATGAATTGATAGACTTAAATCTGCCGCCACGCGTGGTTAGGTTGGTAAGTTTAGAATCTCGGTCTAAGGTGAAATAAAATGTGAGGTCTTATATGCCCCGTACCGCACTGAATAAGAGCAGTTTTTTACATATGATGTAAAAAACTGTGATGAGAAATAAAAATATCGGTAACCCTTATTTCGATTGTATTTATTAAAAAATACTTAAAACCAGAAATAATTCGTGTAATCCAATAAAAACACTTTGGTGAGAGAGGTTGTATTAAATATTATATATAACTATTAGAAATCGACAAATATATATATATATATATATATATATATATATATATATATATATATATATATATATATATATATATATTTGTCGATTTCTAATAGTTAATATTACTTCATCTAATAATGTCCTCCAGACCGAATTTAAGCCACGGTGGCCTGCCTTAGTGGAGGCTAGCCATCGGCGCAGGATAGGATTATGGTGTCCAAGTGTATGCGCAAGCACAGGTGCACTCTCTATTCCCCCACTCTCATAATTCGATGGGACGGTAAACCGACACGACTGAAGAGAGCTCAGGCGCAGGACCAACGGCTTTATGTGCTTTCCGAGGCACGGGGATGAGACACTGCTAAAAAACTCAATAATTGATTTTTCGGCCCGGCCCGGAATTTGAGCTCAGGACCTCATGATCAGCAGTTACACTACTACAACCACTAGATCAACGAGGCAAAAATTTCTTCACCTACACAAACTATAATTAGTAAATATTAATTGACAACTTACCTGTTTTTGAAATATAAGTCGATATTGAATAAAACTAAATTTACGGATTCTATCACGTTTATTTATCTGATTTTACTTATTTTTAAAACATCTCGGTCCCCCGTGACCATGGTTGCTGTAAAGCACCGGACAAAGAACGTGTTAAAAAGATCATGGTTAAAGGGTAGTGAAACTCTACAGACTGTAGCGAAACCCTGACTATCACGCAATAAAGTGATGTTGTGTTTATGGTGGCATTAGAAGGGCATCGTTTATTACGAGCTTTTACCGCCGGACAAAACCATTGACTCAGATATCTACTGCCAATATCTAATGAGACTCAAGCAAGAAATTGAGAAAAAACGGCCAGATTTGATCAACAGAAAAGGAGTGGTCTTCCATCATCACATAAGAAGACCTGGTTGAGAATTATTAATACATCCACCATATACTCCTGATCTTGCACCCTCAGATTTGAACTTATTTTGGTCTCTTCAGAATTTTTTGGGAAGTAGTTTGGTCATGTAGAAAAAAATGAATGAGGAAAAGGTGACAAAGCCAATTTATGCTGCAGAAGTGAACGTAGAGTCGGAAAGGAGCATCCCAGGGGAAATTTTTTCGACCAAATTGGCGATATATTGAAAATGGTCAAAATTATGGGTACCTCTAATCGACGAGCATGTATGCGTAGGTTTATGAATGTTGAGGAGGCGAGAGAGGTGTGTTATGATCCTGCCAAATGGAAGTCTGTAGTCTCTGACTACCACTCTGGGTGACAAGCGTAAGTGTTTTTGTTAGGTTAACATCAAGAGAGGACTGTTAAAACTACTTGTCGAATTTTGTTGATCGAAAATCCCAAGATATCTAAAGCAACGGAATAATGTCACTACCTATAACATGGCACCAAGTTATTGAACAAAATGGCACATATATATTACTCATACAATTAAATGTAATTATACTTTGAAAAAAAAATATCTTGAATTTGTATATAAAATACGAGGAAACTTTTTACCCGATGTAATATATAATTATATAGGCTCTTATCTACCTCTTTGAAATATGTTTTTTATAAGAATGCCTCCTAAAAGTATTTAAAAGAACTTTTATTACTCCTGATTTCGAAAGTAGGGGTGGAGATAGTGTTAAAACTACAGACCTATTTCTGTGCTGCCAACTCTTTCAAAAATATTGGAAAGGCTGCTTAATAACCGATTTGTAACACTTTTTATCAAATATAATATTTTATCAACTACGCTATTCGGTTTTAGATCGCACCTCGTCGGGATCGGATCAAAAAAAGCTAGACTAAATTTTTATATTTGTTAAAAATTTATTCTAGCTTTCCTGATCGAGGTAGATCAACAACAAAAATTTAAAGGAGTTTTCCTCGATTTAACCAAGGTTTTCGATACCATCTAGATTTCTATTCTTGTAAATAAATTATAAAAGACATCGGAATTAGAATTTCTGCCCCTTTTTTAGTCTTCTTGAGTGACCGAGTGCCGAGAGTTAAGATTAAAATTTCATCCGTTCTGATGCTAGTATTATTTTGTGAGTCCTTCAAGTAAGTATCCTATGACTAAGACTAGCGGTAATGCCGAAACAGACCGACTCTTCGACCACGTCCAAATGGCTGCAGATTCGTTGCCACAGCAGATCCCCTCCGCAGAGATCGTGATCCTCGGCGACTTTAACGCCCATCACGCCGAATGGCTCGGTTCACGTTTAACCGATCATGCGGGGAGATCTGTTCATGATTTTGCCTTGGCATATGGTCTGACACAACTGGTTACTTCGCCTACGCGGATTCCAGATGTGGAGGGTCATGCACCTTCCCTGTTGGACCTTCTGCTGACCTCTCACCCGGACGGATATCAGATTTCCGTCGACGCCCCTTTAGGCTCCTCGGACCATTGTCTTGTCCGGAGTGTGGTGCCACTCACGTTGAAATCGCGGTTGCATTCTGCAGGCTGCCGCCGTGTTTGGCACTATAGGTCAGCCGATTGGGATAGGGATGCGGTCTTTCTTTGCATTCTACCCTTGGGGGCGGGTTTGCTTCTCGCCAGACGATCCCAACGTTGTTGCGGATTCTGTCGCTGATGTGGTACTTCAGGGTATGGAACTTTTTATTCCTTCCTCTGTGGTGCCCATTGGAGGCAAATCTCAGCCATGGTTTGGTCGCTCCTGTAAAATAGCATCATGCTATAAGCAGGAGTGCTACCAAGCCTGGGCTGACGCATCAGCGTCCAGGGATGTAAACACCAGCGCTCTAAAAAAGAAGTATAATTCCGCCTCTAGGTCCTTCAAAAGAGTCATTGCCAAGGCAAAGTCAGAGCACATAGGCAGAATTGGCGAGAAACTAGTTCGTCTTCCTTCTGGAACCCGTGCATTCTGGTCTCTCGCCAAGGCTGTCCAGGGGAATTTCTGTCAGCCATCTCTTCCATCTCTGCACAGGGAGGATGACTCACTGGCCCATACTGCAAAGGAGAAAGCCGATCTTCTAGGCTCCTTCTTTGCGTCTAACTCGACTCTCGATGACGGGGGGAGTACGCCGCCGACCATCCCGCGGTGTGAGTGCTCCATGCCGGAAGTGCAGTTCACACAGCGCTCGGTTCGCAAAGCACTCCTCTCCCTGGACATCCACAAGTCGAGTGAGCCTGACGGAATCCCCCCAATTGTGCTGAGGACGTGTGCTCCAGAGTTGGCACCGGTTTTAACGCGTCTTTTCCGGTACTCCTACTCCCTAGGCGTAGTCCCAAAATCATGGAAGACGGCTTTCGTCCACCCGATCCCTAAAAAAGGCGACCGCTCAGACCCGTCCAACTACCGGCCAATCGCCATCACCTCCTTGTTCTCCAAAACAATGGAATCCATTGTAAACTGCCAGCTCATGAGGTACCTTGAGGATCACCAGCTGATTAGTGACCGCCAATACGGTTTTCGCCGTGGTCGGTCAGCTGGTGATCTTCTGGTCTACCTCACTCACAGATGGGCGGAGGCAGTAGAGTTCAAGGGGGAGGCATTGGCCGTTAGTTTGGACATTGCGAAGGCCTTCGATCGGGTTTGGCACAAAGCGCTTCTTTCGAAGCTCCCTTCCTATGGGCTACCCGAGAAATTGTGCGATTGGATCACCAGCTTTCTTGCAGATCGGAGCATCAAGGTCGTTGTAGACGGTGCAAGCTCCAATTGCAAGCCTATTAATGCTGGTGTTCCACAGGGCTGCGTGCTATTGCCAACGCTGTTTCTTCTGCATATCAATGATATGTTGCATACCCGTAACATTCATTGCTATGCAGATGACAGCACTGGTGATGCTCTTTACACCGGCCGAGCCAATATTTCTCGGGAAAACGTCTCCGAGTGCCGGGACAAACTTGTGTCTGAAGTCGAGTCTTTGCTGAACAGAGTCTCGGATTGGGGACGACTAAATCTAGTCCAATTTAACCCGTTAGCTCTGACAGCGCGCGACATGTTATACTACCGTTCCCTCTGGACCTTAATGGCGGGAAAATTTCTAGGTTAGGAAATTTTTTGCAATATTGCAAATTTTGCTATATTTTCACTTTGAGACAATATTTATGGATAAAACTTACAGGAAGTCTTGTTGAATGTATAAACTATCGAATAAAATTATTTTTGGTTGCTAGAAATTGTAATAAAGTATATAAATTACACTGTATAGCATAATAGTAGTATAAACTTCAATTTTAGTGACAAAATTACTACTAATTTGAATTCTACTCCTTTGTTTTTGGAGAAATTTATATGAAATTGTTTGGAAATATGTATATTTTATGTTTTATGTGTTTCCATTCGTTACTCATACCAAAATATTAAAATATTAAAAAATTAAAAAAAAATAATAATATATTATCTGTATGACATTTCGAACAATATTTCTAAAATATGTTTGTGTGAATTTGAAATAAATACAACGTCATGTTATTTCAAAATATGTAGGAAAACTATTTTTACTTACATTTTACACTAAAAATAAATGAGAATTTGAAAAATAACACATTTATAACCCGCCCGCCAAAACGGGCCTTTCGGAATTTGAAGTACTTTTGGCAATTTACTTTTCAGTTTTTATACCACAAATTACATATCTACGTGTTTAATATATTACAAGGAATATAAAAAAGTATAATACTTTCGTTTTTAGTCCAGACACAAATATAAAATTCTATAAAAAAGACAGAGCGCCTTCATCAAATTGACACGTGGAACGCCGAAAGTTCAGAGTGATTTCTTTTTTTTTTTTCTAAGAAACATTGCCAGGTTATGGTTTAAAATAAAAGAGCATATCTTTGTCTTTGATACTATTATCTATTGCATATTGTCTTTGGTTTTGTTTTAAAGGAAAAAGTAGTTTTTTCATAAGGCAGTACTTCTGATCTTATCTGATCTGATTAGCCCCGTACCCGAGCCGACGTATTGACCTCGATTGTAAAATCTGATTAGATTGGTGGCCGAGTGAAAGGGTTGACCCCCAGAAGACACAAGTTTGCTCGTTAACCGCTAAAAAGAAACCCCTTTGTCGTATCCCCTCAGTTTCAAGGCACTCCCCTTGTTGCCTCAGCCAGTATCGGAATCCTCGGCGTCGACATATCGAGTGACGTGCAGTTTCGTGGTCACTTGGAAGGGAAGGCCAAATTGGCCTCTAAAAAGCTTGGCGTGCTCAGCAGAGCGGGACAGTATTTCATGCCGGCACACCGCCTGCAACTTTACAAGGCGCAGGTTCGGCCGCACATGGAATACTGTTCCCATCTCTGGGCTGGGGCTCCCCAGTACCAGCTCCTTCCACTTGACCGCATCCAGCGCAGAGCGGCTCGAATCGTCGACGACCGAGTGCTTTCCGATCGGCTCGATTCACTGGCGTTGCGAAGAGATGTTGCATCTCTTTGCGTATTTTATCGCATCTATCACGGGGAGTGCTCTGAGGAATTGTTCGGATTAATCCCAGCCGCCAAATTTCGTGAACGCACGACACGGCAAACGTCCCGATACCATCCACACCATCTGGATGCTTGGCGGTCCACCACTGTACGTTTCACAAGGAGTTTTCTTCCACGTACAACCTCTCTGTGGAATAGTTTATCACCGGCGATTTTTCCGGACCGATACGACCTGGGGACCTTCAAGAAAAGAGCTTACTCCTTTCTAAAGGGCCGGCAACGCACCCGCAATTCTCCTGGTGTTGCGGTTGATCATGGGCGGCGGTAGTCACTTAACATCAGGTGAGCCGCATGCTCGTTTGCCCCCTCTTCTATAAAAAAAAAAAAAAAAGTCTCATTCTAATTTATATTAATGACCTTTGTCATATGTTATTAACCTGTACGCCAAGCCATGCTCACTTTCGATCGCGCAATACCAACCTTACGCCCGCCAAGTAGTGATCGAATTAGATCAGAATTATGTAAACATGTCTACCTATGAAAAAACTATTTTTTCGTTTTAAACAAAACCAAAGACACTATGCAATAGATATTAGTATCAAAGACAAAGATATGCTCTTTTATTTTAAACCATAACCTGGCAATGTTTCTTAGAAAAAAAAAAAAAAGAAATCACTCTGAACTTCCGGCGTTCCACGTGTCACTTTGATGAAGTTGCTCTGTCTTTTTTATAGAATTTTATATTTGTGTCTGGACTAAAAACGAAAGTATTATACTTTTTACATTTCTTGTAATATAGTCAACACGTAGATATATAATTTGTGGTATAAAAAGTGAAAAGTAAATTGCCAAAAGTACTTCAAATTCCGAAAGGCCTGTTTTGGCGGGCGGGTTATAAATGTGTTATTTTTCAAATTCTCATTTATTTTTAGTGTAAAATGTAAGTAAAAATAGTTTTCCTACATATTTTGAAATAACATGACGTTGTATTTATTTCAAATTCACACGAACATATTTTAGAAATATTGTTCGAAATGTCACAGATAAAATATTATTTTATTTTTTTTTTTTAATTTTTTAATATTTTAATATTTTGGTATGAGTAACGAATGGAAACACATAAAACATAAAATATACATATTTCCAAACAATTTCATATAAATTTCTCCAAAAACAAAGGTGTAGAATTCAAATTAGTAGTAATTTTGTCACTAAAATTGAAGTTTATACTACTATTATGCTATACAGTGTAATTTATATACTTTATTACAATTTCTAGCAACCAAAAATAATTTTATTCGATAGTTTATACATTCAACAAGACTTCCTGTAAGTTTTATCCATAAATATTGTCTCAAAGTGAAAATATAGCAAAATTTGCAATATTGCAAAAAATTTCCTAACCTAGAAATTTTCCCGCCAAAAAGGTCCCGAGTGAACGGGAGTGTAACAATGTCGCGCGCTGTCAGAGCGTAGAAGTTAATACGTGGTAAAATATTCACATACGCCGATTATACGGTTGCGAGAAACAAGTTCAACTTCCTTCGGGCATTCGTACTGTTATATCCCATTTTACAAGGCAATAAAATATTAGTAAACACTTATTTAATCACACGGTACTTTTCCTTAATATAGCTATAGTCAGCAATTATATTGTTTCTTTCCATGTTCGTTTTAATTCCATTTTTAATGATCAGTTAGACTCAGAGCCCCGGGTAGATCGGACATAGATTCCGAGACGTATTAGAGTTCGGAAGTCAAGGACTATGTTAATTTGGTGTGTAAACTTTTGCAATAAACCTTTAGGTTTATTTGGTGTTTATTTTTTTTTTAAAGTCAAACGGGATCGACCTCCTAACAGTACGCAATGTTTCGCCAAACCTATCCAAAGGAATTTCACTAAGCTAATAAAAACAAGTTGTGGCGGCACTGTCATCGCGCCGCAAGCGAAGCACATCGAAGCTTAAATCACGCTATCAACATTCCGAATCATAAAAAGCATATATAGAACATCTCCGAACTATCACACGGACTGTTGGTCGCTCCCCGGGCAGAACACCTTGCCCGGCGGGAGATCTCCCCTTTTCCTACTACGGCCACAGTGGCCACAAAGTTAACAAGTTAAAGAAGAAAAACTCCGAGCATAGCCCATCTTCAAAGCTGACCAGAAGGACAATGGGAAAAATGGTAGGTTGGGCGGCCCTCAACTATATGGATCGAAACCTTGTAATAGGTGCAGAATTCGAATGTATGCAGGTGGCCCAGGATCGTGCTTTGTGGCATTTCTTCTGGGAGATGTTTGTTCAGCAGTGGACTTATGAAAAGCTGTAATGGATAAAATTATTAATATTCTTATTACAAATAATTTGCAAATACTATAAAATTGTCATCATAATCGTCGTCATCGTCATCGTCAACATCATCGTCATCATCATCGTCATCATCATCGTCATCATCATCGTCATCGTCATCATTATCGTCACCGTCATTGTCATGGTCAACGTCGTAATCATCGTCATCATCATCATCGTCATCGTCATCGTCATCTTCATCGTCATCTTCATTGTCATCGTTACCGTCAGCATCATCGTCATTATCATGGTCCTCGACATAGTCATCGTCATCATCAACAACTTCGTCATTGTTATCATTATCGTCATCGTCACCTTCACAGTCATCGTCATTGTCGTCGTCCTCTAAATCGTCATTCATCGTCATTGCCATCATCATCAACACCGTCACCGTCATCATCATCATCATTATTATTATCATCATCATCATCATCACCGTCGTCGTCATCATCATCATCATCATCATCACCATCATCATCATCATAATCATCGTCATCGTCATCGTCATCGTCACCGTCATCGTCATCGTCATTGTCATCGTCATCGTCATCGTAATTATCATCGTCCTTGACATCGTCATCGTCATCATCATCATCATCATATATATATATATATATATATATTTAACAGTGGTAGAGCCACACGGCAGCTTTGCTGTCGCACGTATGGGCTGGCTCAAACCGGGGTGGTACCACGACCTCACAGAATACCGGCGTGAAGTGGAAGCTCTGCTTCCGCGTTTCGTCTGGTGAGTGCAGATGGCCGGAGGCCCAATTTCCCCCCCCCCCCCCCCCCATCAACATGGTAGCGGAATTCAATGATAGACTACCCCAGGAGGGTACCAGCACCCCTGGAGAATCCCTCGCTGAGTATCCACGACCATGTTTCTCCACTTCTGAGCGTGGGTGCTCAGGCTACCCCGCGTATTCTGGGGGGGGGGGGGCAAAATTCCGCTCAAGACTAAAACTGCTCGGGGCAAATGGAGCTACAAGACCAAGGCGACCTCTGCCACGCTGTCCGTGAATTTCTGCAATATCAGGGGACTTCACTCCAACCTAAACGCCGTCCACTACCATCTCGAGACGGCGAGGCCGGCTCTGCTCTTTCTGACCGAGACGCAGGTGTCCTCTCCGGCTGATGTCTCGTATCTCTCCTACCCGGGGTACAAACTGGAACACTCCTCTGTGCCTCGGGCTGGAGTTTGCGTTTACGTCAGAGAGGACATCTGTTCTCGACGCCTCGGCAGACTTGAAGGGTCGGACCTGTCCATCCTTTGGCTACGCGTAGACAGCGACGACCATCCGCGCGTCTACGGGTGCCTCTATAGGTCCCACAGCGGTAATGCCGAAACAGACCGACTCTTCGACCACGTCCAAATGGCTGCAGATTCGTTGCTACAGCAGATCCCCTCCGCAGAGATCGTGATCCTCGGCGACTTTAACGCCCATCACGCCGAATGGCTCGGTTCACGTTTAACCGATCATGCGGGGAGATCTGTTCATGATTTTGCCTTGACATATGGTCTGACACAACTGGTTACTTCGCCTACGCGGATTCCAGATGTGGAGGGTCATGCACCTTCCCTGTTGGACCTTCTGCTGACCTCTCACCCGGACGGATATCAGATTTCCGTCGACGCCCCTTTAGGCTCCTCGGACCATTGTCTTGTCTGGAGTGTGGTGCCACTCACGTTGAAATCGCGGTTGCATTCTGCAGGCTGCCGCCGTGTTTGGCACTATAGGTCAGCCGATTGGGATAGGGATGCGGTCTTTCTTTGCATTCTACCCTTGGGGGCGGGTTTGCTTCTCACCAGACGATCCCAACGTTGTTGCGGATTCTGTCGCTGATGTGGTACTTCAGGGTATGGAACTTTTTATTCCTTCCTCTGTGGTGCCCATTGGAGGCAAATCTCAGCCATGGTTTGGTCGCTCCTGTAAAATAGCATCATGCTATAAGCAGGAGTGCTACCAAGCCTGGGCTGACGCATCAGCGTCCAGGGATGTAAACACCAGCGCTCTAAAAAAGAAGTATAATTCCGCCTCTAGGTCCTTCAAAAGAGTCATTGCCAAGGCAAAGTCAGAGCACATAGGCAGAATTGGCGAGAAACTAGTTCGTCTTCCTTCTGGAACCCGTGCATTCTGGTCTCTCGCCAAGGCTGTCCAGGGGAATTTCTGTCAGCCATCTCTTCCATCTCTGCACAGGGAGGACGACTCACTGGCCCACACCGCAAAGGAGAAAGCCGATCTTCTAGGCTCTTTCTTTGCGTCTAACTCGACTCTCGATGACGGGGGGAGTACGCCGCCGACCATCCCGCGGTGTGAGTGCTCCATGCCGGAAGTGCAGTTCACTCAGCGCTCGGTTCGCAAAGAACTCCTCTCCCTGGACATCCACAAGTCGAGTGGGCCTGACGGAATCCCCCCAATTGTGCTGAGGACGTGTGCTCCAGAGTTGGCACCGGTTTTAACACGTCTTTTCCGGTACTCCTACTCCCTAGGCGTAGTCCGAAAATCATGGAAGACGGCTTTCGTCCACCCGATCCCTAAAAAAGGCTACCGCTCAGACCCGTCCAACTACCGGCCTATCGCCATCACCTCCTTGTTCTCCAAAACAATGGAGTCCATTGTAAACTGCCAGCTCATGAGGTACCTTGAGGATTACCAGCTGATTAGTGACCGCCAATACGGTTTTCGCCGTGGTAGGTCAGCTGGTGATCTTCTGGTCTACCTAACTCACAGATGGGCGGAGGCAGTAGAGTCCAAGGGGGAGGCATTGGCCGTTAGTTTGGACATTGCGAAGGCCTTCGATCGGGTTTGGCACTAAGCGCTTCTTTCGAAACTCCCTTCCTATGGGCTTCCCGAGAAATTGTGCGATTGGATCACCAGTTTTCTTGCAGATCGGAGCAACAAGGTCGTTGTAGACGGTGCAAGCTCCGATTGCAAGCCTATTAATGCTGGTGTTCCACAGGGCTGCGTGCTATCGCCAACGCTGTTTCTTCTGCATATCAATGATATGTTGCAGACCCGTGACATTCATTGCTATGCAGATGACAGCACTGGTGATGCTCTTTACACCGGCCGAGCCAATATTTCTCGGGAAAACGTCTCCGAGTGCCGGGACAAACTTGTGTCTGAAGTCGAGTCTCTGCTGGACAGAGTCTCGGATTGGGGGCGACTAAATCTAGTCCAGTTTAACCCCCAGAAGACACAAGTTTGCGCGTTAACCGCTAAAAAGAACCCCTTTGTCGTATCCCCTCAGTTTCAAGGCACTCCCCTTGTTGCCTCAGCCAGTATCGGAATCCTCGGCGTCGACATATCGAGTGACGTGCAGTTTCGTGGTCACTTGGAAGGGAAGGCCAAATTGGCCTCTAAAAAGCTTGGCGTGCTCAGCAGAGCGGGGCAGTATTTCATGCCGGCACACCGCCTGCAACTTTACAAGGCGCAGGTTCGGCCGCACATGGAATACTGTTCCCATCTCTGGGCTGGGGCTCCCCAGTACCAGCTCCTTCCACTTGACCGCATCCAGCGCAGAGCAGCTCGAATCGTCGACGACCAAGTGCTTTCCGATCGGCTCGATTCACTGGCGCTGCGAAGAGATGTTGCATCTCTTTGCGTATTTTATCGCATCTATCACGGGGAGTGCTCTGAGGAATTGTTCGGATTAATCCCAGCCGCCAAATTTCGTGAACGCACTACGCGGAAAACGTCCCGATACCATCCACACCATCTGGATGCTTGGCGGTCCACCACTGTACGTTTCAAAAGGAGTTTTCTTTCGCGTACAACCTCTCTGTGGTATAATTTACCACCGGCGAATTTTCCGGACCGATACGACCTGGGGACCTTCAAGAAAAGAGCTTACTCCTTTCTAAAGGGCCGGCAACGCATCTGCAATTCCCCTGGTGTTGCAGTTGATCTTGGGCGGCGGTTTTCACTTAACATCAGGTGAGCCACATGCTCGTTTGCCCCCTCTTCTATAAAAAAAAAAAAAAAAGTCTCATTCTAATTTATATTAATGACCTTTGTCATATGTTATTAATACGTGGTAAAATATTCACATACGCCGATTATACGGTTGCGAGAAACAAGTTCAACTTCCTTCGGGCATTCGTACTGTTATATCCCATTTTACAAGGCAATAAAATATTAGTAAACACTTATTTAATCACACGGTACTTTTCCTTAATATAGCTATAGTCAGCAATTATATTGTTTCTTTCCATGTTCGTTTTAATTCCATTTTTAATGATCAGTTAGACTCAGAGCCCCGGGTAGATCGGACATAGATTCCGAGACGTATTAGAGTTCGGAAGTCAAGGACTATGTTAATTTGGTGTGTAAACTTTTGCAATAAACCTTTAGGTTTATTTGGTGTTTATTTTTTTTTTAAAGTCAAACGGGATCGACCTCCTAACAGTACGCAATGTTTCGCCAAACCTATCCAAAGGAATTTCACTAAGCTAATAAAAACAAGTTGTGGCGGCACTGTCATCGCGCTGCAAGCGAAGCACATCGAAGCTTAAATCACGCTATCAACATTCCGAATCATAAAAAGCATATATAGAACATCTCCGAACTATCACACGGACTGTTGGTCGCTCCCCGGGCAGAACACCTTGCCCGGCGGGAGATCTCCCCTTTTCCTACTACGGCCACAGTGGCCACAAAGTTAACAAGTTAAAGAAGAAAAACTCCGAGCATAGCCCATCTTCAAAGCTGACCAGAAGGACAATGGGAAAAATGGTAGGTTGGGCGGCCCTCAACTATATGGATCGAAACCTTGTAATAGGTGCAGAATTCGAATGTATGCAGGTGGCCCAGGATCGTGCTTTGTGGCATTTCTTCTGGGAGATGTTTGTTCAGCAGTGGACTTATGAAAAGCTGTAATGGATAAAATTATTAATATTCTTATTACAAATAATTTGCAAATACTATAAAATTGTCATCATAATCGTCGTCATCGTCATCGTCAACATCATCGTCATCATCATCGTCATCATCATCGTCATCATCATCGTCATCGTCATCATTATCGTCACCGTCATTGTCATGGTCAACGTCGTAATCATCGTCATCATCATCATCGTCATCGTCATCGTCATCTTCATCGTCATCTTCATTGTCATCGTTACCGTCAGCATCATCGTCATTATCATGGTCCTCGACATAGTCATCGTCATCATCAACAACTTCGTCATTGTTATCATTATCGTCATCGTCACCTTCACAGTCATCGTCATTGTCGTCGTCCTCTAAATCGTCATTCATCGTCATTGCCATCATCATCAACACCGTCACCGTCATCATCATCATCATTATTATTATCATCATCATCATCATCACCGTCGTCGTCATCATCATCATCATCATCATCACCATCATCATCATCATAATCATCGTCATCGTCATCGTCATCGTCACCGTCATCGTCATCGTCATTGTCATCGTCATCGTCATCGTAATTATCATCGTCCTTGACATCGTCATCGTCATCATCATCATCATCATATATATATATATATATATATATTTAACAGTGGTAGAGCCACACGGCAGCTTTGCTGTCGCACGTATGGGCTGGCTCAAACCGGGGTGGTACCACGACCTCACAGAATACCGGCGTGAAGTGGAAGCTCTGCTTCCGCGTTTCGTCTGGTGAGTGCAGATGGCCGGAGGCCCAATTTCCCCCCCCCCCCCCATCAACATGGTAGCGGAATTCAATGATAGACTACCCCAGGAGGGTACCAGCACCCCTGGAGAATCCCTCGCTGAGTATCCACGACCATGTTTCTCCACTTCTGAGCGTGGGTGCTCAGGCTACCCCGCGTATTCTGGGGGGGGGGGGGCAAAATTCCGCTCAAGACTAAAACTGCTCGGGGCAAATGGAGCTACAAGACCAAGGCGACCTCTGCCACGCTGTCCGTGAATTTCTGCAATATCAGGGGACTTCACTCCAACCTAAACGCCGTCCACTACCATCTCGAGACGGCGAGGCCGGCTCTGCTCTTTCTGACCGAGACGCAGGTGTCCTCTCCGGCTGATGTCTCGTATCTCTCCTACCCGGGGTACAAACTGGAACACTCCTCTGTGCCTCGGGCTGGAGTTTGCGTTTACGTCAGAGAGGACATCTGTTCTCGACGCCTCGGCAGACTTGAAGGGTCGGACCTGTCCATCCTTTGGCTACGCGTAGACAGCGACGACCATCCGCGCGTCTACGGGTGCCTCTATAGGTCCCACAGCGGTAATGCCGAAACAGACCGACTCTTCGACCACGTCCAAATGGCTGCAGATTCGTTGCTACAGCAGATCCCCTCCGCAGAGATCGTGATCCTCGGCGACTTTAACGCCCATCACGCCGAATGGCTCGGTTCACGTTTAACCGATCATGCGGGGAGATCTGTTCATGATTTTGCCTTGACATATGGTCTGACACAACTGGTTACTTCGCCTACGCGGATTCCAGATGTGGAGGGTCATGCACCTTCCCTGTTGGACCTTCTGCTGACCTCTCACCCGGACGGATATCAGATTTCCGTCGACGCCCCTTTAGGCTCCTCGGACCATTGTCTTGTCTGGAGTGTGGTGCCACTCACGTTGAAATCGCGGTTGCATTCTGCAGGCTGCCGCCGTGTTTGGCACTATAGGTCAGCCGATTGGGATAGGGATGCGGTCTTTCTTTGCATTCTACCCTTGGGGGCGGGTTTGCTTCTCACCAGACGATCCCAACGTTGTTGCGGATTCTGTCGCTGATGTGGTACTTCAGGGTATGGAACTTTTTATTCCTTCCTCTGTGGTGCCCATTGGAGGCAAATCTCAGCCATGGTTTGGTCGCTCCTGTAAAATAGCATCATGCTATAAGCAGGAGTGCTACCAAGCCTGGGCTGACGCATCAGCGTCCAGGGATGTAAACACCAGCGCTCTAAAAAAGAAGTATAATTCCGCCTCTAGGTCCTTCAAAAGAGTCATTGCCAAGGCAAAGTCAGAGCACATAGGCAGAATTGGCGAGAAACTAGTTCGTCTTCCTTCTGGAACCCGTGCATTCTGGTCTCTCGCCAAGGCTGTCCAGGGGAATTTCTGTCAGCCATCTCTTCCATCTCTGCACAGGGAGGACGACTCACTGGCCCACACCGCAAAGGAGAAAGCCGATCTTCTAGGCTCTTTCTTTGCGTCTAAGTCGACTCTCGATGACGGGGGGAGTACGCCGCCGACCATCCCGCGGTGTGAGTGCTCCATGCCGGAAGTGCAGTTCACTCAGCGCTCGGTTCGCAAAGAACTCCTCTCCCTGGACATCCACAAGTCGAGTGGGCCTGACGGAATCCCCCCAATTGTGCTGAGGACGTGTGCTCCGGAGTTGGCACCGGTTTTAACACGTCTTTTCCGGTACTCCTACTCCCTAGGCGTAGTCCGAAAATCATGGAAGACGGCTTTCGTCCACCCGATCCCTAAAAAAGGCTACCGCTCAGACCCGTCCAACTACCGGCCTATCGCCATCACCTCCTTGTTCTCCAAAACAATGGAGTCCATTGTAAACTGCCAGCTCATGAGGTACCTTGAGGATTACCAGCTGATTAGTGACCGCCAATACGGTTTTCGCCGTGGTAGGTCAGCTGGTGATCTTCTGGTCTACCTAACTCACAGATGGGCGGAGGCAGTAGAGTCCAAGGGGGAGGCATTGGCCGTTAGTTTGGACATTGCGAAGGCCTTCGATCGGGTTTGGCACTAAGCGCTTCTTTCGAAACTCCCTTCCTATGGGCTTCCCGAGAAATTGTGCGATTGGATCACCAGTTTTCTTGCAGATCGGAGCAACAAGGTCGTTGTAGACGGTGCAAGCTCCGATTGCAAGCCTATTAATGCTGGTGTTCCACAGGGCTGCGTGCTATCGCCAACGCTGTTTCTTCTGCATATCAATGATATGTTGCAGACCCGTGACATTCATTGCTATGCAGATGACAGCACTGGTGATGCTCTTTACACCGGCCGAGCCAATATTTCTCGGGAAAACGTCTCCGAGTGCCGGGACAAACTTGTGTCTGAAGTCGAGTCTCTGCTGGACAGAGTCTCGGATTGGGGGCGACTAAATCTAGTCCAGTTTAACCCCCAGAAGACACAAGTTTGCGCGTTAACCGCTAAAAAGAACCCCTTTGTCGTATCCCCTCAGTTTCAAGGCACTCCCCTTGTTGCCTCAGCCAGTATCGGAATCCTCGGCGTCGACATATCGAGTGACGTGCAGTTTCGTGGTCACTTGGAAGGGAAGGCCAAATTGGCCTCTAAAAAGCTTGGCGTGCTCAGCAGAGCGGGGCAGTATTTCATGCCGGCACACCGCCTGCAACTTTACAAGGCGCAGGTTCGGCCGCACATGGAATACTGTTCCCATCTCTGGGCTGGGGCTCCCCAGTACCAGCTCCTTCCACTTGACCGCATCCAGCGCAGAGCAGCTCGAATCGTCGACGACCAAGTGCTTTCCGATCGGCTCGATTCACTGGCGCTGCGAAGAGATGTTGCATCTCTTTGCGTATTTTATCGCATCTATCACGGGGAGTGCTCTGAGGAATTGTTCGGATTAATCCCAGCCGCCAAATTTCGTGAACGCACTACGCGGAAAACGTCCCGATACCATCCACACCATCTGGATGCTTGGCGGTCCACCACTGTACGTTTCAAAAGGAGTTTTCTTTCGCGTACAACCTCTCTGTGGTATAATTTACCACCGGCGAATTTTCCGGACCGATACGACCTGGGGACCTTCAAGAAAAGAGCTTACTCCTTTCTAAAGGGCCGGCAACGCATCTGCAATTCCCCTGGTGTTGCAGTTGATCTTGGGCGGCGGTTTTCACTTAACATCAGGTGAGCCACATGCTCGTTTGCCCCCTCTTCTATAAATATATATATATATATATATATATATATATATATATATATATATATATATATATATATATATATATATATATATATATATATATATATATATATATATATATATATATATTTATGCGTTGAAACCTAACTCCACAATTACAACACACACCACTATTACACGTATATACACAGCTATATTCATTTTATGCTGATCTGGTAGATTCTGATTTCTTAAAATAGCATATAAATTCAAAAATCACTACCGTGACGAACGTCAATGCCGTAAAGACGTGATACCAGTCCGCCCGCCGCCGCGAATTACCCGGGCACGGAAGTCAATGACAAAATAGCGTTTTGGTTCACGGTCATTTTGAACTATATGTTATATGATATTTGATGGAATCAGGCATTACTTTGCGGAAATCTATTATAATAAAAAATAAAAATATAAATTTCTTTGCAAACTTCCGCTAAATAAATACAATGATGTGTCTTACCTGGATTGAAGAGCACCTCCCACACCTCCCTCAATAGCATGCACTAACTCCGTCACTACTAGTCCCAGCACCACTACTCCCAACACCACTATTCCCAATATTCCGCCGTCCCTCGTGCTGTACGCATCGTTTCTGTGTCGCTCCGTACCTAAAAAATCAGTAAATTTGGTAATAGTGCTCCGATTTTCGTGCAACAAGTAGTGTTGGGTGTATTTTTCTACCATCTAACTAGTGAATGCAGTGTTCTCAGTGATAAGTGCCCCAATTTTCCTAGTCGCGACTTTCAGATCGATAACCTACATTTTTTATTTATGCACTGTATGTTGCTCAGTGGACTTTATAATTTGACACCTTTTTTCAGATTTTTCTGGCAAATAGTTTAGAAACTATGAAAGAAAATCTGAAAAACCACGTGGCAACAAAAATCTTAACCAAGATCGTGCGGCTATTTTTGAGGATCTATTCTAATAACCTGCTATAATCTTAATATTTTAAAGTTTGTTGCAAAAAAATCAGTGCACTATTCTAAAAGTTATAAGTGTATATATCGATTTTTAAAATTTTCTTATATTTTACCTTCTTATAATTCTAAAAATAAAGCAACAGCATATAGTTTTTATGATAATAATTTATAGGTTTATCATTGTGTAAGCTATAGTTAAAATTTCAGATTGTTTCGCTCCATAGTTCGAAAAATTGACTTTTTAGTGAGAATACTCTTCCACGTGCTCCACCTTCCAATCACTTGGAGTTAAAATTTTTTGCGTGGAACGTAAGAGTTTAAATCACTCGTCAGTATCCCGTTTTAGGATTGAAAAAATCTCTTACCGTTTAAAAGTTATGCGAAATTTTGTGTTTTTTCAGGACAACTCTTTCCTGAAAAGTTTTTCAGTGCTGAAAATATTTTCTAGGGCTAGCCCTTATTACAACCTTTTAAAAAACTCAAACACAACCCTTTTACGTGGCTCTGTCGCTGAATAATCTGGTAACGCCAGTTAACAATCTACTTTATCAACGTTACATTACATATAAAGACATAAAGACATAAAGACATAAAGACATTTATTCCGACACTTCAGATTACAATACAAATTAATAAACAAAATGAAGGCGATTAAGAATAAAATAAAAGAAATAAAAACATAAAAAATTTATAAACAAAAAAAAAAGTAGAGGATAAAATTAATAATCGAAACAGATGAAGTGGCGGAAGGGACCGCCTCAGCATAAGCCGCGGGATAGCGACGCTGATTTTCAGTCGGCCCCATACGGTCCTACGGAGACCGTGCCGAAAGTGTTGACATTAAGCGAGTAGTAGATACATTATAAATAAAGTAGATACAAGAAAATACGTATTATATAGTTGTGCTGAACGTAAGTTGCTGAACGCTACGTGAGACGTGACGGGAACATTAGTAAGTGCAATAATTTAATTTAACAGTGCGTATTATATATATATACATATACACATATACATACATACATAAACATACATACACATATATACATACATATATATATATATATATATATACATATATATATATATATATATATATATACACACACATACATATATATATATATATATATATATATATACATATACGTACACATACATACATACATATACCTAGATACATACATTTAATAGGCTTTTTGTAATAAATAATAATATGTAATAGCATAATAAATAATATGTAAACGGAATATCAGTAGCTAACGTCTAACCTCTTTAACAATACTCCTATTCATTGTATGCCCTTCTGTTCGTTTATTAGGAGATATTTTAAGTGTTTTCTAAACGTGCCTAATGTGTTTAGGTCACGCAGTGGAGGAGGTAGATTATTCCAACATATCGCATTGAGTTCGTCCTAAGTTATATCTACTTTATCAACATGACTAGTGCATATTTTTGTTTCCTTCCTTCCTTCCCTTTCCTACCGCACGCGCTGCCGCCGAGGTGAAAAAGAGGATCTCGGCGCGCGTCATTATACTAAGTGACATTACGTTCTCCGCACCGCACGGCCAGCCGTCGCGTCTTATATATATTAACCGCAAACCGCGCAGGACGAACATTGAGTTCTCCTGTTTATCTTTAATACTCACCGCATCAGACATTGTGTCTTTGTAACTCATAAAAGTGTGAGACGCCCCCGTAAGGGCAAAGGTCGAGAGTGTGGGACTTCACGAAACTGTTAACCGAGAGTGCGTGTGCGCCGAACCACGTGGCGAGCTTGCTGTATAGCAGACACTCCAGGAGGAAGGCGCGGCAGCCCTCATCAGGTCAGTGCGTGCTATCCCACCTATTTATTTTCCCCTTTGCCGTATGCACCAAAATTACAGTCCACTAAATCTTTATCGAAGATACCTTAAGTTACTGGCGTCTCCATTTTTAATGGTCCTTCTCGCTGGATTGACCTTGACTTTCCATTTTTAATGGTCCTTCTCGCTGGATTGACCTTGACTCTCCATTTTTAATGGTCCTTCTCGCTGGATTGACCTTGACTTTCCATTTTTAATGGTCCTTCTCGCTGGATTGACCTTGATTTTCCATTTTTAATGGTCCTTCTCGCTGGATTGACCTTGACTCTCCATTTTTAATGGTCACTTCGCGCTGGATTGACCTTGACTTTCCGCCCTTATTAGATCGTTATCGTAATAAGCGTTTATATTATTAATTATTTATATTTTAATCCGACTTCGGATTAACCCCGCCCTTATTAGAACACTAGAATAGGTCCTAATAGGTGACATTCATAGTAATTTTAAAACTATATTGATAGAATGAATAAGCATATAATTATCTATATAAATTATTTGTTGTATGTTCACATCACGTCATCAACTTTTAACTACATCTATAGATTATACTGTTAAATTACATTTATTATTTGCACATATATTTAAGCATTATATTCGTTATAAATAACTTCATAATTATTATAAAAGTTAACAATTAAAGTTCATCGTTAACAAAACTAATATCTAATGATTCAACCGCGTAGCGAGGTCGCTTACTGACTACCCGCTTATAATTATATTATTTTTGCCGCATAACTTAAGTTGTAATGCCGCCTAAAAAACAAATAGCATCGAATAATAGCGATTCCTCGGATAATGAGGGCACACCTGATGCTGAGTTGGTTTTATTGTTAGCTAAACGAGATGCTTTATTTGAAATAGTGCAAAAAATATATGATATGTCCTCGGACATCCACATAAACACTTCCACAATGGAGCGTTTTCTTGATGGAAGTTCTAATATTAATGCTTTACGTATTGAGTTTAAACAGGTCTTAGATAATTATAATTCACATTTATTAAAAATAAACCCTATTGCTAAACCTGATTATAACAGCCTCATTGCGTTTGAGTCTCTTTGCGGTAGAATAAATAGGCTTTATTTACAATATTCGCAATCTAATTCACAAAGTACTAGTACACCATCTAAAGCCAGATTCACACTTCCGCCTATCGAACTTATGCCATTTTCGGGTGACATTCGCTCATGGCCTTTATTTTATGCTAGCTTTAAATCAACCGTCCATGACAACACATCGCTTACCGACGCTGAAAAGTTATACTATTTGCTAGGTAAACTAACGGGCAAAGCCCTATCTGTATGCTCAGGTATAACTCCTTGCGCTGAAAATTATAAAATTTTATTGCAAGCACTCGTTGACAAATATGAAGACCGGCGTATGCTAGCATCTACATATATTAATCAGATGTTCGAATTTAAGCCATTGCAATCGGCCACCGCAAATAATTTTGATTTATTTACTGATAACTTTATAAGTGCAGTGCGCGCTTTACAAAACTTAAAGTTAGATAATCTCGCGGACTTAATTGTTCTTCATATCGCGCTTAAGAAGCTGGACCCGGATACCATTCGCTCTTTCGAATATAGTCATAACTCGATGGTACCTACCTTTGATGATTTAGTAAATATTATTAAGACCCGCTCCAAAGTTTTGCAACGCACCGATTCTAGTACAAATTCTAATAGCGCACCAAACAATCGACGAGGTAACGGTAATAATCGTCGCTGTAATAATACTTCGTCGCCGAAGTATCAGGCGTACGTAAGCACGACGACTAGTTGCTCAAAGTGTCTGTGCGATAATATTGTGCATCAACACCTATTTAAGTGTGCAGACTTTAATAAAATGACGCCGCAGGAACGATTTAAATGCGTAAAGAGTAACAATGCATGTGTGAATTGTCTCAGTTTAAGTCATCGAGTGTCTAGTTGCTCTTCAAATTATAGTTGTCGAGTTTGTAAATTTAAACATCACACATTGTTGCACTTCCACCGCAGAAGCGATAATGCTTCCCCTGCGCTGGCGCGTTCTCCACCGCTTCAGCCAGTTACACTGAAGTCTACAACCCCCGCGCCCGCACACTCGCCACCCCTCACCGCAGGTGCGCGTTCAGACGTCGCGCTGTGTACTTCGTTCAAGAATGTTTCTCAACGTTCACCGCCTCCCGCGCGCGCAAGTCGTTCGCAGAGAACTGTTTTATTATCAACCGCTCAAGTATTTGCTTACGATGCTAAGGGAGAGAAACAAATTATTCGTATATTATTAGACTCCGCGGCTCAAAGCCATTTTATGACTAAAGAGTGCTGTCATCGCTTAGGCGTTCAACAACACGATACCGAATGTACTGTAGTAAAGGGATTCGGTGGAGTTGAAAAAATTGTAAAATCGAAATCGATTGATATTAAAATTTTCTCACGATTCGACTCGAATATTAACTTCAATATTTCAACGCTAGTTGTTGATCAAATCACCGACCTTTTGCCCACCGCTGTGGTAGACACATCTGTCTTATCACACTTCCATGGCATAAGACTCGCTGATGAATGTTATAGCATGCCTAATAAAATTGATGTTTTGATAGGCGCATCCCTTTTCCCGCACTTACTGTGTCCAGACGTAATTTATTCGTCTAACGACTTGTCCGGGCCCTCGGCTTTGAATACGGTATTTGGTTACGTTATTATGGGCTCAGTGCCGACACTTCAGGTAAATCATTCTTTAACGTGCTGCTCAGTTCTAGAGTCTCCTATCGTTGACAAATTAGTGCAACGATTTTGGGAGCCTGAACAGCCACCCTCCGCACCGCCCATTCAGTGTCCTTCAGACATTGAATGTGAAGAGTTTTATAAATCTACGACATCCCGCGATCCTTTTACTGGTAGATATATTGTTGGCCTGCCATTTAAAGATGACGTTTACTCTCTCGGAGATTCTTATGAAACCTCTCGACGACGATTCATGTGCTTGGAGAGGAAACTTCAAGCCTCGCCTACATTAAGGTTAGCATATGATGACGTCATAAAGGAATACTTAGCTAAAAATTATATATCCCCCGCACCGCCGTATGACTCTCATGAACCCGCTCCAATATATGTCATACCGCATCATGGAGTCTTACGCGAAGATAAGAAGTCAACGCGTCTGCGCATCGTCCTGGATGCTAGCAGTAAGACTAGCACTGGGCGATCATTAAATGATATTCTGCATTCAGGACCAAATTTGCAAGGCGACTTGTTCAATATAATTTTAACTTTCCGCTTACATCCAATCGCTATGACAGCCGACTGTCGCCAACAATTTCTGCAAATAGTTGTTCGCGATTCTGATCGTCGTTACCAATGCTTCCTATACCGCTTCCGTCCACAAGACCCACTTGTGTTATACCACTTCAATCGCGTGTGCTTCGGTTTAACTTCGAGTCCATACCATGCATTGCGCACGGTAAGACAGTTCATTGATGACGACGGCGCAAAGTATCCGCTTGCGAGTCGTATCGCATTTACTTCGCTATATATGGACGACATCGCGTTCTCTATGCCCAGTGAATCCGAGGCCAGTGAGACCTCTCGGCAGCTGATAGACTTATTCAAGGGTGCCCAATGGGACCTGATAAAATGGCATAGCTACCGTCGATCTGTTTTAGATGACCTCACTACTTCCCATAAAATTACAGGAGAAGTAGAGTTCGATAAATCAATGCCACATAAAATACTAGGCTTGCATTGGTCTACCGATAGTGACGCCTTTTATTTTAAGATATCTGTTCCCGCTGATGTGACGTGCACTAAGCGCGCCATCTTATCTACTGTCGCTCGCCTGTGGGACATAATGGGTTTCGTTGCTCCCACAGTCGCGTACGCCAAATTGTTAATAAAGCAGCTTTGGCAACTTAATTTAGATTGGAACGACACACCACCACCGCCAATTATTAAGATGTGGAGGCAATTCTGTGCTGAATTACCAGCTCTTAATGATTTACGTATCCCGCGACATGTTGGTGTATCCAAAAACTGTACTGCGTCACTCCTGGGGTTTTCCGACGCCAGCGAGCACGCATACGGTGCCGTAGTCTACATACATGTAAAGAGTGTCAATGGTAACACCGTCCAGTTGATTTGTGCAAAGACTAAAGTCGCACCGACGAAACCACTATCTATTGCACGCCTTGAGCTTTGTGGAGCGGTTTTACTCTCAAAATTGCTTCGCAGAGTACTCGACAATTATTCTCTTGACCTTGCAATATCAGTCTATGCCTTTGTAGATTCAAAAGTAGCTCTGTACTGGATAAAGAGTTCGCCACACAAGTGGCAGACCTTCGTTGCAAACCGCGTTGTTCAGATTACCGACAATATTCGCGCTGATAACTTTTATCATGTCGCAGGTACTGAGAATCCCGCTGACATACTTTCACGTGGCGTTACGCCAAATAAATTAGTTTCAAACCCCCTGTGGCTCCATGGGCCTCAGTGGACTTCGTTAGATTCATCTCAATGGCCTCTTCGTACTTTAGACAATGAGGTTATTGCAAATATGCCTGAGAAGAAGATTTTGTCGCACACTGTATGCACATCCGTCTGTAATTCTGCGATTTATGAGCTCGCACTCCGCATCTCTTCTTGGAGTAAACTTCTACGTATAATTGCGTACGTGTGTAAGTTTGCTAAATTATTGCCCCGCCGCAGCACTACTGTAGTGACTGCTGATGATCTCAGTTTCTCTGAGGTTATAATCCTCCGCGCCCTGCAAAAACAGCATTTTGCAGTGGAATATTTAAATATTGAAGGTAACAAACCTTGCTGCCCGCTTTCAATCGTTTAAGGCCTTTTATTGAGAATGGTTTAATCCGCATTGGTGGTCGTCTTTCGAACTCCGCATTAGATTACACGCAAAAACATCCAATTATACTCCCGCGCAGTGATCATGTAGTGAACATGATCATTGACTATTATCATATTAAAAATTTACACGCTGGGCCTGAATTGTTATTGTCATTGCTCCGTCAAAAATTTTGGATACTTTCCGCACGCCGCACTGTGAGAAGCAGAGTCCACAAATGTAATATATGTTTCCGGCTTAAACCCCGTCCAACTTACCCTTTGATGGCTGATCTTCCCCATAGTCGTGTAAGACAAGCTATTAAGGCATTTACACACACGGGCTGCGATTATGCCGGTCCTATCGCATACACTCCTGTACGTCGTCGTGGTGTACGCAGCGAGAAGGCGTACTTATGTGTTTTCACATGCCTCACGACTCGAGCTGTACATATAGAAATCGCTACAGATCTTAGTAGTTCTAGTTTCCTCGCTGCGCTTAAATGTTTCCTCTCTAGACGAGGGCCGATTCAGTTTTTATATTCGGATAATGGAACGAATTTTAAAGGTGCCGCTTCGTATCTTCGCGATCTCTATAAATTTCTAAACGTTGAATACCGCCCAAAGCTTGAGCAAGAGTGTGCTGAGAATCGTATAACATGGAAGTTCATCTGTCCCAACTCTCCTCATTTTGGAGGCGCCTGGGAGAGTATGATCAAAGTCGTAAAAACGCATCTGTTCCGAGTTATCGGACATCAGTTACTTTCATACGAAGAGCTTAATACTGTTCTTGCGCAAATTGAGTGCTTGCTAAACTCGCGGCCCTTGACAGTATTGAGTTCTGATCCTGCAGAGCCTTCAGCTCTTACTCCGAGTCATTTTTTGAATACCGCACATTTATTGTCATTACCCGCACCCAAAGTCAAATCTGACTCTACCAGTCTGTTACACAGGCATTCTTTACTGGATAAATTAGTTCAGTCGTTTTGGGACCGGTGGAGGACGGAATACCTTCACGGATTACAAGTTCGTCAGAAGTGGAACACCCCGTCTACGGCTATCGTACCAGGCATGGTTGTAATTGTGATAAATGATAATGAACCGCCCCTTGCTTGGCCATTAGCGATTGTCGAGACTGTTCATCCTTCGAAGGATGGCGTAGTTCGAGTAGTGACCGTGAGAACTACTAAGGGAATATATCTCCATCCTGTTGCTCGTATTTGCCCTCTCCCAAGACAATAAATCACGACTATTTGATTATAATTATTTACCTAAATTAGGAATTAAGTTTATATTTATATATATTAAAAAAGTATTAAACCGCAATATTATATTTATGTATACATTTTCTCGCTTACCAAGTAAGGTTAGTAGATGAGACATGCGCATTGAGCGCATCCTCTCACTTTATATACCGCTTATTTATTTGTTTTCCTTTTACTTTTTATATTACGGTTGTCTTTTAAAGGTGACCCTTTAAGGGCGGGAGGAATAGGTAACGCCAGTTAACAATCTACTTTATCAACGTTACATTACATATCGCATTGAGTTCGTCCTAAGTTATATCTACTTTATCAACATGACTAGTGCATATTTTTTGTTTCCTTCCTTCCTTCCCTTTCCTACCGCACGCGCTGCCGCCGAGGTGAAAAAGAGGATCTCGGCGCGCGTCATTATACTAAGTGACATTACGTTCTCCGCACTGCACGGCCAGCCGTCGCGTCTTATATATATTAACCGCAAACCGCGCAGGACGAACATTGAGTTCTCCTGTTTATCTTTAATACTCACCGCATCAGACATTGTGTCTTTGTAACTCATAAAAGTGTGAGACGCCCCCGTAAGGGCAAAGGTCGAGAGTGTGGGACTTCACGAAACTGTTAACCGAGAGTGCGTGTGCGCCGAACCACGTGGCGAGCTTGCTGTATAGCAGACACTCCAGGAGGAAGGCGCGGCAGCCCTCATCAGGTCAGTGCGTGCTATCCCACCTATTTATTTTCCCCTTTGCCGTATGCACCAAAATTACAGTCCACTAAATCTTTATCGAAGATACCTTAAGTTACTGGCGTCTCCATAATCCAAATTTTATAATTTTACTCCATTTTGTCGGCCATATTGAAAATTTTTAAAATTCCATATCTCCGGAATGGCGTACAGTAGAAAGTTGGGTTTTCAATATACATCTTGGAATGGTATGGAAAATCTGTCTGAATCAATTTCCAATCTTGTAAATTTGGTTCCTATCAAAGGTCACCGACAGATAAACGATCATAAGCCAAACCGAATAAGCCCAAACTCGACTACCTTGTGACATATATTACGATAACTTGGAATCTCCAAGTTATCGTAATTTATAAATTTTGTGGCCATATTTTTCCGCCACCTTGGAAAATTTTGAACTAATATAACTCCTGAACGGTTCATCGTATCAAAACGCGGTTTTCACTATATATATCCTCTCTACGTTCTCTATTACAATAAGTTAAGTCCAAACAGGGAGAGGGGATTATAGATAGAGTCGACTCTACCATTGATAGAAAAGGGATTTCTTGTTTTTCATAGCTCCAAACATCATGTCTGAAAAATTAAAGAGATCGATAGCGAGTTCGTCAGACAAATAAATAATATCCAAAAAGAAAGGCAATATTTCTTCCACCAAGGCTAGTAAAGAACCTTCTGGAACTATAGCTAGTGGGGGAGCGAGCGTACCTGAATCAAGAGCTCACACGACTTCGGAATTCCCCACGCAGACGCCGCCACAACCTGGTGACCAGGTATTGCCAGCCTTCATCTCGGAATAAACTCCAACTCCAGAAGCAGCTAGTCCATTGCCTAAGCTTGATGAGGCCATTAGATCTTCTCCTGCGCTTAATAGACCAAAATCAAGTCTGCTTCGCATCAAAACGCAGATACGCCAGGCAAAATCAGTAGAAGTCCAAGAGGCTGCAAGAAGATTGTCTGAGGCGGAAGATCCTCTTGACTCCGACTGCGATAGTAAAGAAACCAATACTTCTCTAGACGCTTCGACACGCTCTATCAGTGGCAGCAAAATGTTCTTGAATGAACTACCGAGACATGCAAACGAGATACTACAGCGCACAAAATCAGAGCTGGAAAAGTCTGGAAATCTCAAAAGAGATGGTACTTAAACTTTCAGACTCAAGGATGCTGCATATACTCGAAGCTAATAAGCAGAAACTTAATGTCTCATGAGAGTCAGAGAGGCTAACCCACAGACATGCTAGGTTCATGCATGAGACTCTGGGTCAATATGCTTTACTAAAGGATCTCATAGAAAAACTACAAAAAGAAACGGAATCAATGAGAATGATTCTGTCGTACGACTTATGTACTGCGGTAACAGAAACTAAACGCGAGGTTACTACGGTTAAACAGGATATATCAATGTCTGGCTCCATAACCAACCAGCTAAAGATATTGTTGGAAGAACTAAGAACTATCCGTGAAATCCTAGAACCTCAGTGCTACTCCACGACAAAAGAACCCGCCATCCCTCTTCATTTCGTTGAAAACTTACATGAAATACGCAGTACATTACGTGAGATAAAATCCCTCAGGGATGAACAATGTAATCAGAAGGTTCGGGAATCAACGGAACAAGAAATGGATCTTGAGGCCTGTATTCGAGGTGTTTCTCAGGAGCTGCGACAATATGTCTTAGAAATGAAATCGCAGCTTCAGGAAGACATAATTGACCTTCGAAATAAGATAAAATTCGAAATAAGATAAAAAAGACACTGAGAACTCAACAAATACTAATAGGAACCCTGTAGAGTCCCTAATTACTTCGGTACAAGCCAGCATAGAGGAACTCCGAAGAGAAACTAGGGAGCTGCAAGACACAACTGTGGAATCAGCCGCTCCCATCCGAATGGCTATAGAGGGACTACGCAATGAAGTAAGATGGCAACCAGCCAAAGAAAGGCCCCTTAATGATGAGGATGAGCAAATTCATCACTCACCAAGACAATACAGAAGCGTCCAGGCTTAGAAAAAAGTGCATGATCACGCTAACAAGTGCTCTCGCTCTTACTCAGAGGTAACGGCAAGACCTAGCTACTCAATTATGATAGAGTCAGCCGATCCTAGGAATACGAGTGATGACATAATAAAACAAGTTAAAAACGGAATTGACATAATTGAGTTAGGTATAGGAGTGAACCATATTAAAAAATGTAAGCAACAAAAGGTTCTAATAAGCTGCGAGTCTGAGAGTGACAGACAAGTTCTGCAAGAAAAACTCAGAAGCAGTTCTAATAAATTAACCGTACAAAGACTTGCCACTAAAAATCCTTTGTTACGGTTAATAGGGGTTGTTAATAACCTAAACGATAAGAAAATTGAAGAGGCTGTTATCAAACAGAATGGCTCCTTGCTAAGAGAAATACTGAGTTCACAAACATATGTTAAATTCACAAGAAGGGTAAAAGGTCGCACTAGCTCTATAAATAATATAATCTTGGAGACAAGCCCACAAGTATGGTGCAAACTTAAAGACCAAAGACTAAGACTTGGATTCCAAATCGTTCCAGCTCTCGACCAATCTCCTCTGGTGCAGTGTTACCGCTGCCTTGGATTCTCTCATCGCGCAAATGAATGCAGATCAGAGAAGGCGTTTTGTGGCTATTGTGCAGAATATCATGACGCAAAAGAGTGTCACAATAGAAATGCAGCCCCAAAATGCATAAACTGAAGCAATAAAAATTCAAACCACCAAGAATGCATTCATCCAGCTTACAGCTCAGAATGGCCTGAGTGGAAAAGATGGGATAGAATTGCTAGATCCTTAACATCATACTGCTAAGGGCAACAATGCGTTTCCAAAAAGGATAAAAATCGCCCAAATAAATCTCGACAGAGGGCGAGCCGCAATGCAAGAATGTCTACAGGCAGCTGAACACCAAGAGATCTCAATCCTTTTGGTTCAATAGCCTTACATTGGAGCTAAAGCTCATGTAACATGTAAATATAGTATAATACAAAGAGAAACTGACAATAAAGAGAAACTAGTGAAATCGGCTGTCATTGTCGTTAACCCAAATTTACAGTATAGCATAAATCAAAAACTATTACAGAGAACATAGTAGCATGTAAATTTAGCATAAATAGATTAACCGTAACTTTAGTTAATGCATATCTTGAGGAAGGCGCTGAAATTGAAGAAGATCTACGCAAAGTTACCAGTTTTATCAACATTCTGAACACCGAACACATCATACTGGGAGGACACCTTAACGCCAAGAGTCCCTGGTGGGGCTGCAATGCGGGGGACAGTCGGGGAGCAGCCGTAACTGAGACTCTAGCACAACTGGATTTACACATCTTAAATGAGAGCACATACCAACATTCCATGCATGCAGAGGCAACAGAGAATACACCAGTATCATTGATGTCACCGCATGCACATCAAATTTATTAAAGAAAGTTAAAAGCTGGAAAGTAGACCTGACCTGACCTCGTTACTCTATCTGATCATAGAACAATCACTTTTTAGCTTAACACTTTAAAAGCAACTGACGAAATACAACAAGGAACCTCGACACGCATATACAACACGAAGAATGCAAATTGGGAAATATTCACAGCAAAATTAAGAAACCAACTTGAATCTTCAAAACTTTCCGAAGAATATATAAACTCTATAGTTACCCACAACTACTAGAACAGTGCGTTAAGACATACAACGAATGCATAGATACCGCTTGTAAGAATGCTATACCGGAACTATCAAGGAAAATACATAAAAAACACCACGGTGGACCATAGAGCTAGACACAAAGAAAAAAGAAGTTATCAGAAAAAGGAAAAGGATAAGACACGCTAATCCAAGACGGAAAGCCTACGTAATTGAAGAATATATACAGGCTAAAGGCGAATACAAAAATCTCATAAACGACGCCATGACCCAGAGTTGGAAACAATTTTGCACGAGACAAGATAGGTAGAATATGTGGCAAAGCATATATAGGGTGATCCGCAAGGACTCTAAAACTAGAGACGACTCCCTACTAAGAGCATCATCATCTACAGATATTTTGTCTGCAACGAAATCTGCCGAACTTTTAGCTACAACTTTCTATCCAACGGACGATACTTCAACGGGCGATTATAACCACAAAAAAATTAGAACAAAAGCAGAAAATATAAGAAAAGAACTAACAGAAAGTTTAATATAAGATCACATTACACCATATACTGCCACCGAGGTGGAGGCTATATTTAAGAATATGAGTCCGAAAAAATCACCAGGTGGGGACGGGTTTACTGCTGACATATGCTATAAGACCTATTTAGCTGAACCCGTCCCTCTTTTGAAGATATTTAACAAATGCCTCACGCTAGGTTACTTCCCAAAAATCTGGAAAAATGCAATTATTCGAATCATACCAAAATCAAACAGATACGATTACATTCTAGCAAAATCCTACCGTCCCATTGGCCTATTACCAGTACTCGGAAAAGTACTTGAGAAACTGTTCGTGACCAGATTAACGTGGCAGATAGATCGAGAAAACAAATTGAGTAATCGACAGTATGGGTTTGTTCCTCAGAGAGGGACAAAGGACGCGTTGTACGACGTACTAGAAGTTGGCAAAAAATGCGTAAAGAACAAACAGATGGCAGTAATTGTTTCTATTGATATTGAGGGTGCTTTTGTATATATAATATTGACAAAGCAACCCTAAAACTTATTGATAGCTACCTCACTGAAAGGTCTATTACACTTAGGTACGCCAACACAGAGATCAGTAAGAGCACAAATAAGGGTTGGATACAAGGGTCTATTTGTGGACCCTTAATGTGGAACATCCTGCTGGACTCCCTGCTTCAAGAAGCAGAGACTTGGAATGTACATGTCCAAGCTTACGCTGACGATATTACATTAATAGGAACCGGGAAGACAACATCAGTTATAGAAAATAAAGTCAATACGGCACTAAATAGAATATCTATGTTGGGACTTTCCAGAAAAATGAGCTTCGCGGCACATAAAACGCAAGCTATTTTAATTTCAAAGAAATATAAATATGAGATGCCTAACTAAAAACTCAATGACATCAAGATTGTATTCAGCGAAAACCTGAAAAATCTCGGTCTAAATATTGACAAAAACTTAAACTTCGTAAAACATGTAGAAGATACCAAAAAAGAGCAATTAAACTCTACAAAAAAGTTTCAAAAACAGCCAAAGCACAATGGGGACTCAACTCTGAAATTCTGAGGATAATATACATCACTGTAATAGAGCCTACAATATTATATGCCGCAGCATGTTGGAAAAATAACGCACCGAGAATACAGATACGCAAACGACTTGATGCCATAACGAGAATATTCTGTATCATGATCTGTAAAGCTCACCGAACATGTTCGCTAACTTCCTTTGCCGCATTAGCAAGAATTATCCCATTAGACTTAAGAGCTCAAGAACAACTAGAGATATATGAAATAAAAAGAGGAAAGTCCATTGACCAACTACCAGGGAGAAAGCTTGCTATATCAGTAAGTCCCTTTAGCCTCCCACATCCAGCACTCCGTGTCACAGAGATATACAACTACATTAGCACAGAAAAAGAAGTGGATACTTACTTACTTACTTACTTATCGTCATGCACAATCCCTAACGGGGTAGCCAGAGAGAACAGATCGCCTTGATCTTGACAGCGAAAGAGGTGTGTAAGGATCATGATCGTTCGATTTCTTATATTTACGCGAACACTACACATGATTAAAACTACTTTTACGGATTTTATCGCGTTTATTTTTACTTCTTATTTTTAATTCCCGACGTTTCGGGCGCTTTCCAGCACCCATGGTCACGGGGAATTAAAAATAAGAAGTAAAAATAAACGCGATAAAATCCGTAAAAGTAGTTTTAATCAGATATGCTCTATTGTTTGCGGTGTTTGACTATCACAGCTACACAGGTATGATTTAAAGCCTCCATGGCCTGTCAATATTTGTGACACCAAATTATTTATTTTTATTTTAGACATGGTTTTATAGGTATCTTTTATACAAGGGAAAAATCTTCTCGTTGTAGCTCCTGTGTTGGATGTGCTATACCTTTTTTGCCACCTTATTATTGAGTTGTCCCTGATTTGACGCTTTGCAAAGGACAGAGGGAAACAGTCGTAGGTTGGTGCTTGCTTAGAAGTCTCTGCTGCTAATTTCGCTAATTCATCGGCTCTTTCATTCCCTGGAATTCCACAACGGGCTTTAATCCAGAAAAGCTTCACATCGCCTCGACTATTTCAGATTTCTTGTATATTTTCTAGGATTTCAGCTCCTAGAGGATTAAGAGTGCTTGGATTTGACAGGTTTTCCAGTGCTGACAAAGAGTCGCTCAATATATTTGACTTCTAAATCCACGTTTGCATCTCATGATACTGAGTACCTAATTTGATTTTAACCTTATGGGTTTCTTTGTCGTCTTCCCTGCAGCTTACAGCAGCTCCTACCTTGCCTGAGATTTTACTGCCGTCAGTATAGATAGCGGGCCAGTTATTTTCTAGTGTATCCACTTCTTGTGGATACAATAGAAAATGGGGGTCATTGTAGAAGCGTGCTCGTCGCGACCCCTGCCAGCCCTTTTCAGGGCTGCAATTCTACACAGCTGCGCACCCATTCGAACGAGGGTTAAGGCGTCCCCCCAAGGCGACGCACACCAGCTCGTCCCCGTTGGTGGGACCGCCAACCGTCACGCACAGCCCGACACGGCGGAAGGTGGAGGACGGAGTGCAGAGTTGGCACGTTAGAGGGGGCATGAGAGATAAGACGAATGAGTTGATCGAAATAATGAAAGAAAGAGAATTAGATGTCGTGTGTATGTCGGAGACCAAACGGAAAGGCAGTGGTATTGAAGAGCTCCCTGGCGGGACGTTAGCTATATGGTCCGGATTCCCGGAAAGCGAGAACGCCTGCCAGGGAGTGGGAGTGCTGTTGTCGTCCCGGTTGGTCGATCTTATGACTGAATACAAGGTTGTGAACTCAAGACTTCTCTGGGTTCGCTTCAAAATGGGACTGACGAAGTTATTCCTTTTGGCTGTTTATGCGCCGGTAGCTTCGTCGTCCAGGGCTGATCTGGAGGAATTTTGGGAGAATGTAAGAGAAGTTCTAGATTTGGTTAAGGGAAACGAAAGAACTGTTGTATGTGGTGATTTGAATGGATGGGTAGGTATCGCTCGACCAGGATACGAGTCGGTGCTTGGAAAGTTTGGCGATAAAAGGGTTAATGATGCTGGCAAGCTTATACTGGCTGTATGCAAGGAAAAGGGTCTTCTTGTGACAAACACTATGTTTAATCACAGGAAGATCCTAGAGAAAGAAAGAATGAGAGAAGTATGATTGATTTGTTCCTGGTGGATGACCGACTGCGAAAACAGGTGATGGATACACGAGTGTTCAGGGGTGCTGACCTGGGAACGGATCATTATCTAGTAATTACTAGATTTAGGGGTTTATTCGCGGGTTGGCGCCACCGGACAGCAGTAACAGAACCACAGTCGGTCTGTCGCATCCGAAGCTGGAAGCTTCAGGAAGCGGATACTAGGGACAAATATCACACGAGGGTAGCCGAAAAGCTTGACACCATCGATGGCAGGAAAGAATGTGTGGAGAGAACATGGCAGAACCTTAGAGATGGAATGGTAAGTGCAGCGGAAGAAGTATGTGGTACGACAAAAAGAGGTAGTAGTAAAAGAAGAGATGCATGGTGGAATGATGAAGTGAAAGAAGCTGTAAAAAAGAAGAAAAAAGCATGGTTAGACTACTTGGCCTCTAGTAACGATGAGCATATGAGAGAGAAGATGAAAGAAAGATATAAGCTGCAGAAAGTTCACGCGAAAACATTGATTGAGGAAGTACGTGAAAGGTGTAGAATAGAAGCGGACGAGAGGTTGTCGCACAACTTTAGGGAAAACTCCAAACTCTTCTGGAAAGAGGTTGGAAGGTCCCGGAGTGGAGTGAGAGCATTAAGAATGAACAAAGTGCTTTCGAGAACCAATGACGTCCTCTCAGAAAAATCGGACGTCATGCAGCGATGGAGTGAATTTTATAGAGAATTGTATGCGTGTCATGATCTTAGTGAAGGATCCGGGGGTGACGCCGTGACTGGCACGCCAGACACGGACCTCGATGACACTGAGGTCATCAGCATGAAAGAGATTGAACGTGCGATTCGAAGTTTGAAATGTGGTAAGGCTGCGGGACTAGACAGAGTTACTGCTGAAATGGTCAAGTACGGTGGGCCTCGCGTCTGGGACAGCTTTCATCTGCTGTGCAATTTGTGCTGGCGGACGGGAGATGTCCCGGATGATTGGCGATCCGCGGTCATTGTGCCTTTATATAAAGGTAAAGGTTCACATCTTGACTGCAGGTGCTATCGGGCGATCAGCTTGACCAGTTTAGCAAGTAAAGTTTATTCGAAGGTTTTGACACGCAGGATGCAAGAGAAATCGGAAAGATTCTTATGGGAGGCACAATGCGGATTTAGGCCTGGAAGAGGATGCACGGATCAAATGTTTTCTCTCCGCATGATCACGGAGAAGCTTCTGAGTGTTAACCAGAGGATTTTCTGTGCTTTTGTGGATCTGGAGAAAGCATTTGATAAGGTTATAAGGAAGAAAATGTGGGAACTGTTGCCGGGATATGGTGTGGATGGTCGATTGTTAAGGGCTGTGCAGTCACTTTACTATGACTGTAAAGCCAGTGTGCGGGTAGGGCATGACCTGTCACCCATGTTTAGCGTCCAAGCGGGCGTAAAACAGGGTTGTGTCATGTCTTCCTGGCTGTTCATACTGTATCTCGACAGCTGTTTACAGAAGCTGAAAGATAGCTGTTTGGGTGTGAAATTGGGTGACATAAAAGTTAATTGTCTGCTGTATGCTGATGATGCAGTGCTTATTGCACCATCAGAAGCAGAACTGCAGGCATTAGTCACGTGTATGAAAGAGGAATGTGAAATTAAAGGTCTCCGTTTGAATGCTAATAAAACTAAGGTTCTGGTGTTTGAAAAGGACGAAGAGAGAACGAAATGTGAAATATGGGTAAATCAGGAATGTCTAGAACAGGTAAATGAAATTGTATACTTGGGGAGTGCTTTCAGCCGGGATGGAAGATGTGATTTAGATGTGGATAGGCGTGTCGCTGCCGGAAACAAAGTCAATGGTGCCCTGAATGCATTAGTAAAAAGGCAAGGCGTGGTGAAAAGTGCACGCCTTGCAATACATAACGCAGTGTTGGTACCGACTTTGTTATATGGCAGCGAAACCTGGGTATGTAAGAATGCAGTGGAGATGCGATCTCTTCGTAAAATGTGTGGCGTTACCATAGCCGACCGAAAGCGAAACGAAGAGATTCGCATTATGGCAGGATTGAAAGATGACCTTATCACAAAAATTGATAGGGGCGTACTCCAATGGTTTGGGCACTTTGAACGAATGAGTGAAGACCGAATGGTGAAGAAAATATATAGAGCGAAAGTAAATATTAAAAGATGTCGAGGTAGACCGAGACTAACTTTCGAAGACCATGTGAGCAAATTGCTCGAAGAGGGGAGGGTCAAGAGTACTCGGATACCTAGACGTGCATGTATGAAGAAGTTAATGAACCTGAAAGAAGCGAAAGAGGTGTGTAAGGATCGTGACCAAAAGGATATGCTCTATTGATTTCTTATATTTACGCGAACACTACACATGATTAAAACTACTTTTACGGATTTTATCGCGTTTATTTTTACTTCTTATTTTTAATTCCCCGTGACCATGGGTGCTGGAAAGCGCCCGAAACGTCGGGAATTAAAAATAAGAAGTAAAAATAAACGCGATAAAATCCGTAAAAGTAGTTTTAATCATGTGTAGTGTTCGCGTAAATATAAGAAATCAATAGAGCATATCCTTTTGGACTGTCCGAAATTCGCTTATGAGAGACTATCATGCGAGCAAAGTATGGGCTTTGTGCTAAAAGAGGAAACCATATGTAAAGCTATTAACGGCAATGACAGTCGATTTCATTTTCTAAAATTCGCAATACAAATCACTAAAGTGATTCTCAGAGAAAATAAATCAAAATATATGTAAAGGATAATAACATAGTAAAATGCAATAGTTAAGTTTACATCCATAATGAAATTGAATACACATTGTAATGTTAGTTTAAATTGACAGTAAATTAACAAACAAATAGGAAGGATAAACCTTAAAGAAGTAAATAATTGTATATAAAGGGTAAAAGATTAGTTAGTTAAGCAATTTAATAAAAACAGTTTCAAATAGACTATGTTGTGGAATACAAAATCATTAGTTGTATAAGGACAAATATGTATCGTAGTATTTTTTAATTAAAAATGTATATATATAGAAAAAAAACATGCACATAAACAGAACAAAAAAAAAGTTTTTAAAGGTGCTGTAAAAGAAAAAACAGCAGATGAATTGAGAAATTTAATTTAAAAAAAAACACCACTATTCCAGGTAAGACACACCATCGACGATAATACGACACGTGCTTCGCCTCTACACGAGGCATCTTCAGGTAATGTAGACTCTACGGCGGCTGACCGCTAAGTGAGCGGCGAGCCGAAACAGGTGTCGGCGTGTATAAATAGCAGCTGGTATCCTTTTTTTAGTAATAAATATATAACATACATTTAAGTATATGTATCTCTCATCATCTTTGTAAAAAAATAGTTTTTATTTATATAAAATTAGCAAAATTATTTTTTAAATGCATTTTACTCATACTACAGTAACCAGAACAAAAATATCAAAACAACTCATTTTTTTTCAGTTTGCTTGACTTCGTTTAAATTTTCACAAAATCTGTAAGCCATTTACTTTTATGATTTGGTACCTTTTTTGTGTAATTAGGGGACTTTAATATTTCAAGTGGTCCCAAAAATTATTGTCTCCTTTTAGGCGCTGATTAACTTCATGCTCGGTGGTAAAACTATAGTTTCAAACCGAGCAGAAAACTTTAACAAACTTTAAAAGAACAAAATTCAGTCTCAAATTTTAATTGCTTTAATAAATTCGTGTCTTTTTGATCGTTAGTTTACATTCACATTGTTAATTGGTAATCTGACAGACATTTATTAGTGTAAATATAAATAACAGCACTCAAATACGAAAAAAATAGGATACTAAACGAATACATTTCTATTTGTTATTATTTAAAAGGTTTCTCTGCTATGATTTTTTTTGCAACACCAGAAGAATTGTAGGTTCGTTGCCGGTATTTATTTCGAAGTGATTTCGTTCAGGAAAAATCACGATCAGTTTTGTCACGATGAGCGTTTGTGGCTTTTGGCAGCTGAAACTAATCCGAACAATTTCTCAGAGCACTCTACGCTGTAAATGCGATAGTAATCACGAAATATAGCGTTATTGCAAATGTCTATACTTTTTACTATATGCTTGTATAATTCAATATCCAAATTACACAGGGGCGGGAGCGATGATGCGAGATATAAGCGGTGCGGTTGATTGCGTGTCTTCTCAAATTGTGAGCCCGTTAACACACGAATGCACATGCTGGGCATAAAGCGGTAGATAGGAAACCGGAAATGGGCTTTGCAGTAATCTTATTGGATAATAATTAACGAATCCCTTATAAGCGTTAAGCGATAGTGCAAAGTGGCGCGAACACCCCCCCGGCCTTGAGGTATCCTCAACTAGCAAGTAAAGTATAAAAATATAGATATATATATGTAATGAAATGAATGATATTTCATTAATTTGAATTTGCTGCGCTTCGCGTATCTATGTTGTCTGTGGAAGATGGTAGAGGGCGCATCGAAGTGATGTGTAAACTATGATTCAATGGCGGATGACGTTTAGATTATTTTGTGCATTTTATTGTTATAAAAACTTGTAGAGAGATAAACCGAAGGATACGATTGAGGAAGCAATATTAGTAAACTTTAAATGTCGTTTCTTTGTATTTTCAGAGAAACAATTTGTGGTTTATTTTGAAGATCCTCAATAATATACCTTATAAAACGACATTTTTGTTAACTAAGAGAAGATGGACCGGCTGCAATTCGAGTTTACGATGATAGCCTCAAATGATGGCAAATCTAATGTACTAGCCATAACCTCAATATCTACAGAAGAAGGAAAATGTTATGTTTTACCCGAGGAGCTGAAGCCGGTGAGTCATCATACATATATTGTTAAAATGAACACTTTCACAAAAGTAAAAAATAGCATAAAGAAAAGACACCAAAGTAGAAAAGTATGGATAAAATTGGATGAAAATCTAAAGAAGACATATATAGATGAGGAAGGTAATATGCAATTTTTAGACCAATATTTAGAAGAAATGAGCACAAAACAAACAAGAGACAAAGATGACAGTTTGCAACATATCTTGGAACAATTAATAGAAACTACAACTAAGAAAGAAAGTCAAGATAACTTAAAACATTTTTCAGAAAAATTTATTATTGAAAAATTCACAAGCAAGAATCCTAATGCGATGCAATGGATAGAGATTTTTGAAAAAGAGTGTGCGCGCTTCAATATAACAAAAGATGAAACAAAAATTGATATATTGAGGTTATTTTTAGATAAACCTTGTTTGGATTGGTATAGCTCGATGATCATAAAACCAACAGTAAATTCTGAATGGAGTGAATGGAAAGACAAATTTTTAGAAACTTTTAAAAACCGAGGATGGGACATAGTCACATATGCTCTCGCATTTAGGTATAAAGAAGGACTGTTAATTGATTATGCCATAAAAAAAGAATGGCTTATATTAAATATAAACAAATCTATAGATTCCAAAACAATGATAGATCTTATTGCAACTGGTTTACCTGGATTTATCTTAAATAAGTTAAACAGGGACGAACTCAACAACACTACTGATTTGTACAACGAGATAAGAAAATATGAAGGTATGGTGTACAAGAAAAACTCAACTAACATAAAGAGTGGTATATTTTATAATAAAAATAAAACTAATGAGAAGAAGCCATGTAAGACTTGTGAATCTTTGGACAAAGGAATTAGATATCATCCGGAGGAGTCATGTTGGTTCAAGAAAAATAAAAATGAACCTGAAAAGGTTCTTAAAACTAAAAATGTAAATAATAACTCCATCATTGAAGTAGACATAAATGCTTGTAAAAAAAACTAGTAAGTACACCATTAATCAAAATCAAGCTATTATTAGAAAATAAACTAGAAGTGAGCGGCATTTATGATTCAGGCTCACAGATCTCTTTAATAAATTCAAGATTGATAAAAGTAAAAGAAAAAAAAGATGATGTGAATATAGCATACATGAAAACGGTTAATGGTGTGAAGAAGATGGATGGCTTGATAACAATAAAAATAAAAATATTTGATTTGGAAGAAGAGGTGGATGTATACATAGTAGAAAATGAAGATTTTGAAGATTTCATAATCGGATTGGATATGATAAAGAAATTCAGATTAACCCAAAATGAGAACTTGCAGATAGAACAAAAGAAAATAACAAATAAAATAGACAGAATGTCTAAGGATAACAGAAATGAAGATAAGAATATAGAAACATATACAGTAAATTTCAATGAACACATAGAAACAAAGGAATTTATAAGTATGACAGATCATTTAGATAATAAAAAGAAAATTGAGATAGAGAAAATTATAAAGGAATATACAACAATTTTTGCTAAGGACAAGTATGATATAGGATCAGTTAGAGATTATGAAGCTCACATAGATTTAATAGTAAATAAATATTGTAGTAAAAGACCATACAGATGTACAATAGAAGATAAATTAGAAATTGAAGAGCAAATATCCATGTTACTAAAGAATAATTTAATAGAAGAATCTTACAGTCCTTTCGCTGCTCCAGTGACATTGGCTTTTAAAAAAGGTGAAAATAGAAAATCCCGTTTATGTGTAGATTTCAGAGAATTGAACAAAATTGTTGTACCACAAGCTCAACCTTTTCCTTTGATAGATGATCTAATTATTAAAACAAGAAATTGCAAGTATTTTACTACACTGGATATAAACTCAGCATTTTGGGCAATACCTTTACGGGTGGAAGACAGAAGTAAAACAGGATTTGTCACACAAGATGGCCACTTCCAGTGGACCTGCCTCCCTTATGGCTTGAAAACATCACCAGCAATTTTCCAGAGAATTTTAAGCAATATTTTAAGAAAACACAATCTCACAGGATACTCTGTAAACTATATTGACGATATTTTGATATACTCGTCTACCTTTGAAGAACATATAAAGCACATAAGAAATGTATTAGAGGCAATAATTAAAGAAGGCTTTAGATTGAAGTTTAAGAAGTGTACCTTTGCTTCAGACTCGGTAAAATACCTCGGCCATATAATTCAGAACAACTCAGTAAGACCATTAAAAGACAATTTGATTTCAATAAAGAATTTTCCAACTCCTAAGATGCAAAAAAACATCAGACAATTTTTGGGAAAAATAAACTTCTACCATGAATACATACCAAGAAGTGCAATTATCCTAGATCCATTACATAATTTATTAAGAAAAAACGAGAAGTTTGTATGGTCAGAGAAGTGTGAAGAATCATTTAATCAGATAAAAAGATATTTATGTTCTCAACCGGTCTTGGAAATATTCGACAAAGACTTACCAATCAAAATCTTTACCGATGCATCTTTGGAGGGCATTGGAGCAATATTAAAACAGACACAACTAGATGGTAAAGACAAACCGGTGGCATATTTCTCAAAAAAACTGAACGAACATCAAAAACGGAAAAAGGCTATATATTTAGAATGTCTTGCTATGAAAGAAGCCGTTAAATATTGGCAGCACTGGCTCATTGGAAAACAATTCACTATTTACTCAGACCACAAACCTCTAGAGAACATGAACATTAAATGCAGGACAGATGAAGAATTGGGTGATCTAACATATTACCTATCTCAGTATGACTTTACAGTAAAATATATACCTGGTAAAGAAAATGTAGAAGCAGACTGTTTGAGCCGAAATCCGGTATTAGAATCAGAAGATAACAGTGAGGAACTATTGAGAATAGTTAATTTAATACAAATAAAAGATATAGTTGAAGACCAAGAGAAAAATGAAACAATAAAAGAAAAGAAACAAAATTTAATACACAAAAATAAAATCTATTATAAAAAAATAAAGAAACAGGAAAAGATTATCCTCTCAGAAGAATTTAGTAAAAAACTTATAAAAAAGGTGCATGAAAATTTATGCCATATTGGGATCAGACAATTGCAGAAGAAAATAAGTCCTATATATACAGCTATAAACCTAACAAAAAATATTATAAATATTTGTAAAACATGTGAAATATGCATAAAAAATAAATCAAGATGTCAAAAAAAAATTGGATTAATGTCACAACTGGGACCAGCTACAAAACCATTTGAGATAATGTCAATGGATACTATTGGTGGCTTTGGAGGATCTAGGTCTACAAAGAAATACCTACATCTTTTAGTAGACCACTACACAAGATATGCATTTATTGCGACTTCAAAAACTCAGAATGCAAGTGACTTTATAAATCTAACAAAGAAAGTACTAGAGACAGATGAGATTGGAATTATCCTGACAGATCAATATCCGGGCATCAATTCAAGAGAATTTAAGCAACATTTGCAGGAGAATAATATTAAACTAATTTTTACAGCTGTGAATACACCATTCTCGAACGGCTTGAATGAAAGATTAAATCAAACAATAGTAAATAAAATAAGGTGTAAAATGAATGAGAAAAATAATAAGAGAACGTGGACAACACTAGCAAGAGAATGTATACAGAAATATAATGAAACAGAACACTCCGTTACAGGTTTTGCACCAAAATATTTACTGGATGGTACAAATGTCAGTATTCTACCAAATGAATTTAAAACAATAGAAAAGGAAGACAAGTGGATGGCTGATAGAAGATTGGCATTAGAGAATACAATAAAATCCCATGAGTACAACAAGAAAATATTTGATAGAAATAGAAAAATGCAAGAGTTTAATGTAGGAGACAGTGTATATTTAGAAAATGGAAATAGACTGAATAGAAAGAAATTAGACGAATTAAAAATAGGTCCTTTCAAGATAATAGAGAAAATATCGAATTCAATTTATAGGCTTGATACAGGCAACAGAAAGGCAGAATCAACATTATTTCACATAACAAAATTACAACCTGTCGTAACAGAAGAAGATGAAGGAGAAGAAAACGAATATGAAGATAACTTATAGGTACATTGTATAGATATATTGCTTAGAATTTTCGCTCTTAGGGGGGGAGATGTAATGAAATGAATGATATTTCATTAATTTGAATTTGCTGCGCTTCGCGTATCTATGTTGTCTGTGGAAGATGGTAGAGGGCGCATCGAAGTGATGTGTAAACTATGATTCAATGGCGGATGACGTTTAGATTATTTTGTGCATTTTATTGTTATAAAAACTTGTAGAGAGATAAACCGAAGGATACGATTGAGGAAGCAATATTAGTAAACTTTAAATGTCGTTTCTTTGTATTTTCAGAGAAACAATTTGTGGTTTATTTTGAAGATCCTCAATAATATACCTTATATATATATATAATAATAATAATAATAATAATCCACAGCTATCACACAACGCCATCTAAGTCCCAAGCTAAGCAGAGCTTGTGTTATGGGTACTAGACAACTGATAAACATACTTATATATTTCTAAATACATAAATATAGGTACGAGGGTGGATTGAAAAGTACTCGGCCTAACCAAGAAAATAAACATATACTAAATCAGTTATATTTTTATTTTTTTACATAATCACCATCAAGTTCAATACACTTTTGCCACCTCCCCTTCCAAGCATTTAGACCGTTGAAAAAAAAAAGATTCTTCCTTAGAGTCAAAATATGCGTCTACAGCTGCTTTGACCTCGTCGTTTGTCGAAAATCTTTGACCTCCCAAGTGCTTTTTGGGTTAGGGAACAGAAAGAAGTCGGATGGTGCCAGATCAGGTGAATACGTCAGTCGCAATGATCAGTCAGTACAGTCAATTGCGTGAAATTCACAGTTGTGAATTTCACGCAATTGACTGTACTGACGTGTGAACACGGGCGTTATCTTGATGAAACAGGACTTTTCTTCTGAGCATTCCTCGACGTTTTTCTTTTATTTCCTCTCGTAAACGACGTAGTAAGGTGCAGTAGGAATCAGAGTTTATAGTCTGACCCCTTTCAAGATAATCAATCATAATCACACCTTTCGAGTCCAAGAATACTGAAGCCATCACCTTATTTGCCGACAAAATCGACTTAGCCTTTTTAGGGGGTGGTGAACCAGGTCTTCTCCACTGTTTTGATTGTTGTTTTGTTTCCGGTGTACAGTAATGAACCCATGTTTTGTCCATAGTAACAAAACAATTCAAAAAATCATCTGCATCGGCTTCAAATAACTCCAAACAGTCGCGTGAAATAGTCAATCGCGTCCTTTTTTGTTCAACTGAAAGCAGTCGCGGAACCCACCTCGCAGACACCTTGTGGAAAACCAACTCGTTGACAATGATGTTTTGAGTTCGTTCATAAGAGATGCCTATAATCTCGTCTATCTCTCTTATTTTTAATCTGCGGTCTCCCATTATTAAATCAAGTACTTTTTTAATATTTTCGTCAGTAGTTGACGTCGAAGGCCTTTCAGAGCGGGGTTCATCTTTCACACTCTCTCTACCACCCTTAAATTCTGCTATCCATTTTTTGACGGATGAATATGACAGAGCACAATCGCCTAATGTACTGAACATGTCATCATGGATGGCTTTTGATGATAGCCCCTTCTTATGGAGGTACTTAATGACGGCACGCTGCTCGATTTGCTCCATTCGCGGAAATTATGTCCGATTACTTTGTTAATAAATTTATAAAATCACAACTAATTATAGCACACGTTTCGAACTTTACACAATGAACTAGTCTGAACTGAACTAAATAATGTGGGTAGATTTGATTTTTAGCATTGAATGGATCTGTGTTAGGCCGAGTACTTTTCAATCCACCTAGGTATTATAGATAAATTACACCCAGACACAGAACAAATGATCGTGCTCATCACACAAACATTTGTCCTGGGTGGGAATCGAACACACGACCTCCGTCTTAGCAGTCAGGGTCACTAACCACTAGACCAACAGGCCTGTCGATATAGATAAATATATAGATAAATACTTATATAGTAGCGAAATGAAGCGACGTTATGACCTAAGAATTAAACTAAATATATAAACGATAATGTAAAATTAACTATATTAATCACTGTGTTGGTAAAGGACACAGTTTGATAAGAGGGCGTTTTAAAGTGGAATTCTTAAGTTTAACTTGCGCAACGCGTACCACACCATCCTTACCGGTAAACAATTCGGTGACAACGCCTAGAGGCCACTGAAACGGTGGAGTATTATCCACGTCTATTAGAACAATCGTCCCTACAGTAATGGCAGTAGAGTTCTTATTCCACTTCACTCTACTCTGTAATGTATGTAAGTATTCGAATCTGAAGCGTTTCCAAAAGGACTGAACTAAAGAATCTATTAAAGAAAAGCGTGATAACAGATTAATACGTTCCTTGCTTAAATCTGCAGCTGGTAAGCATTCAAGTGGTTTTAAATTTAGAAAATGTGCGGGTGTAAGTGCGGTAGGTTCCGATGGATCACTGCTTAATACATAAAGCGGGCGAGAATTTAAGAAACACTCGATCTGACAAAGAGTAGTAAGCATTTTTCGTACGTGAGGATTTGCTTACCTATTACGCGAAACAAATGGGTTTTTACAACCTTAATATTGGACTCCCACAAACCCCCGAAATGTGGAGCGCTTGGAGGGTTGAGTTTCCAAACAATGCGATTATCAGTGAGCACCTGACTGAATGCCTTTTAATATTCTTCTGATTTTAAAAATCCATGTAATTCATGTAAATATGAACGCGAGGCGACAAAATTAGTACCGTTATCGCTGTATATAAATCGACACGGACCTCTACGAGAGATAAATCTCTTAAAAGCGTCTAAAAAACCCGCCGAACTTAGATCAGACGCTAATTCTAAATGCACTGCCTTAGTAACGAGGCATATAAATAAACATAAATGAGCCTTCTGGCTTCGTTTACCACGTTTACGCGTCAATGTGATATAAAGTGGGCCCGAAAAATCCACACCAGTGTGTGTAAATGCATTACACTGCTCTAGGCGGCAAGCAGGCAAGGCAGACATCATGGGGTAAATAGGTTTGGGTTTATGTCGAAAACAAATGTTACACCTATGAATGCGGTATCTCACTACACGGCGAGCTGATAATATCCAATATTTCTCCCGTAATGCAGCAAGTAAATACTGAGAACCAGCGTGGAAATGTTTATAGTGATAATAATCAATTATAAGATCAACAATATGCCCCTTTTTTGGTAGCAATATTGGATGCTTTTGGGAATCCGATAATGACGAATAATCTAACCGACCACCTACTTGAAGTACATCGTCCGTGATAAATGGCGATAAACTTCGTAATGTTGATGAACATAGTTGTCCTTTTTTAATATTTTTTATATCTTCGGCGAAAGCGACAATTTTAGAAAGAAACAATTTTAATAACTGTGATTTCAGAAATCTCTATGTCGGATGCGGTTATAATTTTATTTATGCGCGGTAATTTGTTTAAAAACCTTAAAACGAAAACAACGGATCGTAAATACTTATTCCAATTAGAAAATTTTAAACTTAACGAGATAAATGGGTTTTCTTCCATGTCACTGACTCCAAGCGACACAGTCTTTTCTTCTGGTAAACTGATATGAGTTGATGCGAACCTTTGTACAGGCCATTCTTTACACGGCAAGGAAACCCACGAAGGCCCATGTAACCAAAGGTCACAATTTAAAATTTGTGAGGGTAACTGTCAACGCGAAATATGATCTGCAGGATTTTCCGAGCCGGCGATGTGGTAAAAGTTATCCGGTAATAAATAGGACTGTATTTGCGAATTACGGTTTGCAACAAAGGTGTTGAACTTATGCGGTGAAGAACACGCCCAACAGAGCGCGACGTCCGAATCTGAAAACGCATAAATGTTGTCGATCGGATGCCTCAATGACAACGAATCGTAAACGGTGCGTTCTAACTTAGCGAGCAAGACCAAGGCACACAACTCAAGCCTGGCTAAAGTTATAACCTTTAATGGGGACACCCGAGATTTAGAACATAGGAGCGTTATAATTGGAGGATTATTTCCGTTAACAACATGCGAATAGATGACACACCCGTAAGCCTTTTCACTAGCGTCGGCAAGGCTAGTAGCGACACATGGGATTTTTCATTTACGCCGATATGACGTGGAATCTGTAAGTGTGAGATTAGAGGTAACTCTGATATATATCGCTGCCATGTATTGACAATATTAGTGGGTGGAGTCTCATCCCAGTTAAGTTTAAGAACCCACAAGGCTTTAATTAATAATTTGGCGTAAAGTGTTACTGGACCGACAAGTCCTAAAACATCGTACAAGCGAGCGGTTGCGGAGAGGATGGCGCGTTTAGTACAAGTGACCGGTGGCGGCGAAACAAGAAAGGAAAACTTATCGGTAGCGGGATACCAACGAAGGCCTAAAATTTTTAAAATGTCATTATCATCAAATGACACCGAGTCTCGTTGACGATGTGATGCTGGTATATGTTGTAAAAGCTCCTTGCAGTTACTTGTTCACTTAACCAAATCGAATCCACCTCGGCGAAACATTCGGATAAGTTGAGTGGCGGTGTTGACTGCGTTGTTGAAGCAAGGCGCGGAGGAAACGAGGTCATCCATATAAATATCCCTTTCCACTACAGAAGCAGCAAGGGGATAGGACTCCCTTTCGTCAGCGGCTAACTGGCGTAAAGTGCGAAGTGCGAGGAAAGGGGAAGAGCGTAATCCGAATGTGACGCGATTAAATTCATATGTTCGTATAGTTTCTTCTGTAGAAAATCGATACAAAATGCGTTGAAAAGCGCGATGGGATTTTTGGACTTCGATACACAAGTACATTTGCCTAACATCTGCAAAGAAAGCGATGCGATAAACTCTAACATTTAATAAAATATTAAAAATGTCTGTTTGTAAATTTTGCCCGGTGTGCAAAATGTCATTCAAAGAAATATCGTTATCCGACTTAGCACTAGCGTCTAAAACGATGCGCAACTTCGTTGTACTTTTATCATTCCGTACGACAGGGTGATGCGGCAAATAAAAAGAAGGCTGTTTACAATCATTATCAGAAACAGCGGATAAAATACCCTTATTAATGTATTCCCGTATAACAACATTGTATTGATCGCGAAGAGCGGGATATTTGTTAAAGCGTTTTTCCAAAAGTAAGAGGCGTTTTTTTGCATTCATTAAAGAGTCACCCAATATGTCGGGCCTTTTCTTAAATGGCAGGGCGAACACATATCGTCCGTCATTTTGGCGGTAAGTAGTAGAAGTATAAATGTCTTCACATTCCTACTCATCACGGCTCAAATATATTTTTTACGGAAGTTCTTCAATTTTCCAAAATTTTCCCATTATATCATTAAGACAATTTTGATTTAAATTTGTATCGTAAGAACAGGAAACAAATAAACGCGGGGAATGATGTGATATAGCGACTTCAGCATCACCCATAATAATATATCCGAGTGATGTTTCTATGGCACTGGATCATTGCGATTGAATTAAGTTTTCAGGCGACAAAAGTTTTATGTAGGTATTAACCCCCTATAAAATATCTATAGACCCAGGTTGATAAAACTGATCATCTGCTAAGCGTATTTTATCTAAATAGCGAATTTTTGAAACATCTACTATCGAATCTGGCAACTGACCCGTGATGATCGGAACAACTAATGGTTCAATATGATAAAATTTGTTATCATTAAAACGAGACGCGAACTGCAGTGAAGTGACTCCTAAAATCTTTTGGGACACACCACCGATCCCGTGTACTTCGGTAAAACGATTTTTATTCGAAACGGAAAGAAATAAGCGTTTACAACAATCCTTCGTAATATAGTCGCTTTGGGATCCGGGGTCAACTAAACACCGAATAAAATGTTCATTGTCTTATTTATCTACGACCTTTATTTTTGCAGTCCCCAATAAAGTAGTATAGCGTGGGAGAGTACTATAATCGCGAGAAATATTACATGAAGAGGTAAGTGTTTTTTCATTTTCCTCCGTATTCGAATTGTGAGCGACAGAAGAACTTACCTTATCGTTAACTGCGCGCTAATTAATCGAATGCGCGCTGCATGCATTAGCGTTACGCGTCTGCGCAACCTCTGAGTGTAACGTATTGCTACTACGAAAAGCAGTCCTAGAGCCATTCTGATTCGGGTCAGAATGAATTATATGCTAATTTTGCTACAAGACATTTCAAATGACTTAACAGTGTCATGATCTAATTTTCTAAGTGCAATATTTAAAAACAAAAAATCAGCTAAGTCCTCAATTTTTAATTGCTTTAGAGCATTAATTGAAGCATCAAATTTGTCCATAAATTTATGATAACCTCCTGTTGTGTTTGCGTTCACCTGTGTTAAATTCAATAGTTGGTTAATATACGTAGATGCGAGTGTGCGTTCGTCATTATATCTTCCTAAAAGCGCATTCCAAATAATGAAATAATTTTCAGCGGTAGGGGCTAACCCGGCACAAACTGATAACGCCCTGTCACTCAATTTGTTAACCAAATAATAAACACGTTCGGCATCAGTTAATTGTAAATGTGTGAATTAGAACGTGAATTAATATCTTAAATTGTTGATAAAACATGGACCACTGGCGTATGTCTCCGTTAAATGACATTAATTCAATTGGCGGAAGTGAAGTTTTTAATTTAGTAGGAAATCTATTTTCTAACGTAACACTTAATACGACTATATAAATCTTCAAATGAGTTCCAAGCCTCGTAATCAACGTCTGCATTAGGGTTTAATTTTAAATGTTTAATATTATAGTTATCTAGAACTTCTTGAAACTCACTACGTAATTAATCTATATTCGAAGCGATGCTAAGAAATAAATTCTGCTCGTCCAAGGAATTAAATGCGCCCTTTGAGGTCTCGTAAATTTTTTGTAATCGTTCGTAAATATAATTACGTTTAGCGATAATAATTTTTAAACTAACTTATTCATCCGAAACCAGTTTAGATTCTTTGCTTCCCGTCGTCATTTTCAACAAACAAATGCGGACTAAAATTATTGCGATAAGTGACGGTAGAATTAATTAACTTTGGAACGAAGAAATCTCGCGTTACTAGAAAGATGGCGGTTAATCAACAAGAAAAATATCATTAATGGAATAATGAAGCGGTGTGGTATGCGTTACAAAGGTATTATAATACGTGTAATAAGCGATGCGGGACAAACAAATATTGTAGTTAGTATAATTAGAACTACAATTTTTTATGATTTAATAATATATACGTATATATTTTTTGTAATATATAAAAAAAATGAATTTACTTCTCCGGGCCTAAAGGTTTATTTAATCCCGGCCGAAGTGACCAAAATATATATGGTGGGTTTGGCGATTCAACCACCAAACTGCTGGTTCAAATGTATTAAATAATGTTATGCGGTGCGGCTATTAATTTAAATAGAATAGTGGACTGTATATGAGCGCGGTGCGAGCGGTGAATGAAATTTACTTTATCCGTGATACTGCAAATCCCCTAAATTAGGGATATAGGAAGGACGTCAAGGAATGCATGTGCACCCACCTGGACTTCCGCTGATCTGCCTCGTGTCTCGATGGCTGCCGGCTGTCTTCACACGTATCAACTTCACAGATAATCACGAAATATAGCGTTATTGCAAATGTCTATACTTTTTACTATATGCTTGTATAATTCAATATCCAAATTACACAAGGGCGGGAGCGATGATGCGAGATATAAGCGGTGCGGTTGATTGCGTGTCTTCTCAACTTGTGTGAGCCCGTTAACACACGAATGCACATGCTGGGCATAAAGCGGTAGATAGGAAACCGGAAATGGGCTTTGAAGTAATCTTATTGGATAATAATTAACGAATCCCTTATAAGCGTTAAGCGATAGTGCAAAGTGGCGCGAACCGTGATCACCAGCTAGTAATAGAGGAATACTATGAATGTGTGCGTTAGACACCCACAATTAATGTTAAAATCCCACGAAATGCATGCCTGTTCTACAATAGTAGAACTCGCGACTAATGGAGTGTTAACATTATTAACATACTCATAACTTAAAAACCTTTACTGAATAAGATCATTTTATATAACAACAAAAAATGCACTTTCTTTTTATAGATGTTTTCAGTTTTCAATTGTCAAATTTAAGTATGTAATATATTTGGATAAACACTTATCAAAAAAAATGAGGGAAACATAAGCATGGCTGTCATTTGTATTCAATTTTACTTAGCCACTCATATAACTATAACATATAACTCACCATTCTAGATATTATATTTTTCGACAACGGCACTTAAAATAAGTTAAATAAGTACTATAAAACACGTTCGCGTCAACTGCATGTAGTGTCTATTGATAGTGAAGTGCGATAGCACAAGATCGATCAACCCCCTGCCCTGCAGTAACCATCCGTTGCTCTGCACAAGTACATTCGTTTCCAAAGTGTAATCTCTTAAAGCTATGGCTTAACCACGTTCAGGTAATTCAAGGTCAAGGCCCAAACTGCAAGCAATGCATTATCTGGTTGTAATTTTTTACTTATCATCATTATAATATCAGTAATAAGCGTCTTAGCTTCGCCTCTCTGCCAAATCAAAAGCTACAAAGAGGTTTTGCAGAACTGTAATGTCTTCCGGAACAAATTTCAACCACGGTGGTCATATTTTTTTAAACGAAAAAGCTTGCCAGATTATCAAGGGCAAAACTCCAAAGTGTATCACCGACGCTGCATATTAGTAGGGTCGCAGGAACTCTTTTATATACATTCGCGACCCCACTAGCACCAGCCGCCCCATGGCGGCCACATCTCGGGAGAGGATATATGTGCATAAACACAGGTGCGCTCTTTATTCCTTCACTCTCATAATCCGATACGACCGGAGAAAAACCAGGCGCAGAACCAACAGCTTTATATAATTTCCAAGGCACATGGGTAGAACAACACAAACTTCCCCACTGCGGGTCGCTGCTGGCGGCTTTTGACAGAAAAAATCCAACAACTTATTTCAGCCCGACCTGGTATTTGAACCTGGGCCCACATGATCAGCAGTTGCGCTTACGATCACTAGACTAACTCCGTCACTGGTGACTCTGTATACGACCAGGCTTGCCCCTTATATGTTATATCGTAGTAAGATAGTTAAAGCCGTGTCCTTTTTATCCCTAGGAATATAGCTATATACCGTAATATAATTATATGAAAACTGTTTATAACTGTCTTATTAGAAATATAATATTGTAACGTAGTTACATCATAAATCATTACTGATATTACTATAATTATTATCACGGCTTCAACCATCTTACTGCGACTTAAACAGGGTTATATATTTGCAATAACCAGCCAAATTTGCAGATAAGATTCAGAATAAGTATTTTTTTATTATAGGATAGGATGACAAACAAGATAATATAGGCAAATGCTGAAGAAAAATTAATTACAAAAAACAATTCAAACAATCTTTCCTTTTTAAATTGAAAATACGTGGTAATGCATTATCTAAATGATTTTATTGCATTTTTATTATGACATTTTTATGGGTCTATCGGTAGGCAAAAACGTTGTTGCCAATAAATGACATTCCATTTGGGATAATTTCAGATTAATGTAGAAGCCTTATTTACTATTATTTTCAAAAACTACAATAACGGTATACCATTGTTTATATATTTGAACTTAACATTAATCTTTGGTTACTCTATGAAAAATAACCCTGTATAAATAGCTAAATACATTTTATTTAAGTAACAAGATGTTTCAAAAAATTCCAAACGCTTTTTCGTTTTGTAATACATAAATTATGAAGCAATTTAAGTAAGTTTATCAACTTCCCTAATTTAAAAGTCTACTTTAATGAAGAAGTATGACAGATAATATAGTTAATAGCTGTCTGTCAGACTTTTTGAAGTCATTATCGTTATTTAAGTCGTTCGCTTTAATGTTTGTAATTATAGAATTTCAAAAATTACTCAGCTTTCGCCTTCTTTTTCAGCTGCCATGGTCATTTTATCAGTCTTCGATATTCGTCTTTGTAGTTAACATCTGTGACCGTTTGCTCACAGGTGTTAACCATAAATTAGAAGAAACAGTCCTAACGGCGGACAAAAATAATAGTGTATCAACGCAGCGCTATGCAGAGGCGGTACAGCACCCATCAAACTCATAGACACCTGCAAATGACATCAAATACATAAATAGGTGGCACGCGTGTTGTACTGACGAATTTATTTGAAAGTATTATCATAATTCATTCAACTCAAATAAATATTTTATCATTATTAATTGAACAATATAATTCTCCAAATTTTCACAATTATTTATTCTGCGGCAGCAATGCTTCGGGTACCAGCTGTATTTTAGTAGAAAGGAGTGTTTCACGTCTAGACGTTACAATTCAAGTCGGAACTGTGGATGTACTCTACAGTTATAGGATAGGGGTTATGATTGCTGATTTGTTGTAATTTTAAAAAAGTTTAAAAGTTGTTGGAGAGAAATGAGTTGGATGGTCATCCAAGTTTACTCTAGAATGTTTAATGTGAAAAAGAAAGTTTTTAATAAATAATATCACAGGTGATCTGGGAAAAAATACAGAATCCTTCGCTGGTGCGGCGATGTGCAAAGAAAAGTATATTTAAAATATCTCCGGTGATCTGGACATAAATACAACTGCGTTTGCCGGTGCAGTTTCTGTTGATATAGACAACTCACAATTAGAGGAATTATCAGCGTATGAGTTAAATAAGACAACTGAGCCTCTGTACCAAAAAGAGCGCGAGTTTGTTTCTAACACCTGAGAAAACACTTGGTCAATCCATGCAAGAAGCCGCAGAAGAAGAAAAAAGGATTGCTTTCGAAAAAGGTAGTGTGATCATTGATGGCATTCCTATTTTAGATGTTATTGCTGATGGATGCTAGAGTAAGAGCTCTTAAAAAAAGAATTACTCAGCACATTCAGGAGCTGCTGCCATAATCGAATGAGAAACGAAAAAAAATTGTTTCTCGGTGTTAAAAATAAGTTCTGCTGCAAATGTGCGCAAGATTGTAACAAAAATGAAACTCCGAGAGCTCACTAGTGATAAAAAAGTTCACGGGGGTACCGCACCTACTGTAATGGAATCTACCCTGATAATAGAAGATTTTAAATCATCTGATGAAGTGTACGGTCTGACTTATGGATGTCTAATATCTGAAGGTTATTCTAGCACACACTCTAAATTATTAGAAACAAGACCTTACCCTCAATTTACAATTGAAAAAGTGGAGTCCAGAAATCTCCTTTCAAGAAACTTGTACAACAAACTGAAAAACCTGATCACGGATACAAAATATCTCATATGTAATGATTTCCTATATTTACGCGAACACTACACATTTAAATAATACTAGTTTTTATGGATTTTATCGCGTATATTTAACTTTTTAAATTATCGACGAAATTTAAATACCCGAATTTTAATCGATGGTAACCGCGGTTATGTGAAGCCATTCTTTAAATCTGATACGTTTTGGTAATTTTATGTTATTCCGTTGGTCATTTTTATATTTTGAAGTATATTGCTGGCTATTAAACTTCAATATTAGCCAGCAGTACGATACAAAATATAAAATATTTATTTATTAAGCTATTAAAATTCTTTGCCTTTACAAAGGAAAATCTTTCGCAATCGACATGTTTTTTATTTTCTCTTGTATATAGTTGGTTAGTTTTCCAAGTTATCAAATATCGGTTTATAGTTTTTGATGTTACCAAATCTTCGGTAAGTTTTAGTAAATTATATTCAAACTTTGATACAGACGTCTGGTTCTTCCATAAAATCAATACTTGACTTAGGTTTTGTCTATAAAGTTCAATATTCTTCCCATATTGTTTGGAAAAACGTTCGTAAAATACGACAGACAAACCATTTTCCATGTAGGGGCCAATTCACAAGTCCTCGTCGCTCTCTGGTTTGACGAAATGCTGATTCAATAGCAGGTCATTGTACCTAATACTGCAATTTCGAGAATTTGTGCTATAGTTGTAAGAAAATAACATAAGTGACCTGCACTTTCAGTTTATACACATTTCATTCAAAAATTTTAATTATTTAAATTGGTTTGTTAAACTTAGGTGCTTTTGGTTTACACTGCTATCTATTTAGAATCACTTCAACCCCAAGGCAAAATGAATTTGAGGATACTGTTTGTACATTTAGTACAAAAGCTGCCACAGGAAATAATTTATTACTCTACAAACATAAATATAAATGTGATACAAGTAAATCAAATCTTACTTTTCGAAATTACATCCCTTTTGCTTTTAACTAAGCGATGATAATCCTATAATTGAGTTTTAAATTGTAGAAAATTCGGATTGAACTTTTTTAATCCCTTTAACCTTTCTCATATAACTGAATAAAAATGAACACTAATTGATCCTTGGCAAATTAGAAACTAAGGATCGTTATAATTTCACAAGGAAATTAAAAAAAAATAGAACATAAATATTTTTATTCAATATAGATTACTACATAATAGTTGAGTAAATTAGTATTATTTATCAATACTGTCCCTCTTTCGTATTGAAATAATGGCCTATTAGACATAAATAACCATATTTATAAATTATATCTGTCTGCCTAAACAGTCTAGTGTCGGTGAAAGAATTTACACTACAACATATCGTCCCGACAGTATGTTAAAAGAAGAAAACAAATCAGTAATTTCGCAACAACGAAACAAAAATACATAAAAATTTGGCGAGTATGGCGAACAGCCCCCTTTAAGCAACTACAGAAAGAAACGGCTGCCAATTCGAGTGGCAACCATGGTATCGACTTGGCGCCTTGATACAAAGAATTGCCAGTGGAAGTTCTGTAACCACCATTGACTCGACCGCACCCTGCAGCTGAAAGAAAAAAAAAGACGAGTTTCCGTTACTTTCACAGCCTATAAAAGTCCACAGCTGAACATAGGCTTTCTCTGTAGATTACTTCATAGGGGTATATTTGCCATAGCTGTTCCGTTTAGCATACGGGTTGGCAACAGTAGTTTATTTTTAATTTTTAGTCGTTATGACGAAGACGCCGCTACCCATTTGCTGATTTCTTTCACCTGCTGCCTCCTACGACACTCACGGGATGATTTGGGGTAGTGGATATTCTCACACCGCCACGACGCGGTGGCGACGAGTTGTGATAAAATATTATTAAAGTGTATGTGGTCCAAAAAATTGCGACGATACTAAAGTTCTCCAATACGATCTTTTGTTTTACACCGGAAGGCGACCATCTGTCCCAAGAGCGTGTCAGAATTATGGTCCAAAAGTCTTTCATTTACAATGTACGTAACACGTAATACGGATTGACTCACGACGGTCTATCCCGACGAGATGGTTGAAGATACATGAGGATATCTCAAGAGCCATATATTCCTAAAAATCCTCTAAACGGTGTTGTAGGGGAACCTCAATGCAAAAATTAGGCTGAAGAAAAGATGATGAGAAGAAGATGGCTGGGCTGAAGCTGATACGGAAAACCCTTTAACAAGTCCCTTCAGTAATTACTTAAGTGGGATTTTTATAAGTTAACTATTAACTAAAACCAAGATGGTTTTAGTAAAACATGATGATTTTTATTGTATTTTACCTTGAGCCCAAAGTATTGGATTCTTTGCTCTAAACGTGGTAGAGTCATTCTGCTCCTATATTATAATTGCAGCCTGGGTCGACTCGACTGGGGAAGGACCACGCTCTCACTTAATTCCTACTTACATTTACTAGGTAGTAGGACTCTCTTTTCTGCCTGGCAGTCCGTCTAGATGGGTAGCTCTATCTCACCTATTTTTTACCTTTAAATAGCACCTTGATATTCTGTTTTCCAGTCTGTAGGAGATAGAAAGATAATATAATTAAAGGGTAAATGTGCGTAAACACAGGTGCACTTTCAGTTCCCTTGTTCTCATCGACCGAATCATCATCGTCGAATGACAATTTAAATTGACTAAATAGAGTTCAGTCGTAGGATATACAGTTATAAACCGCCAACTTCGGGACCAAACGAACTTCGGCAAAACATGGAGTTTGAATCCGGGTCTACTCAACGAATCAGGAAACAAATGAACGAATGATACAGTCTGCAATGATGACATAAATAAATGTTAATGTCATTACTAGTATTATTAGACATATAAAAATACAAAACATTTCCTAAAAGAAATTTATCCGCGATTGGTCGTCGCTGCTGGTAATAAGAGGGCTGTTTCATTATAGTTTCATTATAGTTGGCATTATATCGCGAGGAGTAAAGCTGTATGATATTTGAAGTTTTTAGTTTTAGGTTTTTAATAAGTTTTTTTTATTATACCAATAAATTAAATTTAATTGATAGCATGCAATGATATATACATGTCTGAGAATGCAAGAACGCCGTCCACCACCATCTCGAGACGGCGAGGCCGGCTCTGCTCTTTCTGACCGAGACGCAGGTTTCCTCTCCGGCTGATGTCTCGTATCTCTCCTACCCGGGGTACAAACTGGAACACTCCTTTGTGCCTCGGGCTGGAGTTTGCGTTTACGTCAGAGAGGACATCTGTTCTCGACGCCTCGGCAGACTTGAAGGTTCGGACCTGTCCATCCTTTGGCTACGCGTAGACAGCGACGACCATCCGCGCGTCTACGGGTGCCTCTATAGGTCCCATAGCAGTAATGCCGAAACAGACCGACTCTTCGACCACGTCCAAATGGCTGCAGATTCGTTGCTACAGCAGATCCCCTCCGCAGAGATCGTGATCCTCGGCGACTTTAACGCCCATCACGCCGAATGGCTTGGTTCACGTTTAACCGATCATGCGGGGAGATCTGTTCATGATTTTGCCTTGGCATATGGTCTGACACAACTGGTTACTTCGCCTACGCGGATTCCAGATGTGGAAGATCATGCACCTTCCATGTTGGACCTTCTGCTGACCTCTCACCCGGACGGATATCAGATTTCCGTCGACGCCCCTTTAGGCTCCTCGGACCATTGTCTGGTCCGGAGTGTTGTGCCACTCACGCTGAAATCGCGGTTGCATTCTGCAGGCTGCCGCCGTGTTTGGCACTATAGTTCAGCCGATTGGGATGGGATGCGGTCTTTCTTTGCATCCTACCCTTGGGGGCGGGTTTGCTTCTCGCCGGATGATCCCAACGTTGTTGCGGATTCTGTTACTGATGTGGTACTTCAGGGTATGGAACTTTTTATTCCTTCCTCTGTGGTGCCCATTGGAGGCAAGTTTCAGCCATGGTTTGGTCGCTCCTGTAAAATAGCATCATGCTATAAGCAGGAGTGCTACCAAGCCTGGGTTGATGCATCAGCGTCCCGGGATGTAAACACCAGCGCTCTAAAAAAGAAGTATAATTCCGCCTCTAGGTCCTTCAAAAGAGTCATTGCCAAGGAAAAGTCAGAGCACATAGGCAGAATTGGCGAGAAACTAGTTCGCCTTCCTTCTGAAACCCGTGCATTCTGGTCTCTCGCCAAGGCTGTCCAGGGGAATTTCTGTCAGCCATCTCTTCCATCTCTGCACAGGGAGGACGACTCACTGGTCCATACTGCAAAGGAGAAAGCCGATCTTCTAGGCTCTTTCTTTGCGTCTAACTCGACTCTCGATGACGGGGGGAGTACGCCGCCGACCATCCCGCGGTGTGAGTGCTCCATGCCGGAAGTGCAGTTCACACAGCGCTCGGTTCGCAAAGCACTCCTCTCCCTGGACATCCACAAGTCGAGTGGGCCTGACGGAATCCCCCCAAATTGTGCTGAGGACGTGTGCTCCAGAGTTGGCACCGGTCTTAACGCGTCTTTTCCGGTACTCCTACTCCCTAGGCGTAGTCCCAAAATCATGGAAGACGGCTTTTGTCCACCCGATCCCTAAAAAAGGCGACCGCTCAGACCCGTCCAACTACCGGCCAATCGCCATCACCTCCTTGTTCTCCAAAACAATGGAGTCCATTGTAAACTGCCAGCTCATGAGGTACCTTGAGGATCACCAGCTGATTAGTGACCGCCAATACGGTTTTCGCCGTGGTCGGTCAGCTGGTGATCTTCTGGTCTACCTCACGCACAGATGGGCGGAGGCAGTAGAGTTCAAGGGGGAGGCATTGGCCGTTAGTTTGGACGTTGCGAAGGCCTTCGATCGGGTTTGGCACAAAGCGCTTCTTTCGAAGCTCCCTTCCTATGGGCTTCTCGAGAAATTGTGCGATTGGATCACCAGCTTTCTTGCAGATCGGAGCATCAAGGTCGTTGTAGATGGTGCAAGCTCCGATTGCAAGCCTATTAATGCTGCCAGAAGACACAAGTTTGCGCGTTATCCGCTAAAAAGAACCCCTTTTTCGTATCCCCTCAGTTTCAAGGCACTCCCCTTGTTGCCTCAGCCAGTATCGGAATCCTCGGCGTCGACATATCGAGTGACGTGCAGTTTCGTGGTCACTTGGAAGGGAAGGCCAAATTGGCCTCTGAAAAGCTTGGCGTGCTCAGCAGAGCGGGACAGTATTTCATGCCGTCACACCGCCTGCAACTTTACAAGGCGCAGGTTCGGCCGCACGTGGAATACTGTTCCCATCTCTGGGCTGGGGCTCCCCAGTACCAGCTCCTTCCACTTGACCGCGTCCAGTGCAGAGCGGCTCGAATCGTCGACGACCGAGTGCTTTCCGATCGGCTCGATTCACTGGCGCTGCGAAGATATGTTGCATCTCTTTGCGTATTTTATCGCATCTATCACGGGGAGTGCTCTGAGGAATTGTTCGGATTAATCCCAGCCGCCAAATTTCGTGAACGCACTACACGGCAAACGTCCCGATACCATCCACACCATCTGGATGCTTGGCGGTCCACCACTGTACGTTTCACAAGGAGTTTTCTTCCACGTACAACCTCTCTGTGGAATAGTTTACCACCGGCGATTTTTCCGGACCGATACGACCTGGGGACCTTCAAGAAAAGAGCTTACTCCTTTCTAAAGGGCCGGCAACGCACCCGCAATTCTCCTGGTGTTGCGGTTGATCATGGGCGGCGGTATTCACTTAACATCAGGTGAGCCGCATGCTCGTTTGCCCCCTCTTGTATAAAAAAAATGCAAGAAATAATTTCACGTTTGTTTCAAAAATTTATTGCACGTTTTCGCTTTTCACGTTTTCGCATTCACGTCTGTGATTTCAATTCATCCATTGCGCCAACGAATGCAGGTTTTTCAATTACAAATTCTTGTTGAAAATTTGGTCATAACAAAACATTAATTTTACGCAATGATTTCACTCACCTTTAGTTATTTTAATTTCACCATTCTGTAAATAATTTCAATATTTTCCAAATTTGTATTCAATTCGTTATCAAAAAAATCCAATATAACAGTGGAGAATTTTAGTGCTGAGTCTGATTGTCAAGGTATTAAAATGTGTGATAAGAGAAAAATGTAGTTAGCACCGTAATGTAACCAGGATTAGAAAAGAAATGTTCCGATGGTTTGGTTATTTAGAAGGATTAAAATAATAAAGAGTGACCAAACAAATCTATGTTGCAGGAGTGGACAGCGGTGTTAGCAAGTGCCAATGTGCGCAGTGTGCACAATGTGTGCAAAGAATTTAGGACTAGATTTATTATTATTCGAACGACCAAGTAAATTGTTTTCTAAACCAATTGATGGCTATTACATTACGTTGCAGATATTAATTTGGCAAAATTTAATAACTAATAAGTAGGTATTAATACTAATTCTTGAGAGACACACGGTACATAAGCGAGTTTGATCCCATTTGTAATCTTAATTTTATAAGCTAACTAATCCGGGTCTAACTACGCGTGTGTTTTCATCGAAATCGATTCAGCCATTATCAAGTGATGGTCTTTCCACTTGCTTCGTCAAAAACCATTCACTATATTCAAAAAAGCTTTATCTGCTTGGATAAGAATATTTCTAAATCATGATTGATTACGAAATGATTTATTAATAAAATATTTATATATCATTTCATAATCAATCTTGATTGTACCATGTAACAGCGACGTAAAATAAACCAATACCTCTTACGAACTAATATATATTATTATTTAGAAGCTTTAGAAAGCTTTAGAAGCTCTAAGAAATATTGTAAAAGACTACAAAGGGAAATGAGATAGGAGATAGGCAATAGTACTCGTATCTTCCTGATAACATCTCAAAATAAAAAATATTGGTTGCCTGTAAAGTCGGTATACGGGCGAAAGTTTTACGTGACAACGACTTTGAGTGGTAAAATAATTTTAATGTGAATATTCATTCGTATAGTAGGAAGAAGGATGAAATAACACTTTTTATGTCTGTCTCTCTCGCTCTTAGGCGGGCTAACCATGCCCGAGTGGAAGGGACGCGTGCCTCTCACTCGCTCTCATTGTGAGCGCATAACGTGAGCGGAGCGTAACGCAGTTTCTTGAAGTGTCACCCGGCAAACCAATTTATAAGACGTTGTCACGTCAAAAATAAAAAATTGCGTTTGCCAAACCATTCGCTAAGAGAGGGAATTATGGTAAATATTCACCTTGCGTTCAGCGGTGGACTTTTAACAGGCGGTAATTTATGAATTAATGATGGATAATATCTTGAGCATGCAGACAGAAAAATGGGTAATACGATCCTAATCGATTTATTAGTAGCTGTGATCTAGCGATAAAAGTGAAGGCAGAACGCGGTCTTGCCACTGTTATTGTACCTTCGCAGCAGTGCCCTCGGTGTGCATTCATTGAAGCAAACCCAGTTTTGATTAAACAAAAACAGTTATTATTCCATGTGAAACGTATGCATGTGTGTATTTTTAACGTTTTTTATGCGTTTAATTATACGCGCATTAGTTTAAAGTTTAAAACAAATGTTACAAATCTACGCTTTTCTTGGATCGTGGAAAAAACAAATTAATCAACGCAACATCAAAAATAAATTAAAGAATTACTTCTTAAGTAACTTATAATAAGTATTGTAAAATAAAAATAATATATTATAAGCTACACATTAATACTAAAAAAACTAATGTTACACTTACAATAATAATTAATAATATAAAATATGTTTATCTTTAATATCATTAATTAGTATCAAATTATTTGAACAGCCTCTACATGCGAACTCGACGCGTCAAGCCAGGTAGGCAAATAACGAGAGCAAACCGGTTTATTGACTGTAACGGGGAGTGCGGTTCAATGCGTGTATCACAACAATATTATGTATGACATAATTATTAGGCATAATAATTATCATGCTAAGTATGTTGATGGCATCGGTATACAGTAAAGCTGTATAGCTTATGTTTATACTGTAAAATACCAATCTAAATATTGTAAAATTATTATCAAATAAATAAATAAATAAATAATATAACAGCAGATGTAATATCATAAATAATATCATATTTGGTAACGTGCCTTCTATCTTTTCAAATGTAACAACAGTACGCTTTTAGCAGTCGTCTAGTAATTTTCCGATGGCACCTGAATAAGCAGAAAGTTCTGTTGTGGTGCCATGGAGTATTGCAAATAAGTTTCATAAGGGCAGTTCGTTCATATGTAGTACGCAAATGATCCAATGAAGAGGTCTATGTAAAGGTTTTTCCAATAGCCTTATAACTCCGCCGTGTTTACCTGTATTTGTTACAGTTCCATCACAACCAGAATGGCCAGAGTATTGTGTTACATTCTGCTGTTCGCAGATTATTTCATAGATTGCTAATGCCAACCCTTTGGTTCACAAAATATGTATGTAATATAGAATTATAATAGGTTTTGAGTTGATGTCTTCTCTCACTCAGCTTCCTTTTTTCTCTTAGTATTAAGTAAATCAACAGTTTCCATAATCATGTTTTGTCTGTTCTCTAATCGATTTAGAAGGCTTGTTCTTCTTTAGGAAGCTTCTGATCTTTACAACAAATAGAAGATTCAAATTTTTTACACTTACAGGAACTCCGAGCTTTCTTTTCATGCTTGTATCTTTTCCTCTGACAGTCGTTTCAAAGATTAAATTAGGTTTTTGCACTTAGCGTAATAAGTTTCAATTAATTGCAGAACAACACAATTTCGGAAATCTCGTTCACAGGTGGCTATTTTTTATTTTTTTCAGTTTTAAGACGAATTCTAATCAAATCGTAATATTTCATTACTTGTTTGTAAGTGGGTAGTTGATTTTCACTCATTTCTTTTGAACCACAAAAAATAGAGCTTTGACTAGCGTATTGTTGTGGCTATGCGATTTCCATGATGCACCAACGTTACATTACAAACAAATATTATTTAAAATAGCATAATGGATAAGACAATGCGCGCAACCCTTCAACTTGAACTAATTGGGCGTACTGAGACAATTACGCGTGGGAACGAAATTTAGCGTCAACTCCTCCCTCCCTCCCCCGCACTTCTCGTCCGATTATTTAACAAGTTTTATTAAGTTATCATTTGCGATTGAATGTTTTATCAATTTGGCCATTTTATATAATTTACTGTCGTTTAGTTTCCGAGATAAACGATCCAAAAAAAGCGTAGATTTGTAACATTTATTTTAAACTTTAAGCTAATGCGCGTATAATTAAATGCATCAAAAACGTTAAAAATACACACATGTATACATTTCACATGGAATAGTAACTGTTTTAGTTTAATGAAAACAGGGTTCGCTTCAAAGAATGTACACTGAGGGCACTGCTGCGAAGGAACTATAACAGTGGCAAGACCGCGTTCTGCCTTCACTTTTATCGCTAGATCACAGCTACTAATAAATTGATTAGGATCGTATTACCCAATTTCTGTCTGCTTGCTCAAGATATTATCCATCATTAATTCATAAATTACCTCCTGTTAAAAGTCCACCGCTGAACGCAAGGTGAATATTTAACATAATTCCCTCTCTTAGCGAATGGTTTGGCAAACGCAATTTTTTTATTTTGAGATGTTATCAGGAAGATACGAGTACTATTGCCTATCTCCTGTCTCATTTCCCTTTGTAGTCTTTTACAATACTTCTTAGAGCTTCTAAAGATTTCTAAAGCTTCTAAATAATAATATATATTAGTTCGTAGGAGGTATTGGTTTATTTTACGTCGCTGCTACATGGTACAATCAAGATTGATTATGAAATGATTTATAAATATTTTATTAATAAATCCTTTCGTCATCATGATTTAGAAATATTCTTATCCAAGCAGATAAAGCTTTTTTGAATATAGTGAATGGTCTTTGACGAAGCAAGTGGAAAGACCATCACTTGATAATGGCTTAACCGATTTCGATGAACACACACGCGTAGTTAGACCCGGATTAGTTAGCTTATAAAATTGAGATTACAAATGGGATCGAACTCGCTTATGTACCGTGTGTCTCTCAAGAATTAGTATTAATACCTACTTATTAGTTATTAAATTTTGCCAAATTAATATTTGCAACGTAATGTAATAACCATCAATTAGTTTAGAAAACAATTTACTTGGTCGTTCGAATAATAATAAATCTAGTCCATAGCATTTTTTATCAACTTAGGCAATTATAATTAATTATTTATTTTATTTATGCAGTTAAGTCTTTGATATTAAATTAAGTTACACTTTTTGAGCGTGGTGACCGAAAAGAAAACAATTTTTTTCTCTTATTGTATAAATGAGAAGTTAATATTGTTTAAAATATTTTTAATATCTTACAATACATGTAGATTATTCAGGAATTTTTATCATTCAGTTAGCAGCTAGTGTACACGCATACGACTAGTCACACGCAAACAAACACCGTGCCGAAGTCTGCCGAGTGCCGAAGTCTGCCGAACTGAAACGACGTTAGACGATGCACGGCTTTCAACGCCACACCTCCGTGCCCATCGGACAATATAAGAAAATGAACTTCTATTAAAACTGTCAATATCTGCAATTAGTAATTATTTACAATAGTAAAATAAATGATAATACAGTCAATCTGTAATGTATCACGGCTGGGGAATCCTAGATATTTTTTCGTATTTAGTAAACGAATAACTGTTTGATAAATTAATCATGATATATATATCTTTTTTTTTCGCCGGAGACTAAAATGATATTGCTTTTTTTCGTAACTGCAGATTCTGTGGATTTATTTCATTATTTTGAACAATATACGAAACTTAAGTGACTAAAATTAAATCTAATCTGAACCAGAATCATAAAAACTGTATTATTCGGGCTAAACTAATCTAATAAAGATCTGTTATTTTTCTCTCCTGCGAAAAAAACAGACAATAGTAATCTATCATATATATACATAAAAAACAGACAATAGTAATCTATCATATATATACATAAACAAAATATCACCTATAAATAAAATATTACGAAGCGGAATATCTAATAAGAGTGGCAACGTCGCACTATACAAAGGAATTGCGTTAAGACGATGTCGTTGAGAGCCGTGGTAGCTCACATGGTTAGCGCTCGTTATAGGTATCACAGTACGGGAGCAACCCGGGTTCGATCTCCACTGGCACCAATGAAATTGTTGCGTGCTGATTTAGCTATCAGTTGGAAAGTTTGTTTTTCTGGGCCGTTTTGTTTTGTTACACTGACATCTCGCAAGTCACCTAGGGACCTAGGAGGTTGTCGGTTGCTTATTTTTTATTTTTCTTTAAAATTTTCGTCGGTAAAATAACATATTTATAAAAGTAAAAAAAAGTAAAGTTACAGCCTATATACGTCCCACTACTGGGCACAGGCCTCCTCTAATTTCTGAGAGGGTTTTAAGGCAAGGAAATGTTCGCCACGCTGCCTCAATGCGTGTTGACGAACTTCACATTTCTTCGAAACATATATTTTTTAATTTCTCAGACATGCGCTACCAGCATACGACGACGCGGCCCGCGTCTTGCCGCCACTTGCGTTTGCCGCGCTTTGTCTCGTCACAGAGTGGCGAAATCACAGTAATATAGGTATTTTATAAACAGCACCTGTCTAATATTATGAAATATGTGGATAAAACTTAAAACTTACCTTGATAAATGTATACCCTTTTGTTTGTAATATTTTTTAGACCTCTCTTCAATCGTTTCTGCTTATTCCCCATGTTTTACAAACTAAACTTAAACATTAATAAAACTGTACAATTAATATAATTAGAAAACACTACTATTAAACAAGAATCAGAAAAAACCTACTCCACTATTAACAAAATTAAATTTTTGCAGTAATATTTTACGACTTTATTTCGTAGTGCTGAGCTCTCGCAACGCGGCGTACGTCCACCTAGCAACACGATGCGCCCCGCACTGAATTCGTGGACGAATGCGGGGGTGATATAGACGCAGTATTTAATCGGGACGCATTTTTAATTTATTATCATAAAAATAATACATATTTCTAAAAAGTAACCAAACCAAATTATTTTATTTTGTATTGCAAAGCAGTAGATATTTTTTTTATATTCCTTTGATAAACAATGAAGGAGTAAAGTGGTTTCATCACAACGATTTGGAGGTGATTTGGGTATATTTTTATTTATTATGTGACACCGATAGAAAAATTATGGCTAAACCAAATTACGTATCAGATCATGTAGATTACTAGCTATTTTTTTCATATGTAATTTCTCTGTAAGTGTCGACGAAAAGTTGGTTCATCTGCACGCTTTTTTCAAGCTTTTTGCGAGAGAGCAGCCTTAATAAATGCACTTTGTTCATTCATATTCAAAATTTCAAAACTCTTCGACAAAGACAACAAAGACTGAGGAAAAGGAACGACGCTAGACCATCGTTATACAATGCACGGCCTTCAAGCCACACCTCCGTGCCCGTCAGAGAGCGTGAGGTTTTTTTCGTTACGAAATTTCTGCATTTTCCCGCACTCAAGGCCCGCGATAGAAGCTATGCAATAGCTTAAAAAGCTAGAAAAGTATATTAACCTAATTTATGTAGAATAAATTGAGTTAAAATATTAAGTATTTGACAATTAAAAATGTAGTGAACGTTAGGTAAACTTAGCAAGAGACAAAATAATTAGTCTATATACTTTATTTACATAGATAATAGATAAGATTTAGGTTAAACCGATCTGAAGAATTAAAACAGTTTAACTGGGATCACACCTTTCGAAAACCTCATCTTCGATCTAATTTCCATGCAAAGTTATCGAATGCCGCTATATAATTTAAACATTGAAATAATTGCAAAACTTGTTAATTGCGTTGGTTTGTTAGTCACAGACTAAATGTGAGCTTTACTTTATCCCCTTTTTAATCAATAACCATCAGTATCTATGACGAAAACAGCTAAGAACATTTGAACATTTCTTATTTTACTGCCCCATTTGGATGAAAATAGCCAATGTGTTGCACGGAGAAAATTCTTCCATTATGCGAAAATCGTGAATAATAAACAGGTTCGTGGAAAAACCATACTTCAGCTATATTATCATGACTACATTATGAATAGGTTGGGTTGACCAGTGATGGGCAACGCTCTCACAGAATACCAGCGTAAAATAGCAATTTATGTTGTTGTGTTCCTTATGGTGAGTGTAGGGAAGGAGAACCATGTTTTCTTATATCTTAGCCTTCCATCATCGTCTTCATGGCTTACAGCGCATGTAAATTTGTATATATCTTGTGCACTAAATTTTAAACATATTGAAGTAACATGTGCAACATTTTTACGGATTTAAATGTATAGATGTAAATATTGGGATAATCTTGCGCGAAATAAAGCTCTTTTTGCATTACGTAAAGTTAAAACGAAGTGTGCTTCAAATAATTTTGTATCTCGTACACCTAAACATTTTAACTTAAAATATTGTGAACCTAGATATTTTTCACCTTCAACATAATAGTTATAAAAAATATTGTAAAACTTAGTTTATAATTGGTAGCTTCACTATAGATTGTATGTATTGTATTACTTTTAACTGCTTAGTACATAATGTTTAATTATAAATACCATTTAGTATTTTTTTTAAAATCTTTATACGTATTGTGGTTGTCAGCTTTTAATATGTATTAGATATCTGTGGAAACTTCGTTGGTTTTAGGATATCTTTTATAAGTTTTATAATGTATTTTTTATTGTACTGTATGTTTCCCTTAAAAAGCAAATAAATAAATAAATAACCGTTGACTTAATGTTTGCAGCAGTGTAAGCACTGCTATGTAGCCCATAAAAATATAATTACAGGCAATGAAGCATTGCATCATAGTTCTGAGATGTGACAACGAATCCTAGCCCTCTTTGTTTTGTTGGTACGCACTGATAGCCATTTATAGCCACTTGTTACGTTGATTCTCTCTATGAAACGTTGATGTCAAATTCTGTTTTGTCTCAAATAAATATACATAATTTTTCTAACAGCACGGATCTTTAAGAAAAGTTAAGGACTTATGTGATCCGTGAAAAGTATACCGAGGAAAGAGCATTTTAAAAGAGCCAACTTTGCGCTCGGTAAAGGATTACTGACACCTTAACAACCATTTATCAAAGCCAAAGTAGAAAGAGTAAATTTTCTTGAGCTTTTCGCTTCTCAAATATATAAGGAACGGTTTTATTGTGCTCGTCGTATTATCTAAATGTAAGGAAGGTTAGAGAGATGTACCAGGATCGTGCCAAATCGAAGTCCGTACTCCCTGCTTATTCCTCTGGGTGACAGGCATGAGTGTTTATGTATTGTTGTCATTAAATTTTGTTTCTTATTTTCAGAATATTAGAGATGTTGTTAAATATCCACTGACTCATATTGTGCCGTAAGTCTCGTAAAAGGCGATAATGGACTAACACAGAGGATGGACAGCAGCATCTTCCTAATAAAAATAGAAGTAATAAAAAACTGCGGTTGCCAATCCGGCGAATTGCTTCTAATATGGAAAATCTACCTGTTGGTGATGTAGGCCACTGGTGTCGTCTGGGAGTAAAATAAACTAAAAACTTTTGGTGAGCGCGTGTACATCCGCGGGGGGGAGACATAGGTGTCACCCCGTATCATGTTCTAGTGCAACTGACTAAGCGCGGGATCATGAACTCCGCCGTGCAACACTGATGTCGCAAAATATACTTTCATACTACAATAAAAATCGCGGTAAGGGCCACCGTCCCCGTATGCACACGTACTTATTTATTGTAGAAAAACGACAAGTGCAAAAGGTAAGTAACAATTTCTTATGTGTATATATTTTACATATACTATGTTTTATTAATTAATATTATTTATATTTCAGATATCCGAGAAACAACGTGAGCGTCGTCAACACTACCGTGTTGAGATAAAATACGGCAGAAGCGTGTATTTAGCAGTTGAATTTTAAATACTGTTATCGGCAACCGATGGGGGAAAAAGGTTTTCGAGTGGCAGCCTCGTGCCAGTAGGCTTAGTGTAGGGCGACGCCCCACTAGGTTACATTGATTGAGGACCTGTTAAGACGTGCAATAAATCGATGGATGCAGGTGGTTCAGGATTGTGCTTTGTAGCATTTCTGGGGAAGTCTATGTTTAGCAGTGGACTTGTAAAAGGCTGTAATGATGAAGATGATGATGAATCGTCCATTACAGCCAATAAAATTTCACTGCTCGAAATATTTCTCCTCAGAAGACGTTCGCTTTGGAAGTATTTTGCCATAGATTCTACACTTGGCAAGTGAATTGGCAACCGCATTTTTATAATTTAGAGTTGTTATCAGGAAGATGTTGTTTCAGTTTCCCTCCGTCGCCTCTTACAATACCCATGGGATAGTATGGGGTATTGGATATGTTACACTGCTACTACACGGATATTTTCAAATGCTGTAATTAATGCACGTAAGGATGTTGTGAGATATTTGGGACACACTGAACTCCTTATCTACCTAAGAGTCCATCCGTACCACCCGTATCTTTTTCTTCCACCAAATAGCAGTGCCTGCATAATTGTGTTTTGCAGTAGCATAGTAAGACAGTGAAGCATTCCATCTTTAGTCCTGATGTGGCGATATTAATGTATATCATCTTAATTATTTTGCAAGTAGTGAATATGATATACACACTGAACTCCTGATCTACCTAACAGTCCGTCCGTACCACCCTTAATTTTTTCTTTCACCGAATAGCAGTGCCTGCACAATTGTGTTTTGCAGTAGCATAGCAAGACATTGAAGCATTCCATCTTTAGTCCTCATGTGGCGACTCATCTGTAACTTGTGTAACCTTCTATGTTTGGAATCGGCTGTAGGAGATCATGCATTGAAGTAGCCACTTAACATCTGTTATTTAGTACTGAGTGGTGGTATAATTGCGATTTAAATTGAAAAAAAAATTGTCGTGTAAACAAACATTTTCCAATCAAACACAAATAGATTTTATATATTGGTGAGTGCTATTCCCGATAACAGTTGTTTTATGACAGTATTCGAAAGGTGGATTTAAACCCATGACTTTCCTAGCTTGCAGTCTACATGCCAAATGTCATTTTTGAAGTAAAAAAGACGACTATAACTATAAATTTGAAATTTAAACGAGTTATAAGGATAAAAATTATAAGAATTCTTAGCCAAAATAATATTCCTTTGATTTGTAGTGGTCAGTGTTGCAGAACGGTAATATAATAGGTAAAGATCTATTATTAATATAAAGCTTATTATAACCTAGATAAACATACTAAAATTAATCTACAGTTAACGAATTTACGTTAAATTGGTCGCGTCCTATGTTGATCGGGGCGTTATAATTAACAAGACGTTAGTAATACCCGTGCTTTGCTCTACGCTATGTTATAAGTACGTCGCAAGTTTTCATATCATATCTTTGCTTAAAATAATTAACTGATATGTGATATAATTAATAGAAGTAGTATGACGCCTGGTCAATATTTATTTTGTATGCGTTGACAACAAATACGCAAATTTGTTTGCTCACACATATATTGTTTGTGTGCTCATTTTTTTGCACATCTGTAGCACAACAATTTTATATATATGTTTCGATGCTATGATATATATATATATATATATATATACATACATAAACACTCACGCCTGTCACCCAGAGGGGTAGGCAGAGACTAACTTCCATTTGGCACGTCCTGACACACCTCTCTCGCCTCCTTCACATCCATACACCTACGCATGCATGCTCGTCGGTTAAGGGTACTCCTAATTTGGCCCGTTTTCAATAAATCGCCAATTTGGTCGATAAATTTTCGCCTAGGACGTCCCTTTCCGACTCTGCCATTCACTTCTGCAACATAAATTTTCTTTGTCACTCTTTCCTCATCCATTCTTTCCACATGACCAAACCACCGAAGCATTCCTTTCTTAATCCTGGTCACAACATCATCTTGCAAACCACACTCTTCTCTTATCACACAATTTTTCACCCTGTCATTCAGATTCAGCCCTAACATACTCCTTAACGACCGCATTTCTACTGCATTTATTCTACTCTCGTGCTTCTTCTGCCATACCCAACTTTCACTACCATACGTTAAAGTAGGGACCAACACAGCATTGTGAATTGCCATACGTGCCTTTTTTGACACATTTTGACTCTTCACAATAGAGTGCAGGGCCCCATTTACTCTGTTTCCTGCGTTCACTCGTCGTTCTATATCCTTATCATATCTCCCATCCCTGCTAAATACGCACCCCAAATATACAAACTCATCTACTTGCTCGATCAACTCCCCTTCTATTCTTATTTCACATATCGTTTTACTTTCATCTCTTTCAAAAACCATAATTTTCGTCTTACTTGCGTTCACTTTCATACCCCTTTCTTTTAATGATCTGTTCATTAATGTAACCATCATTTGCAACTCAGCCGCCAACGACGCAAGAATAACTTGATCATCGGCGTACAAAAGGCATTTGATGGTTAACTCACCCATTCTTAATCCGCATTCTTCAACTTTCAAATTTTGCAAACAACTGTCCATAAATAGGTTGAACAACCACGGGGAAGCCACACAGCCCTGTCTGACACCTTTATGGATGCCAAACCAGTCCGAGTAGACCCCGTTGATCCTAACACAAGCACTAGAGTCCCTATAAAGAGACTCCAATGCCTGTATCAAGCCAGCGCTCAACCCAAATGAGTTCAGTGTTTGCCATAGCACATTCCTATCCACTCTGTCATAGGCCCTCTCCAAGTCCATGAACGCACAAAAAACCTTTTGGTTTTTGGCCAAAAACCTCTCCGCGATCATGCGCATGGAGAAGACTTGATCTGTACATCCCATTCCCTTTCTAAATCCCGCTTGCACATCCCAAATTTTTCCATCGGTTTCTTTCATGACCCTTTCAATTAGTACCTTGGCATACAGTTTTCCCACGATGCTAAGAAGGCTGATACCGCGGTAGTTTTTACAGTCCTGCTGCGACCCTTTTCCCTTATATACTGGGACTATCACGGCTTTGCACCAGTCTCCCGGTACCCGTTTCAGTTCCCAGCATAAATTAAACAAAGTGTGCAGCAGGCCTGCCACCACTTCCTCTCCAGCCCTCAGCATTTCGAGTGAAACTCTATCATATCCGGCAGCCTTACCTGCTTTCATGCTTTTCATTGCTTTCATTATTTCATCTATACTTATCTCGCTACCTCCTTCCTCTTCTTTCGGAGTTCCTATTTCATTCAGTTCATACGTTGTCTCCTCACTCATAAACATGCTTTCAAAATATTCCTTCCATCTCTTTAAACTCAAAACTTCATCATTCAGAATATAGCCATTCTCATCTCTTATAGCATTCATTTTAGGCTGTTTTGAACATCCCCTGGCAGTTCTTACGAGTTTCCAGAACATTTTAATATTTGCCTGGAAGTTATCCGATATTCTTCTATCATTTTTATCCGTTCTTTCTTGCTTTTTCCTTTCAACTACTTCTTTTACTCTTTTATTTAGATGTCTAAAGACTGCCTTTTTTCTTTCAAAATCATCATTCGTACCGCTAGAATTACCAGCCTTAGTTGCTAGTAAATCTAGCCACGCTCTCTTCTTTGCTTCAACTTCCGTACGTATCTCATCATCCCACCATAACGTATTATTTTTCCTTTCATTCTTTCTTTTACTAACACCACATACTTCGGTAGCTGCATCTACTAAACCTTTCTTAACATTTTGCCATACATTCTCCAAGTCTAACTCATTCATACATAATTCATCCAAACCACTTACGTTTTCTTTCAGGCTACATTTAAACTTGTTTTTCTCACCTTCATCTTGTAATCTTTCTGTTCTAATACGCTGTAACGCAGTGGTAGACACAGATGACCGATGGCGCCACCGCCTGAATAGACCATTAATTCGGCATAAAACCAAAAAATGATCCGTTCCTACGTTTGACCCTCGGTAAACCCTTGTATCCACCACTGCGCCCCTCAATCGTTCATCCACAATTATGAAATCTATCATATATATATATATATATATATATATATATATATATATATATATATATATTTATATGTAAGTTTCGTTTAAATCATTTCAGTTATTTTGATTTTTGCTATTTTAACAAACAGATATTCAATTTTTTTATATGCATAGATGACTTTCTAGCTGTGTCCAGTATGCGATGTCTTTTTTTCGGTAAAAAGTATCACCGTAACCTATACGAAGATGATGATGAAAGATGATGGACACACAACCACTCACCCAAGTTTCACCCTGGGATGAATGATATATTAAAAGCCAGTGCTTGACCACTATTCCTGATGGTAATAGTTATAAGGATTTAACTGTAGGTAGTAAAGCGGAATGGGTTGTTTAATCGGATGGGATTTTATTTTTATAGGTTAAGGGTGACAAACGAGCACATTGTCCACCTGATGGTAAATGGATACTGTAGAGCATAGACATCTACATTTATCTTGAATTAAGAATCAAAACGCAGATGCGTTATGATTCCTGAGGACTAAGATGGATTGCATCGTTTCCAGAAAAAAAGGATCTCCGGTTCTCTATACACATCATACGAAACACAACTGCAATAAGCTGCTATTTTGCGCTGGTGTTCTCTGAGAGCGTGGTCCTTCCCCATTCGAGCCGACCCATTCATTCTACAACTGTATTACAAATATAGCTGCAGCATGGCTCTACTACGTAAATCACAAGCTAGCTGGTTTACTTATGCTTTACTTTACTGCCTAGAATATGATCATGACCCTATATTTTGCCTGATATTTTTCACGATTGGATTTGGCCACAGTTATCACGCTTTGGTGACGAATATGCGACCGTAGTTTTTTGACCATTGTATAAAAATAATCCTGCTCATAACTTCTTTAAGTTTCCCTCCGTCGCCTTACGACACTAAGGGAATGATAATATATGGGTAGTGGATTCTCCTACCCAGTGCCACCATTACACGGCACTATTAAACTTGAAATGGTGTTTGAGCACTTGATCTGGAAAGAAGAAAGAAAGAAACATTTATCGCAAATACGCCGCACACATATGGGACTAACATTACGTTAATTATAGACACAGTAAATTGAGAGCCTAAATTGAAATATTTGTACACAAATCATTTAAAGGCATAACGAAATTAAAAAAGAACAACAAATTGACAAAAACATTCAACAAAAGTATGTATAAATATAAATTACTCATAAAATACATTCGTAATGTTTGTTGCGGCTTGTGGCGCGTTAGGAAAACGGACCTCACTCGCCGTTTTAAGGTGTCCATTTAAAATACCTCAGGGCTTCTGCAGTAATACCAGATGAACCAAAATTAGATCAATAAGCTGAAGTTTGAATTCTTGTATTAAAAAAGCTACTAATACCAGTGCTTTTGTGTGTGATGCTACGTGCGTAGACATTTAATCTCAGAGGTACCACATTTAAAGCCGGGTTGGCATCAGATGCGGCTGAAATATGTAAGTTGCGCTAGTAAGAGATTCTGAGAGGTTAAATCATGGAAGACGGCTTTCGTCCACCCGATCCCTAAAAAAGGCGACCGCTCTGACCCGTCCAAATACCGTCCTATCGCCATCACCTCCTTGTTCTCCAAAACAATGGAGTCCATTGTAAACTGCCAGCTCATGAGGTACCTTGAGGATCACCAGCTGATTAGTGACCGCCAATACGGTTTTTGCCGTGGTCGGTCAGCTGGTGATCTTCTGGTCTACCTAACTCACAGATGGGCGGAGGCAGTAGAGTCCAAGGCCGTTAGTTTGGACATTGCGAAGGCCTTCGATCGGGTTTGGCACAAAGCGCTTCTTTCGAAGCTCCCTTCCTATGGGCTTCCCGAGAAATTGTGCGATTGGATCACCAGCTTTCTTGCAGATCGGAGCATCAAGGTCGTTGTTGACGGTGCAAGCTCCGATTGCAAGCCTATTAATGCTGGTGTTCCACAGGGCTGCGTGCTATCGCCAACGCTGTTTCTTCTGCATACCAATGATATGTTGCAAACCATTCATTGCTATGCAGATGACAGCACTGGTGCTGCTCTTTACACCGGCCGAGCAAATATTTCTCGGGAAAACGTCTCCGAGTGCCGGGACAAACTTGTGTCTGAAGTCGAGTCTTTGCTGAACAGAGTCTCGGATTGGGGACGACTAAATCTAGTCCAGTTTAACCCCCAGAAGACACAAGTTTGCGCGTTAACCGCTAAAAAGAACCCCTTTTTCGTATCCCCTCAGTTTCAAGGCACTCCCCTTGTTGCCTCAGCCAGTATCGGAATCCTCGGCGTCGACATATCGAGTGACGTGCAGTTTCGTGGTCACTTGGAAGGGAAGGCCAAATTGGCCTCTAAAAAGCTTGGCGTGCTCAGCAGAGCGGGACAGTATTTCATACCGGCACACCGCCTGCAACTTTATAAGGCGCAGGTTCAGCCGCACATGGAATACTGTTCCCATCTCTGGGTTGGGGCTCCCCAGTACCAGCTCCTTCCACTTGACCGCATCCAGCGCAGAGCAACTCGAATCGTCGACGACCGAGTGCTTTCCGATCGGCTCGATTCACTGGCATTGCGAAGAGATGTTGCATCCCTTTGCATTTTCTTTCGCATATACCATGGAGAGTGCTCTGAGGAATTGTTCGGATTAATCCCAGCCGCCAAATTTCGTGAACGCACTACGCGGCAAACGTCCCGATACCATCCACAACATCTGGATGCTTGGCGGTCCACCACTGTACATTTCAAAAGGAGTTTTCTTCCACGTACAACCTCTCTGTGGAATAGTTTACCAATGGCGATTTTTCCGGACCGATACGACCTGGGGACCTTCAAGAAAAGAGCTTACTCCTTTCTAAAGGGCCAGCAACGCACCTGCAACTCCCGCCGCTGGTGTTGCGGTTGATCATGGGCGGCGGTAATCACTTAACATCAGGTGAGCCTCATGCTCGTTTGCCCCCTCTTCTATTAAAAAAAAAAGGTGACTAAATATTTATGGCATTTGTTGTAGAGACTTTCGGTCCGTGGGTTCAGATGCGGTCATGCTCTTTAAGGAAATATATCCGCGACTTGTCGTTGTTGCATTCATTGAACGCAGCTAGTGTTCTTGGCAGTATATCGCGGGAAATACGAATGTAAGACAGGTAACATTTTTATTTTAGAATGTTTCTTTTAATTTAGTAATAAATATTACATATTTTAATGTAATGTGAATAAATTATTTGTTAATAAATTCAAGGATAATGCATGTAAAATAATAAAATGATTTGCATATTATATGATTTTATAAAAACTTATACAAAATTTGTATTTTGAAAAAAAGTGTTCAATTCTGTTCATATACCACGAAGAGCCCTAATGATGAGCCAATCACTTTCTAAAATAGTTTCATACCCGCCCGTGTAAATAAAATTAAAAATGTCTAATTTAACAGCAATTTACTAAAATTTCCGGAATGTTGTTCTACAAGTTGACTTAAAATTATTTTCGGGAAGTTATATTGAAAGTATTGAATATATTCGAAAGTACGTGAAATTATTTAGTACTGGTTGACTCTGGACAAAATTGGGTAAGCTGTTTTTGCCTTTGTTTGACTTGGGTTTAACCAGTTATTTATTCTCATTGTGACGGCTCAATATTATTATTAATAATTAAATTCAATATAAAGGGGCGTCAAAATAGTTTTAAAAGATATATATTAAGCAATAAGTTAAATTAATAAACATAAAGTTAATATATATTTCAGACATTATCCCAATAACATAGCAAATTAAAGGCAAAATTATTGTTCTCGTAATAAGTAAATTTATTATAAAACTTGTAAAAATATTTAAAATAAGATAAATAATAGAAATACAAGTCAAAAAATAATATGAAATTAAGTTAAATAACGTTTATAAGATAATTAGAAAATTTGTAAAAATTGTTTAAGTCATGGGAGGTGTTCGTGTATAAAAGAAAATTTTTCTAAGTTGTGGAAGGAGTTCACGTATAGATGAAATTTTCTAAGTTGTTGAACGAGTTCATGTATTAAAGAAAATTTTCCTAAGTTATGGAAGGTGTTCACGTATAGATGTCTTGTATGGATGAGGTGCCGGAGATACATACCTGCAGTTGTACATATATATGGGGTGGTCGGGAGCCTGACTGCCTGAAGTACTGTAGCATAATGACTAGTCCTATATTAGGGACTTATGATATTAAACTCAATGATACAAAAGCAATACTATAGAAGGTCTCCATGATGAATTTGCATTACAATAGTAGGGTCGTGGGTTCGAACCCTATATATGAATGACTTATGAAAGTAAGGTCTATGATTCAAAAGCAATACTATAGAAGGTCTCTGTGATTAATATGCATTACAATAATAGGGTCGTGGGTTCGAACCCTATATATGAATGACTTATGAAAGTAAGGTCTATGATTCAAAAGCAATACTATAGAAGGTCTCTATGATTAATATGCATTACAATAGTAGGGTCGTGGGTTCGAACCCTATATATGAATGACTTATGAAAGTAAGGTCTATGATTCAAAAGCAATACTATAGAAGGTCTCTGTGATTAATATGCATTACAATAATAGGGTCGTGGGTTCGAACCCTATATATGAATGACTTATGAAAGTAAGGTCTATGATTCAAAAGCAATACTATAGAAGGTCTCTATGATTAATATGCATTACAATAGTAGGGTCGTGGGTTCGAACCCTATATATGAATGACTTATGAAAGTAAGGTCTATGATTCAAAAGCAATACTATAGAAGGTCTCTATGATTAATATGCATTACAATAGTAGGGTCGTGGGTTCGAATCCTATATAGGAATGACTTATGAAAGTAAGGTCTATGATTCAAAAGCAATACTATAGAAGGTCTCTATGATTAATATGCATTACAATAGTAGGGTCGTGGGTTCGAAACCTATATAGGAATGACTTATGAAAGTAAGGTCTATGATACAAAAGCAATATTATAGGAGGTCTCCTTGATGCATAAGCATTGTATGGGATGGTCGGGTGACTGACTGCTCCTAGTACTGTAGCAAAATGACTAGTCCTTATTAGGGACTTGAAAAGGAATATTATGGTGGCGTGTGTGCTGCTTCACGAGCAATTGGTCCGAGGTAAACTTGGACTCGCTAACCGATGTGTCCTAGACATATCATCTTAGTGTCGGTGGTAAGCGGGTTTGTTGTAGCAATACGGCTTTCCCGTGGACATCGCACACCCATACCGTTTGTGGGCGGCGTAGTAGCGCATAGCGATGCGTCGTCTATATTTTGGATTGGGATGATGAGTGTGTTTGGTAGCACTTTTAAGTGTAACAGGCATACTCAACTTCATGTCTTAGTGCATTAGCGCTATGATATGTGGAGTTTTGTTCATTGGCGTCTTAGTAGCGTGCTACTATGATACGTTGGTGACATTTTTATATAACAACAATACTAACTTTGTTGCCAAAGTCGATAGGAGTCATGTGGGTGTGTTGTGAGGGGGGCGCCACCTGTATGATAGTTGCATTGATGCTTACTGCTACTTGCGGTATTGCGTCTTGTGATGGATCTGCGGGTGTGCTGCGCCTGATTCGACGCATTCCTGTTGTTCTGGTCGATGGAGGTATACAATTAACATCTTAGTGTCGGTGGTAAGCGGGTTTGTTGTAGCAATACGGCTTTCCCGTGGACATCGCACACCCATACCGTTTGTGGGCGGCGTAGTAGCGCACAGCGAAGCGTCGTCTATATTTCGGATTGGGATGATGAGTGTGTTTGGTAGCACTTTTAAGTGTAACAGGCATACTCAACTTCATGTCTTAGTGCATTAGCGCTATGATACGTGAAGTTTTGTCCACTGGCGTCTTAGTAGCGTGCTACTATGATACGTTGGTGCAGTTTTATATAACAACAATCTTAGTGCCGGTGGTAAGCGGGTTTGTTGTAGCAATACGGCTTTCCTGTGGACATCGCACAACCATACCGTTTGTGGGCGGCGTAGTAGCGCATAGCGATGCGTCGTCTATATTTCGGATTGGGATGATGAGTGTGTTTAGTAGCACTTTTAAGTGTAACAGGCATACTCAACTTCATGTCTTAGTGCATTAGCGCTATGATACGTGGAGTTTTGTTCATTGACGTCTTAGTAGCGTGCTACTATGATACGTTAGTGATATTTTTTATATAACAACAATACTAACTTTGTTGCCAAAGTCGATAGGAGTCATGTGGTTGTGTTGTGAGGGTGCGCCGCCCGTATGATAGTTGCATTGATGCTTACTGCTACTTGCGGTATTGCGTCTTGTGATGGATCTGCGGATGTGCTGCGCCTGATTCGACGCATTCCTGTTGTTCTGGTCGATGGAGGTATACAATTAACATCTTAGTGTCGGTGGTAAGCGGGTTTGTTGTAGCAATACGGCTTTCCCGTGGACATCGCACACCCATACCGTTTGTGGGCGACGTCGTTGCGCATAGCGATGTGTCGTCTATCTTTCGGATGGGGATGATGAGTGTGTTGGTAGCACTTTTAAGTGTAACAGGCATACTCAGCTTCATGTCTTAGTGCATTAGCGCTATGATACGTGGAGTTTTGTTCATTGGCGTCTTAGTAGCGTGCTACTATGATACGTTGGTGACATTTTTATATAACAACAATACTAACTTTGTTGCCAAAGTCGATAGGAGTCATGTGGGTGTGTTGTGAGGGGGGCGCCACCTGTATGATAGTTGCATTGATGCTTACTGCTACTTGCGGTATTGCGTCTTGTGATGGATCTGCGGGTGTGCTGCGCCTGATTCGACGCATTCCTGTTGTTCTGGTCGATGGAGGTATACAATTAACATCTTAGTGTCGGTGGTAAGCGGGTTTGTTGTAGCAATACGGCTTTCCCGTGGACATCGCACACCCATACCGTTTGTGGGCGGCGTCGTAGCGCATAGCGATGCGTCGTCTATCTTTCGGATGGGGATGATGAGTGTGTTTGGTAGCACTTTTAAGTGTAATAGGCATACTCAGCTTCATCTCTTAGTGCATTAGCGCTATGGTACGTGGAGTTTTGTTTATTGGCGTCTTAGTAGCGTGCTACTATGATACGTTGGTGATATTTTTATATAACAACAATACCAACTTTGTTACCAAAGTCGATAGGGATCATGTTGGGTGTGTTGTGAGGGGGCGCCATCCGTATGATAGTTGCATTGATGCTTACTGCTACTGGCGGTATTGCGTCTTGTGATGGATCTACGGGTGTGCTGCGCCTGATTCGACGCTCTTTGTGGTTCTGGTCGATGGAGGTATACGGGTGGTGATGTCTGCTGGGATGTATGGGGGACCTTGGAATGGTGTAAGCCCGACGATAGTCGAATTGATGCTTGTTGCGTTCTGCAGCATTGCGTCTTTGCGATGGTTGTTTGGTGGGACGCTATTCTCAATGGCGCTCTCTGCGTCTTGGTTTGACTCACACCTAAGTAGCTTTGCCCAAGTCGGGTCCCTTCATTGCGGGGCTGCAGACTGTTTGCCCTCCACGATGTTTTATATAACAACATAATATTATATCTCTGTAACTTTCCCACCTTTGAATGATTGAAGGCAACTTGTTGGTGGGTGAGACAAACATGATCGAAAATGCATTTACTCAACGTCAGTGACACAAACCCTTTCTGATGGCGAATTATTACTCTTATCTTATAACTGCCTTTTGGCTATATCTGCCGTTGTATTGGTTGGTGGAGCATATGTGTCGACCTCATGCGGGTGGTAGCTGGCGGAAGGATCTGAGGAGACTCTCAAGGCTGCGGCCGAAAGCCGCACAACGTGGGACCCCATTCCCTTGAGGTGAGCAGTAGTCTCATGACACGCTCTGCGGCTAGTAGCCGTGCTGATCATGCAATTGGTGGTAATGCCATACACTTACATCACGTCTGCAGGAGCGGCGGTCTGGCAGGTGGTGGCGCTCACGGAGGGTTTACGGCCAGTGTGCCTATTTGCCTAAACCGTGTGACATACATTCACTGTGGCTGGATTCGTTCGTATTCTGTATGGCGTTTACACGCATTGACATGCGCGACTTCGGTCGATGTTTGTGCTTACGCACTAACAAGGGGCCAAGCCTCTTTTACTGGTTCGCCAGTTATTTTGCTGTGGACTACGGTCCAGTTCCCGAATTAGCGTTCCCTTCGGGGGGAGTGCATCAAAATGGTTGGCACTCACCGTGCACGGCGTGTGTGGGGCCGTGTACCTCCCCTACATTTTTTTTAAATAAATGTAGGAGAGCGAAGCCCTTGTATCGGGTATTTTTGTATAAATATATTTTGAGCCTTTTCCGAGCGGGAAGGGATAATTAATAATGTAAACCTGATACAAGCGGAATAGGGACGTTTTATGTTCTTAACCTTTTTCGAGCCCTGTCTTCGTGAACGGGGTTCACTTAGCTTATAAGGCACTACCAACAGCTTTCAATTGCTCTAGTGAATATTCATTCTTCCAAAAGACACCTAAAAGAACTAAGTTACTAAACAAACACAACGTAAATAAGGGTCCTAACTAATACGATCACGCCAAAATATTACAAACGGCCTATTATTAAACCTTTAGAAAGATCATTTAGAAAGATCTAAACATAATTCATTAATCCTGGTCTCATATATATAATGTTATTTAAAAGGGGATATTTTTAATATTATAAAATTTTTATTTTATATACAATATATAGAGAGGGGGGGGATCGTTACATCATCATGAAGCGCTGCTAATGAGGGTTTGTTTACCTTACGTTATTTCAGTTGAATAAATACAGACGATATAAGTATTTTTGCTATTTTATTTTTTTTATATTTATAAAATGGCATATTTTTATTTATATTTGAACAGAAGAAACAATTTCAAACATTTCATAAATAACTATAAATATTATAATTTTTATCAGGAAATTTACAAGTTGTTTTAAATCGCAATAGGGAGCTTGTTAGCTACTCTTTTTACAAATGCTCACATGATATAATACATTATACAGTCGTTGGTTTATTTTGACGTGATAAATATACGTTCTAATTTATTATGTACAAATAATTTACTTTTTAATGTTAAATTTGAATTACAAGCTAAATTAAATTTATGTAATGTGTTAACACAAATATAAAAGTTATTTTCAATCCTAAATAAGCCCCAGAGGCTGAAGCGGCCCTCTCGCACTCTTGAGTGGTTTTTTGAACAATTATTCCGCAACACTACCCAAGTACGTGCCGGTAGGTTTTAAATGTCGCTGATTGTTCTTCGATGGTAAATCAGCATTGCGGCAATACTGAATCGGCTTTCGTTACACTAAGATAGTGTGATTTACTTAGAGCTTCATCACGGTTTATCGCCTATAATACTATTATATTTTTTATAATAAATTTAAAAAATAACTATGGCGGCAGGAATTGAAGTCGGGTTGCGTGTGTACTATAAAATCTACGTCAGAATTTCTCATAACGTATGTTATACCGAAATATGATGTTTGTTTCCAATAACTCTGTACCACTAACGTAAAAGCTTTTTCTTAGTGATGATGTTTCTAAGTCGTGTAGTGGCGGCGCTGTAACAGAATCTCGTCGCCCATATCATCCCATGGGTATCGTAAAAAGCAACTTGTGAAAATTATCACAACTTAAAATAATAAAAAACACGTTTGTCAAAAATCCTGTCTATTTATGGCTGAAGCCAATGTGTAGCAGAAGAATTTTGATAGGTTGAATGAATGATCATATGTTTCTATACCACCACTCTTAAAAACTTTGGAGTTGTGTATTATATCATATATATTTTACGTTATTATTATTTCTACGTGAACCAACGATGTTATTTATAATATGTAAAGTGCCGTTGTACTATAGCGGTATATCTATTACATAGTTATTCTGTTGGCCGATGTATAAATAATGTATTCATACACGATTTGTGTGGCTCCTTACTAATTTTATGACTGCAAATGTTCACGGTTAAGATCCGTCGTTTTAAATGAAAAGCGCGGGAAGCGTTACAGGAAAATTTAGAAGTTTTTATTTTAATATTGAGAAATTGGCTTATGGAGTTCTATTTTTAAATAAATTTGCTTTTATGAAACATATAACACGGGTGCGTTCCATTTTTAAATTTCGAGCATTTCAAAACCTATTGAATGACCTATGTTTGTAGAATCCGCGTCAGGTATAAAAGGGTTATTAGATACTACCATGGGTTGTTATGATTTGCATACAAACATTGTAATAAAATGTCCTTAAAACTGCCTTTAATTCATTTGATGATGTGTCTATGGATGTTTATGTTATGTAGGTCGGAGCTTTTTTTTGGATTACCGTTTGTAACAACTTTTTACTTGCCTGCTTTAAGATCTTGGTGCTTCCTCGAATATCTTTTTCGTTGATATTTTGACACACATTTATGATTTCAGCATCTCTTCTAGAAAATTAAGGCTGTTAAATATCTTGTGCGCTTGGTCTTGAGATCTTCTAATCGGCTAATTTTGTTTTCAATTGCTAGTCTCTCACCCTCCATTTATCGTATTCTCGTATGCTTCCAATATAATTAATTTCGTGAAATATGCAGAATATGGTAGTATTATCGAATGCGCAGTTTGTTCTGGCTGTAGAGAATTTTCATCTTCCGTTAACTCTCACTATGTCATTGTTATCGGGATACGGACACAACGATTTACTATATTTTGATTTTTCTTATGTTGTAAATAATTCTTCATCAAAAATTTTCCTTCTCTACTTTCTTAATGCAACACATTAGTGCATGGTCTATGTCATTTATATAGATAAGATTTTCGCCCAGTACACTTATTATTCGTATAAAATCGTCCTCAAAAAGCTATTAATTAACTCTCCAGTAAAGTACTAAGTGAGGCAAATCTGCTGTATTTTGGGTCCTATCACCCAAGTTTCGTTAAACCTAAACAACATTATTATTTTTAATTGATGCGTTAAAACAACTATTACTTTCATAGTTGTTTTGTTCTTCTAAAAACTGCATGGTGGGGTAATTAAAAAGAAAAAGTAGTATGTAAGCACTGAACAGTTGTGAACATATAACTGAAGTAAAACACCAATGCTCCGCGTATTCTGGGTACTACCACGTGCTTGGGATCATGTAGTTAATAAAATTAAAACTAAGCCCGGTCATACCAATGCAAGACATTAAGATACAGGAAGTTCATTCTGCGTAGATAGCACCAAACGTAATAATTAAAAAGCTGAAGGTAATTAGAGTGAACTCTGACATCAGGACGTTTATCACCTGCTGTAAAGCATCCGAAACGTCGGGTATTAAAAATTAAAATTAAGCAAATTAAACACGATAAAATAGGTAAAAGTACTTTTATTCCATTGCAAAGATTTCATCACACTTTTGCTCTTCTACTAACCACATATCTTTTGTACTTCTTGATTCGTCTTCTTATTCACAAAACCGTTCTAATGTTGGTGTTTGGAGCTATTAAAGATATTTGGGACTCCTTTTCACACCATCCATCAGAATATGGCTGAACACATTCGCTCCTATAGCTATCAATTTTGCAAGAAATATCAATATTGTTAGACACATTAAACTTAAAATCTACCAGGCATAAGTTTTGTAAGCCTATCCAGTAAATAGATAAAATGTTTTGTAATATATAATATATTTATATAGATAAGATGTTATGTTCTTGAGAACATACGCTTTGATCTGGATTTTATAATTATTATCTATCCGCAATTTAAGTATATAACATATTTTTCCGTTAAAGGCTTATCTTTTCCTAAGCAAGTAATTGTTGGTCAAGGGTCTCCCTTAACCAACAATTACTGAGGTGTTCGACGTCCTAATGTTAACAATGGCGACCTTCGGATTAAAATTATTAATTTTTGTTCTTATCTACGCAGTATGACCCTAAAGTCTTGCAGTTGTATACTTCGTTTGGGATTTAATTTTTATCTGCACATTACAGTACACAGCTCAGATCTCAGTAATACACGTCCTTTAATGCCAGGACAGTTCCTAATTGGGGGACCGCTAATAGCTGTATTCGAGTTCAACGATTATTTAGCATCAAATATAAGTTATTTATAAAGGTGACAATTCATTCAACAAATGTTTCAGCGCTGTTGGCGGCGCTGGTTCTAAGAGTACTTATTTATTAACCTTATGAATGGATACAAATGAGACTCTCGGGTACCAAAATATAACATTGGTGATTTAGTCTTGATAAAAGAAGACAACTTACCGCCAATTCGTTGGTTAATGGGCAGAATAGTTGAAAATCATCCCTGATAATGCAGCAGGATTGATAATGTTATCCATGTGGTCAAAATACGTGCTAAGACTCTTTCTCAAGCGCTCATCTTTAATAGCATATTTTATCAAGCGTTCAACTACAAAGCTTTGTCTTTCCAGTAAGCCAATAGGATTGAAGATTTTATTTTTGTGTTTTTAAAGTGTCATTAGTTACAGAAATAGAAGAACATTAAAAATTTTTGTTAAACAGGAATTATTAATATAACATATAAGTAAATAGCTTTTTGCGATAATTTTATTTAAAAATGTGTACTTTCTATACCATAGATCTGGTAAAAGCTTAAAATCAAATAAGGATTGCTTAAGAAGATACATGTAAAAAGGCAACATCAACACCATTTGAACTATATGAGTTCCCCTTTATGATGTACGATCTTCGAAACCCTAGCCAGACGTTCCGAAGGTTTGTCGATGAAATGACGTGAGACCTGTAATTTTGCTTTGCTTACCTGGACGACTTCCTAGTGTTATCGTCCGTCGTAAAAACGCATAAGAATCACCTGCGCCAAATATTAAGTAGACTCAAGACATTCGGTATGGTTATTTCCACAAACAAATGCGTATTTGCGGCAACACAAATAACCTTCCTAGGCTACTGTTACGTATACGTAGATATGTAGGTATAGTGATGGCTGCGACCATCTTATAATAATAGGTACATTCGAATAAAGGGCAGTCCGTATTCAACTAAGCGTAGTTTCACTTGTCCCGTTCGCATATTTAACAATGGCGACGATTCTACCCGCGCGTTAAAGAAAAAAATAAAAGTTGCTAAAATGCCTCATTTTGGACTATTAACTAGTTTTGACCATAATTCACAGACCTGACAAGTGTACAAAGGTCGGCTTATGCAATGGTTTATTGCGAACGATATCGGCGGAACTACAGATTGTTCTGGTGTTAAGCGACGAGCAATCTTGTTGAGTGCACTCAGCGAAGACACTTATAAGCTAGCAACAGATTTAGCATTGCCAAAAGACCTCCAGTCAGTACCATTTAAAGATATACTGAAGCTTTTGGACAATCACTTTACGCCCAAAAAGTGTGGATTCGGCGAGAGGTATAAATTCTATTCTGCAGTGCAAGAAGAGGGCGAGAGCTACACACAATGGGCTGCTAGACTGCGTGGGATGACAGCACACTGTGGATTCCTAAACGTGGAGGAAGCATTAAGGGACCATTTTGTAATGGGAATGCTACCGGGAGCGGAGCGTGAAAAATTATTCGCTCAGGATCCAAAAGGTTTAACTCTGGCAAAAGCAGTGGAATTAGCGGAGAGAGAGTGCGCACGCTGGAACAGCGGCGTCTTCGGTGGCGATGCCGGCACAGCTGCCGGGGCCGCTCCGAGCCGAGCAGCTGTTCAAGATTAACTCCAAAAACGGTGCTAGTGATAAAGTGGTGTGTACTGTCTGTGGCTTCAAAAATCAAACAGCAGCACAGTATCGATTTGCTAACTATAAATGCAAAAAGTGCAACGTAAAAGGACATTTGCGTCGTATGTGTAAAAAAATAAATTTTATAAACAGCGAGCGCGTTGATGAGAACGGCGATGATGGTGAGTTTTATAAAATTCGCACACTTAAGGGAGAGCCAATGACTGTTATAGTTAAAGTTAGAGAAATTCCGATGAAATTCCAAATTGATAGCGGATCGGCTGTCACTGCGATTACCAAACAAACGTATTTAAGGCACTTTAAGGATGTGCCATTGACACAAGCCAATAAGCGATTACTAACGTATACTGGCAATAATATCCACTGTATAGGTGTAGCAAGACTGCCATTTACTTATACAAATAAAACGTACATATTAAATGTATATGTTATTAGCGACGGCGGCCCACCACTTTTAGGCAGAGATTTTTTTTATCTTTAGATAAATTAGAATTGTTGTCCGTAAACTACTCCCATAATTCGTTAAACCTCATTGAAAGGTTGCAAGCCCAATACCCTAGTGTTTTTTCAGACGAGCTAGGAACATTTAATAAGTATAAGATAAAACTTAATACAAAAAAAGAAGCGAAACCTATATTTTTTAAGTCCCGCCCTGTAGCTTTTGCACTAAGAGATAAGATAGATGAGGAGTTAGAACGATTAGTGCGCGTAGGCATCTTGAAACCGGTCGAGTACTCCGATTATGCGTCACCCATTGTGCCAGTGTTAAAGCGTGACGGTTCGATTTGGCTGTGCGCAGATTACTCGTAACTATAAATAAACAATTATTAGTTGATCAGTACCCATTGCCTACAGCTCAGGAGTTATTTACAAAATTACACGGGGGGCAGCAGTTTAGTAAGCTAGATCTTTCTCAAGCATATGCACAGTGTGTTTTAGATGAAGAGTTACAAAAACTCATTTGCATTAATACTCATAAAGGATTATTTAGATAAACTCGATTAGTTTTCGGTTTAGCTCCACCACCTGCTATTTTTCAGCGCGTAATGGAATGTGTACTTTCGGGGCTGGAAGGAGTGTTGTGCTTGCTAGACGATGTTTTGGTAACAGGATCTACTAGATCAGAACATTTAAATAGGATACACGTTGTTCTCGAACGGCTGCAAGATGCAGGATTAACTCTACAAAAAACGAAATGTGACTTTTTTAAAGATGAGGTAGAATATTTAGGTTACGTGATTGATAAAAACGGGTTAAGAAAATCCCCTCAAAAAGTAAATGCTATCTTAAATGCACAGGTCCCAAAGGATATTAAAGGACTTCAATCATTTCTTGGTCTCGTTAATTATTGCAGGAATTTAGTCCCCGATGCATCTTCAATTCTTCGTGCTCTGTATAATTTATTAAGAAAAAATAGTAAATGGCAGTGGAACGCTGAACACGACAATGCATTTAATACGATTAAAAATATTCTCGTTTCTGATCAAGTTCTAGCTCATTTTAATACCAATGCGAAAATTATTTTAACGGTTGACGCTTCACCGAGTGGATTAGGTGCAATATTGTCTCAAGTTGGTAACGATGGAGTGGAGCGTCCGGTATCGTTCGCGTCGCGTACCTTAAATACAGCCGAAAGGAGATATTCGCAAATACAAAGGGAAGCAACAGCAATTATATTTGGTGTACGTCGCTTTCACCAATACCTTTATGAAGATCTGTCCCGTTTATACTTCGAACCGATCACAAGCCGTTAATAACTATTTTTGGGTCTTATCGGGGTATACCAGAGGTATCGGCTAATAGGTTGCAGCGTTATGCAATGTTTTTAAGCGCATATAATTTTAAAATTGAGTACGTTCGTAGTGCCGATAATTGCGCAGATTATCTGTCCCGCGCGAGCGTAAGTAGTGTTGAGTCACGCGCCGTGGAGGGCCATGAAATATGCAAGCGGCGGACTTTTTTGAGGATAGGGCCTCATATGTTAATTTTGTAATAGACTCCTGTTTACCTGTAACGTTACTAAATTTACGCGAGGAAACAAAAAAAGATTTAGAGTTAAATAAGGTAGCTCAATACATCATGGAGGGTTGGCCAAAAAAAATAACGGAGGAAAAAATACGTCCATACTTTTTATGTAAAACTCAACTTTCTTAAAAAAACGGTATAGTCATGCGAGTCCATAAAGTGTTGATACCTATAACTTTGCGTAAAAAAGTCATGTCCGAACTTCATAAATCACATTTAGGTATTGTGAAGTGTAAAGCTGAAGCTAGAAGTAGGATTTGGTTCCCTGGTTTGTGGTATGCACTCAACTCCGACCATGACCGGTACGGGCACCACTCGCTGTATGGCCACATCCACCTCAACCATTTTATAGGAAACACATTGATTTTCTTGGTCCCATTTATAACCAAGTTTACTTAATAATCGTAGATGCGTATTCGAAATTGGTCGAAGCATATAAAATGAATAGTACGTCTTCATCTGCCGTGATAGCTAAGTTATACGAATTTATGTCTAGATTCGGTCTCTTTCATACGCTGGTTAGTGACAATGCTACATGCTTCTTATCAGAAGAATTTTCGCAGTTTTGTGCGTCAAACGGAATATCGCATGTGACATAGCCAGCTTATCATCCGGCTAGTAATGGACAGGCAGAAAGCTATGTAAAGTTTATAAAGAAGGTTATTAAGTCTTGTTTATTAGATAACAATAATTTAAAAAAAGATCTTTGTTTGTTAAAATATCTCTTCGATTATAGAAACTCAGTACACATTACAACAGGGCTTTCACCGGCGCAGTTAGTATTTGGTCGAAAACTTCGATCGCGCCTGGAGTTAATGAATCCTATAACGCCGCCGTCCTCATCTGACACTCTCGCTGAAGTGGTCAAACGAAATCAGTCTTTGCAGATTAAAGCGTATAGAGGGACAAACAAACAATATTTCAAAGAAGGGGACAGTGTTCTTTATAAAAAAATTATGTGAATAAACGCTTCGTATGGGAAAGAGGCACTGTAATAAAAAAAATTGGTAAAACAATATATTTCATCAAAGACTTTACAACTTCTTTAGTGTTTAAAAAGCACAAAAATCAATTAATGCCCTATATGGGAACAAAAGTTAACAGCAACTACGACAACTCCAGTTCTGTTGAAATATCTGACATTACACCAGATATTACTCACACAGATCCAAGTCCTACAAACGTGTCGGCACAACCAGCGCCCTCTGACGATGAAGACGCCCAGAAGACCCAAAATATGGAAGGGGAAAGAGGATGTCATCAGTCTCCATCATCCATTGAATTACAATCGACGAAAGCGTGCCACCGCCGGAACAGTCAGAGGGTGGAGAATACTCAAAGGCCAGCGCAGATAAGGAGAGTATGGAAAGATCAGGGCCTCGGAATGACCACGTTCAGATGAAAAATGGATGACCGCAGCGAAAACTATCAAAACCACGGTAGGTGACATATGCCCCTCCGAGAGAAACAATAATAATGTTTTATACATACGAGAGGCCATGACAAAAACTAACAAGGCTATACTATGGGAAGCTAAACAGGAGCTAAAAATCAACCAAAACTTCAAGTTTGTATGGTTTAAAAAGGGATTTGTAAAGGCACGAAAGGATGAGAAATCAAAAATTCATACCTTAAGAACAATGAAGGACGTACAGGCTTTAACTATTAATAATTACAAGCCATCTATTAAGCCCTAATAATATATAGTTATTACTCATTTATTTAAACAAAAATTATAGTTATTACAATGGACATCGTACAAGACGATATTAATGAACTGTCAGATTGTTTAAACATAAATAATTTCCTGTGTAATATTCCTAATATGCATATAAACTTACTATGTATCCATATTAACATAAGGTCAATCTTAAAAAACTTCTCCACGCTCGAACAATGTATACTTACTGCTAATAAAAACATAGACGTCATTATTCTAACGGAGGCTAACATAACGGATAGTATTAGTTGCTTGTATCATATAAATGGTTACCAAATGTTCACAGCCCTAAGAAAGACAAGAAAGGGTGGTGGTATTATCATATACGTAAGTAACAAACATAAATGTAACATAATAACAACAAAAACTACACATTTTGAAAACATTTTACTAAATATCACCACTCATTTTAATTATACTGCGAACATTTGTGCAATTTACCGTCCCCCGAGTTGTAGCAAAATTCACTTTATCGACGAACTCCAAAATACTATCAAAAAATGCTCAAAATCTATTGACTTATACTTACTAGGAGACATTAACATAAACCTGAAATCGGAAAACCCTATAACACATAAATACAATAATATGCTGCACAGTTTGGGCCTTCTATGTGGGATTACAGCACATACTAGGATCGAATTATGTAATAAAAAACTAAGTAAATCATGTATAGATCATATTTACGCTCGATCCCGCACACAAGACCTATACACTGCAGCAGTTGGAACAACACTAGCCGATCATCGGACTATAATACTGGCTTGTCTTGGAGCACGTGCACAGCCTGTCTCAAAATATAAAACTTGCATTAATAACCAAAAGCTATTTACATTATTAGAAAAAATTGATTGGGAGTCTACGTGCAATATGACATGCCCAATTAATATGTACAATTCTTTATACACAAACTTCATGGATTGTTATAGAAATTCGGCTTACACTGTAAAAATTAAAACAAATAATACAAGAAATAATAACTGGATAAATAAGAAAATTATTAGAGCATTTGAGTATAGGGACGAGTTATTTTTAAAATGGATAAAAAACACTAGTAATTCAGTAAATAAACTACAATATAATAAGGCTAGAAACTACGCAAATAAGCTAATTAACAAATCTAAAAATAAAAATACAAAATCTGATATTATTTCAAATAAACAAAGCTCTAAAAATCTTTGGGAGATTTTAAATAGGCTGACGGGCAAGATTAAGTCTTCAATTGATGATGCACTTCATAATTATTTTGGTAATAATGGCTGCACTAGTAAAGACATTGCGAACACATTTGCTAATACATTCAACAATAGTGTGAAACAAATAATTCCGCAATGTTCGGAATTATTGCTTGACAAAGCAATCTATGAATCTACTGCAAATGTAACCATGCGATTTATCCCTGCCGATTCTAAAGCTGTGGAAAATATAATTAAATCAATAAGCAGTAACAAAGCCCCTGGGGCAGACAGGATAAGAGCCATTGATATAAAGCTGCTGTGCGGAAAAATCAAAACCGTTATTGCTAAATTAATAAATGCAAGCGTTATTACGGGCAAATATCCTCCCCTATTAAAAAATGGAATCGTTCGACCAATATACAAAAAAGGTAGTAGGACTGAGTATGAGAATTATAGACCAATAACGATATTACCTACCATAGACAAAATAGTCGAAAAATATATAAGCGCACAAATCCATAGGTATTATGAAAGTAATAATATATTAACTAGCAAACAATATGGTTTCCTACCTCAAAAGAATACCTCACAACTACTTTCTGCATTCACAGACAGTTTGTACACGCATATTGACTCTAAAGAGCACATTTTAGTCGTTTTCATTGATTATAGCAAAGCTTTTGACACGCTAAGACACAACAAATTAATTGAAAGCTTAAATGATAGCGGAATTAGAGGAAAGTTACTAGCGTGGTGTGAAAATTATCTCCATGAAAGATCTTATCGAGTAAAAGTTGGTGATGCTCTTAGTTTCCCTGTCCAGGTAACTGAAGGCACAGCACAGGGCTCAGTTCTTGGACCTTTACACTTTCTCACCTACGTAAACAATCTTTCTAATTTAATTAAACAGTGTGAGATCTATCAGTTTGCAGATGATACCTGTTTAGTAGCTGCTGGGCGTAGTATACAGGAGGTACTAATGAAACTTCAAAAAGAATTTGACACACTGACGAAGTGGTCACACGACGTCGGTTTAGTACTCAATGCTGCCAAAACTAAACTTATGTATATAAGTACAAGCCACAACAGAAGTTCTTTTATACCTAAACTAATAGCGCACACACATCACTGCCTTCACATACAAAATACTAACAATTCGACACCCTGTAATTGCGATGCCATAGAAATTGTAAATAAGCACACCTATCTTGGTCTAATAATTGACGATCGGTTAAACTGGAAAGAGCATGTAAATCGTGTTTGTGATATATTAAGAGGAATATTAGCGAAATTTACATTAATCAAACAAAAAATACCTTACAAAACCTCTTTAATGCTCTATAAATCCTTAGCTGAATCTGTTATACAATATGGCTTGTCAAGCTATGGTAGAACCTACAAAACATATCTAGATCGAATTTACTCACTTCAGCTGCGCATTTTAAAACAAATAGTCCCTAATAATCTCAAAATTAATTTTAAAGATGATTATCGAAAACTATTTGCATTTTGTAAAATTATACCTATTCACGACAAAGTTGAACTAACATTACTAACCGAAAATTACTTTACTGAAAATTTTAAAAAGGTAGATAAGTTATTATACTCCACACGCAGAACTGATCATCTAAAACTGCAATTACCTAGATATAATAACTTATACGGAAAAAGAACATTAAACTATGTTATACCTAATCTAATCAATCAGTTACCTAAATCTTTGAAAGACGTCATTACACGTAAAAACATAAAATATAAACTAAAAAATTTTTATATACAATTAACTCTTACTAAATACTCGTAACACTTTAAACAACTTCTCGTTCTATATTATTGGTTTACTTTACCAACATATCTTATTATAAATTTATAAAAATATATGTTCCTGTGTCACGATTATTCACAGAATGTAATAAGTTCACCATGTGATTTTACGCTCATCGCCTAAGACTATTTTGTATTTTTGTACCCATAAATAGTTTTGTCAATTAGAAACATAACATTTAATGCACCTAATTTAAGTTGGTAATAATATTAATGTAACTTTGATAATGTAATTTATTATAAAGTATTAATTAGAATAATGTGTCGACAGCAATGGTATACGGAAAAACTCTAATGAGTTTATGTGTACACTAAAACTATTCATCTTTGTAATCATAAATTTCTTAAATAAATAAATAAATAAATAAATAAATAAAAAATAGATTTCGAGGTCAGATTCATCAGGAAGAGTATTACGTCCAATACCTAAAGTCAATTATAAGCCTTTTTTTGTATAGAGGTATGATTAAATTTTATGTGTAGAATTAGAGGGAGGAGATGTTATGTATACATAGATATGTAGGTATAGTGATGGCTGCGACCATCTTATAATAATAGGTACATTCGAATAAAGGGCAGTGCGTATTCAACTAAGCGTAGTTTCACTTGACCCGTTCGCATATTTAACAGCTACTTTGTCTAAAAGCATGGTATGAAGCCACTGGACTCAAAGGTCGAAGCAATCTAGAACTTTCCCATACCAAAAAACGTGAAAGAGCTTGGACGTTTCCTAGAAATGATTAATTTCTAACGGCGGCTCATCCCAGGTGCTGCTGAAATCCAGTCACCCTTACATGCACACCTGGCCGGAACAGTCAGAGGATTGTACCCAATTGCCATTTCTGATGACAGCCTTAAGGCTTTTAACAAGTTGAAAAAACGAAGCCTCTGCTAAGCAGAATCACTAATACACCCAGACCTGTAAGTACGTCTAGCACTAGACACAGACGTCTCAGACTCGGCCATTGGAGCGGCGTTGCAGTAAAGAAAGGATGGGAATTGGCAACCTCATAACGATCACACTTTATTAGCTCGAAATAATCGGAAAATGTTAAATCCGAAGAGATCGATGCTTCAGTAACAGGAAAAGTGTATATTTTATTCCTTCCGCTATCTGATTTTTTGAGTTGCTGTGCCGTGCTATGAGCTCAGCGTTGCGATGCTCATAATTGGTTAGATGGTATAGGATACGGGACAAACAAAGAAACAGCAATTTAATATAATATGTAATGGAACGAATGATTTATTTTGTTTTATCCTGCTGAAGGGTCTTCTTTTTATTAAACTGAAGCTTAATTGAGCCCGATTTATTCAAGCCTAAAACTGGGTATAGCCATTTGCCTTCTTCAAAAACTAGGTCAGTTATAGTTTCAATTATAATTTAAATCACTATCATTTGTGGTAATATAAATAACTTAATCATAAATATTAAGGTGTGGCTGACATTACCCAAACCTTGTTAAAATGAAATAAAACTCTTTCTGTACCTATGTCTTCCGACAAAACAAAGTTTTTATTTTAATTAAAAATACAAGTAGCCACATGAAAAAAGTAAATTTATTCATCCGGTTTAAGTATTTATAAGTAAAAGGTAATGTTATGTATATCCACCAACCGGAAAATTCAGCATATGTCTTTTTCGTTTCTAATACATTCACAGGACGAAATAGGGCAATGGAAATTTTTGCACCGCCACAACATGATTCTTTTTTGTACAATAAAAATTATAAATTTTTTATTGTATACTTTAAAAAGTTTCAGTTTATTTTACATTCATTTTTGTAGTAATTTTTTTGATAAAACGACTGCCTTAAACACTATGTTCCTTCGAAATTTTTTTCATCAAATCCTCTTCACAATGCTTTTATTAGTAGTTTTTTTTTTATAAAACGGATGCAGTTTCTTTGAATTCTTTTTTCATCACAATCTCTTCTCTATAGAAATGTAGTGACCATATTTGGGTTTCAGCACCACATCAGCCTTTAAAACCATCTTAGTTTGATCTCCTTTTACGCGATAATACCGTAGTACGTGGGCTAGTGTAGTCTTCATCGCCATAAAAGCGAATTGTTTTCCTGTGAAGTCACAATAAAATTTTCATTCGAAAAATTTTCTACACTTATAATTATATGAAGCAGTACCCCGTTTCAACTGTATTATGTCTGAAGTACTATTCGATCGGGTCAACCAGAGAAGGACTACTTAGAAGTTATTTATGAAAAAAGGCAAAAGAAAATTAATGCTGCCGTGTTTTTTATCGACGAGAACAATTTTTATTGCTAACGAGACTAACCATATTAGTCCTCAGAGGTGAATTCAATGATTCTTAATAAAGAATAAATTTATGTAGGTGTCTATGAGCCAATGCACCAAATCGTATTTTGGTGACGATAATGCTGTTAGCCAAGAAGCTTTTTCAGCTTTTATACCTAAACTTACAGTAAATATCAACCAGCTTCAAATTAATGTGTGCACAACAACTATTCTATTATAACAATTAAATAATATACAGTAGTGTATTAGCATATACTATTGTTATTAATACTATTATATGCTATATAAAATAATAGTATACATACATAAGCTATTATTTATTATTCTATTATGGAATGACCCACTTCCAATCAATCCATGTGTCACAATATGGTGATAGCACTATTATGTGACAGATGGAACGATTGAAAATAGGTCGTTTCATAATACAATAAATAATAATAGTAGATGTAAATATATTTATCAAAACTTGATAAATATACTTCTATAGGTTCGTGAAAACGTGTTCGGTTGGAGCTAAGTTCTGCAAGGCCAGTCGTAAAAGAAAACTAAAAATTTTGATCACACTCCTAATGGTTATTAGACGGGAAATAAGGTTGCAGTCTTCAACAGTTTGGAAAAGTTCAACAGAAAGCTAAAGATGTCTATTGCTAACGGTTCAGTTAAGCAGACAGATCTGCAAATGTATTCGTATGGGGCGAGAATTACGCAGCTTTAATACAGCTCACAGAGACATCACTGAACAGTTGCCGTCTAGTCGTCATAATGAAGTCAATCACATTTTTCATCGAACCGTTGCGTTGGGGCTTGACCGGGTCCACTTTCTGTGGGGCCGCTTCTGGAAGAAAGAGTTTATTGTAAAGAGTCCCTCTTTCCATGAAGTCGGCCAGCTGCTGGCCCCTTGGTTCCGTTGCTCTATCTCAAGTTTCCCTACCTTCAGGTCACCGTTCTTTCTTGTGCCTAGTTTTGCGTTGAAGTCTCCCATTAATACCGTATAGAGAGTTTTGGAGCAATGCATGGCTCTAGAAATATCCACAAACATTTCCTACACCTCCTCATCGAGATGTTCCGACGTTGGTGCGTAAACCCGTATGAACTTTAACGAATACCGTTTGGTGGTTCTGAGTATAAGGTACGCAACCCTCGTGATGCACTGCCAATCTTTACAATCTTTTTAACGAGAGACTTGTTAACGATAAATCCAACACCTCTTTGGGACAGACCATCGCCTTTTCGGTGATTGAACACGTTGCCGGACTCGAGGATTGCCGTATCCTCCCCCTCACTTCGGACCTCGGATAATCTAATAATATGCCAACGCATCTTGTCTATCTCTTTTCCAGCTCCAGGATCTTCTCATCAGTCCTCAGAGTGCGTGCGTTATATGTTGCCAGGTCGAGTCGTCGTAGGTGGCAACCAAACCTCCACCGGATTGTATTAACAATAATCAATGGCGAGTAAATCACTCACCTTCTATTTTCCGACGATATAGTCCTTATGGCAGAATCGCTGGAGGACCTAAGCGCTATTTTCAACGACCTCAATAGTGCCTCCCAACGAATAGGTCTTACGATGAACATGGACAAAACAAAGATCATGTTTAATGTCCATCTAACACCTACACCGGTAGTTGTTGTTGGGAGCACTATGCTCGAAGTTGTTGATATTGTAATTCCAAATTCGACCGAGAGGTCAATCGACAGATTCAACTCGGCTGGGCAGCGTTCGGGAATTTACGACACATTTATTACACGAATTCTCGTCAGGTATACCTCAAACTCGAGTCTGCTCAATATTCATTCGTGATACTGTGTATACGATTTCACTTCGGATTTCGATACCTCTGCGATTCAATATCGCCGCAAATCGCGATCGGCTGTCGGGCACAAGCAATATAGTGTTTCGTCCGATATATAGTTTTTGGTTAGGTCGTTATCGGATATACGATATTTAAGCAATATATAGATTCCATAACTATAAATTTTTTGTGTCGCCCACTCCTATTTAGAAGCTCGTTAATTCTGTAATTCATTATGGCATTATTTGGTGCAGCTTTTCAAGAAAGTCGACAACGCTCTCTTGAAGAACTGCAGACGGACTTCCCTTATAAGCACGTCCACGTGCTGTTTTCCATGGTCATTATGAATCGTCTCACACGAAGACTCGACGAATTACAGCCTCAAGAACAAGCAGATTTCCGAAAAGGCTAACAAAATACATTTCCCTCAGCAAATTGTAGAGAAGGCAAAAGAGTAATATCTGCGACTTTGTCTTGCGTATGTGTGCAGTGAGAAAGCCTTTGGTTCCATCGGATTTTCGACAGTGCTTCAGTCCCTACAGCGGTGCCAAGTTCACTGTCGGTATATCGAAGTACTGAAGTGTTTAAACATTTGGGCAGATTATGAAGCATATCCAATTGCAGAGAGGTGTAACACGGATATATTATAACCCGAAAGTCCCTACCGCTGCGTTGCATAGCTGAGGATACGGTACCTACTAATAGCAATGGCAAGTACGTCACTCATTTGCCGATGATATATTCCTTATATCAGAATCACTGGAGGACCAACGTATTGGTAAGCTGAAGTGGCAAAGGGTCGGCTATATATCTCTAATAACCAACAACCAATGCAAAAGCAAGGTCATGAAGAGGCAGCCTCGTACTGGTAGTCTTATGGATTTGTAACGTCGACCTTTCAATACTGGCCAAATGAGAAAGTTAAGGTCGCTCAACTAGTGATAGAGAGGCCTATGCTTCGGGTTTAACTGAGTGATAAAATTAGAAATGAGGTTATCCGCAGTAGAACCAGAGTAAACGACATAGCCCAACGGATTGGTAATCTGAAGTGATAATGAGCCGGCCATATATCTCGAATAACCAACAACCAATGCGTAAGCAAGATTATCGGGAGGCAGCCTCGTACTGTTTGGTGAAGTGTGGGGCGGCCGCCACTTTTTGCCACATTTTTGCCATTCTTTAAGGGAGGCCTATGTTCAACAGTGATCTTGTGAAGTACTGTAACGATGATGATGATGATGTTAATGTCGGTGATAATGACGATAATTGAAAAATTAAAAAAAACATATTTGTAACACACTTCCTAAACCGCGAAATTAATAAAATTTTTGAATTGCTAGTGTGTAGAGAAACCATTTCCTTAGCCACGTGAATCAAAAATAATGTACATAAGTATATTTGACTTTCTTGCTGGCATGGTAGTAGCAAGCGTGACTGCTCATCTGGTAATCCTGGGTTTGAATCCCGGGTTGAGCCAAAATCAGTTATTTGGTTTTTATCTAAAGAAATTCTCGGTGGCAGTCCGAAGTTAGGAATTTAGTATGTCATCACCACGCCTTGGAAAATACGTAAAGCAGTTGGCCATGGGCCTAATCTCTCTCCATTTGATTCGGATCGCCATCTCGTTAGACTACGAGGGTAGGGGAATAAAGAGTGCATCCGTTCTTTCGCATGCATTCATGCGCTGTAATTCGGTCCTGCGCAGATGACTAGTCTCCGTTTAGCTTAGCTACCGTGGCCAAAATTCGGTCTGGATGACAATTATTTTTATTATTGTAGACTAGCATGGACGGTCATAGCTTCCGTCCGTAATGTAGTTCTTATTTTCACCTTCTTATATATTTACAATATTTACAAGCAGGAAGTTACAGAATATTTTACATACCGATACAAATCCTCCTTCCTATGCTAAAAGCAGCAAATGCGGTAGGACACGAAGGTAAAGTCGTTTTATCTAGCCCTCTTTCTGGTTTGAACTCTTCAGCATCATCACCCCACATTGGGTGACGGTGGATACCATAAATAAATATAACACATGTTCGCCCAGCTGTAAGTGTATAATTCTCTGGAAAGGAAATAAACTTTTTATGTGTTTTCTATACTCTTAAAACAATATGAAATCTATACAACATGTTATGAAAAAAAAATAGTTTTAGTGGATAAGGTAAGTACCTGGTTTATTGGATTTTATTGGTGAAATTACTACTGAAATCGGAAATATTATATCAGCTGTTAACTTAACCTTGTAAATTGATACTTATATACTTATCGCTACCGTAACCACCTATAAGACTGCTGACCATATGCCTCCCTCATAGATTGCCTCGTATATGGGAAATTGGCCACAGTTGCCACGCTTGATAAGCTGGTTGGAACCAGCTTTTGCAGTTTTGTTTTATCGTTATTAGGAAGTCGGGTCTATCTGATCCTTAAGAAAGATGAAGACCCATCCAACTAGGCATGAGGCACCTTGCAACGCATGAGGTACGAGTACCTTGAGGATTATCAGCTGATTAGTGATAGCCAATATGGTTTTTGTCATGATCCATCAGCTGGTGATCTTCTGGTCTACCTGACTCATAGATAGGCAGAGACAGTAGAGTCTAAGAGAAGTCATTCACCGTTAGTTTAGACATCGCGAAAGCCTTTGACCGGGTCTGGCACAAAGCGTTTCTTACAAAGCTCTCTTCCTATGGTCTTCCCGCGAAATTGTGCAATTGGATCACTAGTTCCCTTGCTGATTGGAGCATCAAGGTTATAGTGCTCTGAATATAAGCCTATTATTGCTGGTATTCCAGAAGGCTGCGTGCTATCTCCAACGCCGGTTCTTCTATATATTAATATATGTTGCTGGTAATATTCATTACTATGCAGGCGACAGCACTGGTAGTACCTTATACACTGGCCGTGTCAATATTTCTCTAAAAATGTCGCCGAGTAACGGGACAAGCTTGGGTCTGGAGTCAAGTCATTGCTGCACAAAGTCTCAGATCGGGGGCGACTACATCGGGCGTTCAATCAGTTCAATCAGCAGAAGTTTTATGTTTATCGCTAAGGAAAACCCCTTTGTCGTATCTCCTCACTTTCAAGGCACTTCCTTTGCTGCCTAGGCTAGCATCGCAATCATTGGCGTCGACATATCGCATAGTGTACAATTTCATGATCACTTGAAAGGAAAAGCCAAAACGAACTCTAAAAAGCTTGGCGTGCTCGGCAGAGCGAGACACTATTTCATGCCGGCACATTGCTTGCAACTTTACAAAGCACAAGTTCAGCCTCATATGGAATACTGTTTTCATCTGTGGGCCGAGGCACCCCAGTTTCAGCTCCTTCCACTTGACCGCATCCATTGCAGAGTAGTTCAGTTGGTTTTTTTTTTACTTTTTATAAAACAGTGCGTCATTGTGGTCAACACAATCCCACCTGGTGGTAAGTGCCGATGCAGCCTTAGATGGTAAATCGCATTATCTTAGGGTAACAAATACCTATTAAGTCTTGCCTTAAAGACGCCCAGATTATATTTTGATGAAAAAATAGACGCCGGAAATTTATTCCACTCCTTTACTGTACGCATTAAAAAAGTCGAAATAAACCGTTTGGATCTACTGCGTGGAATATCGACAATAAAGGAGTGAAGACCCGCCAACCGTCTGATTTTCCAATGATGAAAGGGAGAGGGAGGAATTAAAGCGTGCAATTCCTGCGCACACTCTCCGAAATGCATACTATAGTATACCGAGATACTGGCTACTCTGCGCCTGTGCTCTAGGCTGACAAGGTTTGATTTAACCAAATTAAGGGTACTAATGAACCTCTTTTTCAATATTAGTAATCCTATTAATTAACATTACTAATATTCCCTTTAACCCCTCCTGGTAAGCTGAAAATACTTGTGTTAGGAGTGGTTCACGACAGTAGTCGAATGGTGGATTTGAACCCATGACCTTTTGAGTTCGCGGTCCGCGCCGTGCTTTTAGGCTACTGTCGCAAACCTCCTCCACTACCTCTTAGTGCTATGCTATTATTTCTTGTTTACACCAGAAGTAAAAACCAGGTGTAACCCAAACTGGTGACGTAGAGCAGCGTCAAAGGTGCGATACATCTAGTACTATGACCCACAATCCGCTTTCCAAGCGTGACAATTTAGACAACTCTGTTCTACACATTCCATCATGCACATCTCTGCACTGAATCCAACGCTGCCAGGTGCTATTTTGCACCACCAGCCTATATGTGACAGAGTACTCCATGCATGACCGGACTTGCGCTTTATATAACGTAAGAAGCTGTCCCGGCGTGAAGTACCGCCGCACCCTTGCAAGAACACCAAGTTTCCTTGCAGCTGCTTCGGCTAGGGACTCAATGTACTGCCCATACTTGAGGTTCAATCGTCTACGACCAAGTTCTTTCTGATCGGCTTGATTCACTGGCGCTGCGCAGGGATGTTTCATCCCTTTGCATTTTATATCATATCTAACACTGGGAATGCTCTAAGGAATTGTTCGGATTAATTAGAGTTGCCAAATTTTACGAATGCAAATTGCGTCAAAATTTGCGATACCATCTTCCCCATGTTTACTAGGAGTTTTCTTACTTGTACTTAATTGAATTTCGATTAGCCAAAACGTTAATTTCGACATTGCCATTCTACTTAAACTATAGGGAATTAGCTAAACGTCAGACTCGACCTCAGGGGCCTGGCTCTTAAATTAAGCGGGTTAATTAACTAGCAAATTAATCGGGCTCTATGTTCCACAATATAAAAAGACTCTTGGTCTAATTTTAACATAAAACTTTTATAACTTACTTAGCTTAACATTTTCATGAAGTCTCCTAGCTATCACTGGTACTATTGGGTATATGCGCATATATTCCTTTAAAACTGCTTCTAAATACACTAATCGAGACAAATCTTGTTTAGTGACATCCCTGTCGTCATCCCCGAAGACGTTTTGTAACCTACGAAATAAAAAAGCTTATTAATGTATGGTGACCTGTACCCTCATACCGGTAAATACTAAGTAGAATGATACAACATGGTGAGTGATGATTCGTCGTGACAAGCAGGAAACCTTTAAATGCAGATGAGTCAGGGCCATGCTTTGTAAAATATATATGAGTGTATACTGTAGTTATTACGGCAACGATAAGTACTATAGTTAAAAATTTAGAACAAGTAACACGTCTCCTATTCATTAACACCTTTCCGACATTACATGTCAAACCTGCCAGGCGGTGCGCTGCGACAATTCTTGCGCACCACCGAAGACTATTTACTACATAAAGGAATAATAGAAAACTATAAATCGCTGCTTAAATTCAAAACTGTCATAAATAAAAAAAGATGAAAATCGGTTTTACTGTATAATTCATTTTGTAATCTATTATATTTATACCTGAATCGAAGACACCCGTTGATTTCGACCTTAAAACACCAAAAATCTTTTGAATTTTGACCTTTTGCGACTAACTTCAAGTCAAAACCGCCATATTGTTGGTTGTTGTCGGGCTGCCAGCGTGAATGCACGTTTTCTTGGAACCAAACTACCACATGTCAAAAAAAAACATGTAAGTTTGATTCATATTTTATAGTCCAAAGCACCATATTTCGGAATGTGGTTGTTTTGAATTTAAAATTCAAAAGTAAACGATTTTAAGATAAAAGAGCCACATTTTGTAATACACTTGTTTTGCTTAAAAATATATATATACAAATATTCAATTAATTTATCAAAAAAATACTGTATGTGGGATATGTTTGTTTCGCATAAATTTTTCAATGAAAAATTTTTAAAAATTTTAAACTAAAACTCACTGTTTTGGTATAATGTTGTTTTGAAACATAACAATATTGAAAATAAATAAAATATTACATTTAAAAATGGTATTTACTAATCAGCTCCGTTTTTAGAATGTAAAGCATTATGGATTTTTTAACTTTTATTGCTCTGTAACGTCTTTTATGTAAAAGGAGATTAAATTGACGTTCGTTTATTAGAATTATGATTTTTAACATTTTTGTACCCACTTTTCGTTTAAAATTAATAATAAAGGTATAAATTAAAGTGTAAAAGCTTAGTTAGTGATTAATTAATGATATTCTTCGGAATGAACAATCGAGGGCAAAGAATTCTAAATATGTTGGAGCTTGGGGGTCCCGTCAAATACCTAACAAAAAAGTAAGTACATCATATTATATTAATTAACGAAACGTTTATTAAGGTCATCTATAAGTGATTACGAGTATTAGCATATTATATTTACTAAATTTAAAGAAGTTACGCTGAATGAAGTTATCTCTTGAATTAATGGTCTAATTCTTAAACTTCCTCATTACTTTACTTTGGGGTCCGAAAAGCTGTTGCAATTATAATAAAGGTGATCTCGGGGAGCGAATTCATGGGTAGTATTATTAATTCATATTATATTACAATACTCATTTTTTTGTTTCCTTTGTTACAAATAGAGTTTGCGATGAAAGTGGCAGTCCAGGTAAAACGCCAAGAGATCTAGGCACTGAACTTGAAAATATATTCCAAAAAAATGATGCCGTGGATCTAAATGATGTCTCCACACATTTTATTCCGGACAGCCAGCCTGATCTCGGTTTCTCAGTACTGGATGAAATTGATTCATTTCCTTTTCCAAATAGTCCATCGAAAAAAAAGAAGGTGATTCTGTACACTCAAATATCCAAAAAAATATATCAAGAGCACTCAAAGCATCGCCTGTCTATGTACCAGACTAGTATATAACAGTCATTAAGATGTCAAAAAAATGGCACTCCGTACAATATAAAGAAACTCACGTATGAATATTTTTACGATTTAAAATCATTAGCTACGGGAAACTTGTCGTGTACAAGTGAAGGCGGAGAGAAAGTGAAATGGGCAGATATTAAAACTATGAAAATCACCAAGGACAACAGATATACATTTTTATTCAAAACGTCCTATGAAGATAAAAACTTTGAAAGGCTACACACATTGAAAAAGAAAACTAAGACTGCAACCGTGCCAACTTTAAATAAATTGTATACTCAAAAACTAAAAGTTTCAAAAAAAGAGTAAAAAAAAGCAGGGTATTATAAAATTAATAGAAAAAATGTGATACATAAATATTATGAAAGCTTTTATGCAAATCTTTACATCAGTGCGTATTGATTTTTATTACTTTTTATTGAAGCTACTTTTTTAAGATTGTTACGTTATTTACAAGTTTTCATAATAGTTTTTTGGTTAAATAGAAAAAATAACAAATCGTCAAGACTGTTTGATTTTTACAACATTTTATATAACTGATATTTTTTTATAAATATTATATTAATATTAATAACTATTGTGATCTTCATCTTTGTGAATGTTAGTAATTATTCATTAATAGCAAGTGGTGACTATGATAATTAGATTAAGTATAAAGATATCTAGTTACTTAATGATCTCACAATGTTTAAAGCTTTTAGATTAACATTTTTAGCTTTTGAATGAGAATTTACACTTTTGAAATATTAAACAGATTTTGTTTTTAAGAGGAATTACGTAATAAGAATATCAATTATTTCAAAATGATGCTATATTTTGATTTACAAATAAACTTAACGACTTATGTGTCTTATTTAAGAAAATAAATATATAAAACCTTGATTTTTTTTGACTTGTGGCTTTTATTTCACACATTTCAGTGTCATTACACCTTTAATTTATACTCGAAAGTAACTTATCGGCTTCTGTGTGCTTCCTTATAAACATGGGTGCAGAAATACTAATTTAAAGTCATTAAGGATGCAAATACGCATAAAATGATGTATTACCCGTACCAATCGGTCGTGATTTGGTTGAGTTAGTCAAAAAATAAAATCTGAAAATTTTCAATTGACTCTCCTGTAAAATTAATACTTTTTGGCATGTGGTAGTTTTGCATTTAAGCAGCGAAATATTACTAAATTAAATAAGGAAGACTTGAGTGAAACAATTGACAAAAACATATTATTACACAGTAAACGCAATACCGGATGTAAAGAAAAATAACAATTACAAATACGAGAAAAAGCCACATAAATAATTTTATAGAAGCTGACTGAAAAATTAAAAAGAGTGTATAGTATTACGAAAATAACTAACAAATAATGAGAAAAATAAAATGTGATTTTTATACCAGGTATTTGTGAAATGCTCCCGAAAATGAAGGCAGAAGTTAGTACTAATGATGTAAATAATTATGGACAAAAGAGAATCAAAATAATAAAGAGATACAAAAATTATTTTTGCAACATTTTAAATTAACTTTACTAACGATCCGTAATATTAGTACAACTAAATAAAACTATAATTTCACTACAAAATCATGAAAATATCTAAACATAATTTACTTACTTAAATTTGCAGGCGAAATAAAAATTAGAGGCGACAATCATAATAAAACTTGCAATACATTTTAATAATTTTTGCTTATCTCTTTTTAAATTCAAAGCACTGCACGGATTAAAAAACGACAGTCCATTAAAATAAAGTGGAGGAAACATTTTTTTGATTAATTGTGATTAATTAGTTAACTATCGATCATAATTGCTATTTATTTTAACTATTAAGTTATTCAGTGCCATTTTATTTCTATTTTCTTGTATAAAATCAGAGATAACGTTGAAATTTTTTTATAATTGTGTAAGTAAGTACTCAATTGCCGAACTGCCTGTTGCGTCAGGGTACAATTGATTGTCTATTTGTATTAAAAATGATAACTATAACTTCTGAATTCCCTATGAAGTCTAGTCGTAGGTATAACTAAACTTATAAAGTTAAAGTTGGGAATGTCATAATGATTTAATTAACTGTGGAGTGGTCAAAGTGCTAACCAAAGGGACTGTACGAGTAGAGTACGAGAGTATTTGTTTCAGTGTGATTTATTATTATTTTTGGTTTTTGAGACAGTTTCGTCTTGACGTGTTGACGTGACAGTTCCATCGTTTTGTTTATGAAATTGTTGTAACTACCTAATGCGTACGTTTATGGTGCTCGTGAATACGGCAACATGTTAATGTGCCTAGGAAAAGCATGCGAGAATGCTTTGCGTGCATTACGAATTTACAATTTTACAAAGTATCGCTAAAATTGTGAAGGCATTGCGATGGAACAAGTGTGTCATACTGGACAGTTTGTAAGGGCGTAAGCGCAATGGGTTACGCTCTAACACGTAACCCATTGCGCTCATACAAAGGCAAATTTTCTGCCGTAGGTTATTAGATCTGCAACAACGTGTTGTTGGTTTCATTGAGCACGTCATCTGAACAGACGCATCGACATTTACCAGAAACTGCCTGTGGAAACAAAGAAATACACCACGTGTATTCCAAAGTTAACCCGCATGCTGTTCGACAAAGCGAGCACCAAACCCAATGGTCGGTTAACGTATGGACATGTTTATTTAAGGATTTAGATCGGTAAGCTATTTCATACCTAATTTTTGAATAACTCAGTATAGAACTGATCTGAATTCGTTAAAAACTTAATTCATCAAAATAATAAACATACCTACACATGGACAATTTAAGCAAATTTTTCATTAACGGGGAATCGAACCAGATATTTTGTTTACTTAACCTGTGGATTGGAATTAAAGTCGGCTAGGTGAAGACTAGTACAGTGACAAAATAGTAGGTTAAGTATACAAGTTAGTATTTAGACAAATGTCGTAAATAATTAGGTATTGGTACGATTGCGGGCTGCGGCACATGAGTTGATAGATAATTCCGTTTATAAACTCATGTGGCTGTGGGCCGCGCGGTTTTGGTGTTTTTTGGTTTTGGATTCTTCTCAGCTAGATTTTCGGACTTAAATATTTTCACTGCTGGTTTTTGGTTTAGGTATTTTCATGAACTTTTATGAACTTATCGTTTCATTTAGTTGTACTAACATGACAGAGCGTGAATAAAGCTAATTAAACGGTTTAAAAATGAATTTTTTATCGGCATCGATTTTATTTTTATCCCATCTTCAAAGGCATCCTTAGTCCTGTAGTCTGTCTTTGTTTTCGGTTAAAATAAACCCAAAGTTTAAAAAAAAGGCAGATAAATTAAAAAAATAAAGTTGCACTCCAGCGAGCTTAGGCAGAATAAAATGAGAATCGAGCCGAAAAGAACAAAGAGGAAATCAAGAGATAACTTCGTACCTGTATGTTTTTGAAGTCCATTTAAAGTTATAATATTTTGAAGTATTTTTATTGCTGTTTGCATTTTATATATTTTTAAAGTTATATATTAAATGTTCTGTATTAAATATAAGAATAAGTTAAAATTATCTATCGGATGCTTCATTCACATTCACATTTACTATTTTTTTTTATTTTTGTTGAAAAAACACAATTATATGTATATTACACAACAATTAATTTTTAGGTAATTTGTATACTGTGAATTTACAGCGAGCCTTTAATCTCTGAATGCTATTGCTACTATAATAAATGACGTTACATGTCATACACTCAGTACTCACTGATCATACTTCATGAGACAGTATTTGTACCTTATTTTAAAATGTTTATGTGAAAGAAATGAAGGGTCTAAATAACTGCCTTATATAGAGCTGAGAGGTTATTTGCATTCCATTAATATATGAATGACCATGTAAAAAAATAGTTTTTGATGATTATCTTAAATCTAAATAACGGCACATTAAAAGATTCTGGTGGAGCCGGTGTGGGAGGCTAGTATTTAATATAGTGAATTTTAGCAAATGCCTTCGATTAATTATTGCCTACATTTTATGATAAGTTGTTATTTTTCATTAATAAGCATAAGTTTTATACGTGGTAGAGCCACGCTGCAGCTATATTATGGTTGTAGCACGAATAGATCGGCTAGATCGGGGAAGTACCACGCTCTCACAGAATATCAGCCTAAAATAGCAGCTTAATACGGCTGTGCTTCGTATGGTTAGTTGAAAGTTTACCGAAAACGAGGCATTCCATCACCAGGCATCTTAGTTTTCAGGGGTAACAACGTAACTGTGTTTCGATTCTTAATCGAGGATAAATTTAGATGTCTATGGGCCACAGCATCCACTTACCATCAGGTGGACAGTGTGCTCGTTTGTCAACCTTATTCTGTTAAAAAAAAGTTTGTATATTATTAATTAAATATTGCGAACCACTGAAGGTTTAGCTAAAATTGAAGTGCCAAACCGTTAGATGTCTATAAAACACGGTTAAGTTATTAGTAAATTTATTCAACTTTAAATTTTGAAAGAATTGCTACATTAAAAAAATCCTTAATTATTTATAATTAGATACCATTTCTTAATCAACAATATTTTTTGATTAATAAGCAAAAATTTATACATTTTTTTAAACTGTTAATTTTTGTAATGCTACGTAAGGAAGGTGGCGGGTCGTTCCACCACTTTGTAGTATTGTATTTAACACTCCTCTGAATACAGTAGAGCTTAATTAAATTGTATCAGAAAATTATGTATATTGATATCCTCATTAACTCTACCAAGCAGTTTTATAATAATACATATATTAATATTAATGATAGTGGTAAGTTTTATCTAAATTGACAAAACAAGGTTATCTAATAGGCAGGTGATTTTTTGCGTTTATTTTCTTTCCGTAATACATGTTTTGAGCCGTGGTAGCTCAGATGGTTAGCGCTCGCTGTGAATATAACAGAACACGAGTAACCCGGGTTCGATCCCCGCCGGCACCAATGAAATTGTTAATTGCAGTTTTAAGTGCTTGCTGATTATTTGATATTACCACGTGTTCGGCGGTGAAGGAAAACATCGTGAGGAAACCTGCATGTCTGAGGAATAAGAAAAAATATTTCGAAGACATGTGAAGTTCGCCAACACGCACTGGGGCTGCGCGGCGGACACTTCCTTGCCCAGAAACCCTCTCAGAAATGAGGGGAGGCCTGTGCACAGCAGTGGGACGTATAGAGGCTGTAACTTTACTTTTTACTTTAATACATGTTTTTGACTTTTATACATTTTTTAATAATTTTATCATTTTTTGCTATAACATTTGCCTATTTACTTTTTACGATTGTATGTTTTCATGTAAAAATTCCTAGAAAGGATAATATTACAAACATATGTGTAATTTTTATACGGTTTTCTTGAAATGTTTATATTATGATCTTTGGTTAATTTATTATGTCTGTTGTCTTGAATTAAAATGTATTCTGAACACGCTAATGGTATATTTTTATTAATAAATAAATAAATAATTCATGCATGAGCAATGAACTAACACTAAAAAAATAACTAATTTCAAGACCATTCCAAGTGTATGCGAGAAACAAAGACATGAACAGAAACTTTTTATCCTTGGCTTTCAGTAAGTTTTTATATAATACTTACCGAAAGCCATTATTTTGTTTAATTTACTACTAGTTCGGAAAAAACCTCTTTCTTGCGAAGAACGAGTAAAAACTTGAAAAAAAAAACAGCTTACAATCATATGTTTTACATAATTAACAACAGCTTGAAAGCGATCACCTTATTCCTTGAGTTACTATCATCCATGAATTTCTTAATATTATTACAAATCTTTTTTACAAACGTTTTTAGTAACGTTTTTGAACTTTGAGGGAGTCGAATTTTGTATATTGTTTGGGATATTGTTGTAAAAGCCTATACACGGTTCATAATGAATCACTGACTTGGTGGAGTCGATTATCTAACAATAAGTTGTGTCTGTTCCTAGTATTTACAGATTAAATATTACTTATTTATTCAAAACTGCTACTATGTATTGCAAAACGAAAGTTAATAAAGTAAAAAAGCGACTCTTCCGTTATTAAGCTATAGACATAGCTGAACTAGTAAACTAGTCTAGCTGTTTGAGCACTGGTAAGATTTTTAATATTTTTACAGCATATGCTGCAGAATTAAGTCTGCTTGCTAGTTTGATATATGAGGGCCCCATTGAAGGATTTCTGCGTGCTCATATATTCCTAAGCGGTAAAATAAAATAATCACGAAAGCTGTAGCGGAATTAAGCGCAGCGCTGGTCAAGTATTTCTGGGATGTAAAGAAAAAATAACCACGAAGGCTGTGTCGGAACTGCACTATCCTTACACAACTGAAAGGATTTCTGGTTGTTAAGTATGTAATTATCGTTTCATTGTTGTTTGTTAACATAACTTATTATGAGAGTATATACCACTGAAGAATAAAAATACAATAGAAGTATAATAATGTGACATTAATCTTTGACATGGTCTTATGTCCTTGTCCGACTTACACAAAACTATGTTGTAATTATCCAGCTTTCACAGTAATTTCACATTCGTTTTTCCACGTTTTACTAATTTTTAGGTTATAATAATTTTTATTTTATTTTGTGGAAAACTATGCATTACCTTTTAATTCGAGTAATGTTGTTATAATCTAGGACCATACCTCTACCAAATACTTTACTCCTCATAACTCCTGTCAAACGATTCTAAATCCCTCCCTTAGTGTCATTTAGTAAGAAATTATTTTAGGTATTTTCTTTGGATGGTTTTCCCATTAAAGATCTTAGGAACGATATTAAATAATAGATGCAATATATAATAAAATGTACTCACTCTTCAAATATCCGCTCCTGTACCTTTGGATAGGATCCTATTAATACCAATGTAAACATAAGAACGTCTGCCGTAGTATTATGTCCGACGGCAATCATTGTATTTACTTCCTCTCTTATTTCCGAGTCATTAAAAGCTCCTGTTTCGATCGATAATTCCAAAAGAAGATCTAAAAATGCCTTTAATTTGGTACCTAAAAATATTTATTAGTATAAAATAAATAATATTTATTAGTTTTTTTTTAGGTTTCTTTTATTACATATAATTTTGGTTTGGGAGAGTATTTATTTAGTAAAGGTCACACATCTTAATTTTATTTTAAATATAAGTTTAGTTTATATAGTAATTATACTCTAGGTCATAGGCGCAAATAACTGTTAGTAAGGTTTATAATTGTTAAAAATACTTTCACCACATTAATATCATAATTAGAGATCAGTTTAGATTTCATAAACATTGTTAATTATTCTATCAACAACAATCCATTACGTTTTCATATATCGCATACAATTTGTATCCTTATCTTTTTGCCCTAAAACTGTATGTACGTTCTCAAAAATATAATGTAATATAATATTGTGAATTACGCAAAATTTATATAAAATCAGGTTTTAAATAGTCTGGGCCATCATTTCTTTGTACAATATAATATAATAATTAATTTTGATTTGAATCTATACTCTATGCAATTCACTTCTGGCTCACATATACATAAAGTATTTAGGTTTGAATAAAATCGGGTCTCATACCAGAGTAAAAAGTCGGCTCGGTTACAACGCAGCACACGTAATTACAACCTAAAAACTTTACGACAATCCATTTTAATGGAGCTCTTTCAGTAATCCAACTTAGCCTTATAAGGTAGGAAAACTTTAACAACCAGGTTATATATGGCCATTGAAATAATATGTACTTACGTACTAGAACAGCTATTTCAAACAAAACATGTGCGCTACTCTGTGTTCGCGCGGATGTTTTTTTATCATAGAATAAGCATAGGTAGAATGATCAGTAGGTAATAGTGGATTGTATTGTTAAATAGGTAAATTATATCGAGAACAATTTTTAAATTTTGTCACTTATTTTGTATATTATATTCGCTTATTTAATATAATATTACATAATATTATATCACAATTACATTTTAATGATATTTGTATCTGAATTTTTAAAAGGTATTTATGTCAAATATAAAAAAAACATACTAAACTAAATGTATGCTTAACAAAACTTATTAATATAACATTTAAATTACAAATATATTTAGAATAACAGTCGTTCATTAATGCTGGGCACACGAGATTTAAAAATGGACGAATTTATTCCACTTTGACTTTGATGTGGAAATCTAAAAATAAAATAAAAGAATAATGAGCAGATTTAAATATAAAAAATAGTCTAATTATAATAACTTATAATATATGTTTCTACAAAACAAAAATGTGTATAATAATATATTCTTCCTATACTTAAGTACCCACAGAAATAACGCATCTGAACAAATTAATTTTATAATTTATATTCCATGACACGAGATGGCGTCTTAGGAATAATTTGTTTTATTATTAAACTATATATCTTTTTTATTGATTAAGTATCTTATTAGCCGGTGAAAAGTAATTCCTTGGTTTTACTGACATTTCTTGAATTATTTGTGCATATCTAAGTACACACGACGGCATATTTTTGCCAAGAGATTTTTTTTAAATCAACACAACACGTGTCAACTCTACAAGCGCCTAGCGAGTGACTGATTAAAGTGCGGTGTATGCACCGCAGTTGAGTGGAACAGAGTAGATGAATGCAATGTCGCCTCTAGTACGTTGTACATAATAGCACAATGTATATGGCAATAAAATTTATCAACTCATGTTGCAACATGGAAATGTTTGGTGATGAAAGTATAAATGAGAATAGTGAAAACCTCCAAACCGTATGTGTGGAAAAGAATATTTTTGTGACGAACACTTTTTTGTCAAAAGAAGATTCACATGTATATACATGTGAATCTTCTTGTATATACACGGGAAAGAGGTGGTAAAAAAAGGATGATAGATTTCAAAATTGTGGATGGAAGAATATGGAACGCAGTGGTAGATAAGAGGGTTTACTGGAGGTCCAACGTATGGATGGATCATTAATTGGTCTTGTGCCAAATTTATAATCTATTCAGACGTTGGCGGCATTGTACATCTGTGTCTACCACTATGTTACAGCGTATTAGAACAGAGAGGTTACAATATGATGGTGTGAAAAACAAGTGAAAATGTACTGACTGAAAGAAAATATAAGTGGTTTGAATGAACGAATGTGAAAAAAGTTAGAGTAAAAAACCGAATGAAAGGAAAAATAATACGTTGTGATGAGATGATGAGGTACGTATGGAAGCAAAGGAAACAGCATGGCTAGATTTACTAGCAACCAAGGCTGGTAATTCTGGCGGTGTGTATGATGATATTTAAAGATGAACAGTCTTTAGAGGTCTAAATAAGAGAGTAAAAAAGTAGTCATGAAAAGAATATTTTGAAAGCGTGTTAATGAGTGTGGAGACGTGTGAATTAAATGACATATTAATGCCGGAAGAAGAGGAAAGAGATAAGAAGATATCATCATCATCATTACAGCCCTTCATAAGTCTACTGCTGAACATAGGCCTCCCCCAAGGTATGCCACAAAGCACGATCCTGAGCCACCTGTATCCAAAACTTCCTGCATGTTTTACTAGGTCGTCACTCCATCTAGTGGGGGCTCGCCCTACACCTCGCCTACCGGTACGAGGCTGCCACTCGAGAACTTTTTTCCCCAACGACTGTCGGTTCTTCAAGCTATATAGCCGGCCCATTGCCACTTCAGCTTACTAATCCGTTGGGCAATGTCGGTCACACTGGTTCTACAGCGGATGTCCTCATTTCTATGTTTATCACGCAGAGAAACTCCGATCATATCCCTCTCCATAGCCCGCTGAGCAACTTTGAGCGTCCTTATATGGACAGCAGTGAGGGACTACGTCTCAGTTCCATATACCATCACTGGCAACACGCACTGATTGTACAACTTAGCTTTCAGGTTTTGAGGTGTACTCGACGAGAAGATGTGTCGTAATTTCCCGAACGCTGCCCAGCCGAGTTGAATCCGTTGATTGACCTCTCGGTCGAAGTTGGACTTACCTAGTCGGACTATTTTGGACCATATTATTATATTGAGCTTAGTGCTCTCAACAACTACTGGCATAGGTATGACACGGACATTAAACATGCTCTTTGTTTTGTCCATGTTCATCTTAAGACCTACCCGTTGGGAGCCACTATTGAAGTCATTGAGCATAATGCTTAAGTCCTCCAGCGATTCTGCCATAAGGACTATATCGTCGACAAATCAAAGGTGTGTGATGTACTTGCCATTGATGTTAATACCGTATCCTTTCTAGTCCAGTAGCTTGAAAACGTTTTCAAATGCAGCAGTGAAGAGTTTCGGAGAAATAACGTAACACCTTGTCTTCCATCTCCCTGCAGTTGGGTAGGTTTCGTACTCTGGTTCTATACTCGGATAGCCATCGTAGCCCTACTGTATAAACACTTCAGCACTTCGATATACCGACAGTCAACTTTGCACCGCTGAATAGACTGTAGCACCGGCCAAATTTCGACGAAATCAAAGGCTTTCTCATAGTGCACATACGCCAGGCAAAGTGGCAGATTTTACTCTTCGGACTTCTATACAATTTGCCGAAGGGTATGTATGTGGTCCATGGTACTAAAGCCTTTTTGGAAACCGGCTTGTTCGGGAGGCTTGAAGTCGTCGAGTCTGCGTGCGAGATGATTCGTAATGACTCTCGAAAACAGCACGTAGACGCGGCTCAGAAGGGATATCGGTCTGTAGTTCTTCAAGAGGGCGTTGTAACCTTTCTTGAAGAATAAGACCACCGCACTTCTGCTCCACGCCTCCGGAGTAGTGCCTTCATGGAGGATGGAATTAAAGAGCCTCTGAAGGAATTCAAGTATCGGTTTTCCACCCGCTTTCAGAAGCTCCGCTGTAATTCCATCCTCGCCCGGGAACTTGCCGTTTTTAAGGAGCTGGAGAGCCATTCTAATCTCGCTCAGACTGACGTCCAGGATATCATCGGAATAGTGTCGGATAAGACTTGCACTTGGATCGTTACTCACACTTGCGTGTGGCTCCAACGATGATGTGTACAGCTGCCCATAGAACCTCTCAATCTCACTCAGAATTGCAGGTGTCCCGGTAACGATGCTGCCACACTCAGTCTTTAACTTTGACAGTTGGCTCTTACTAGCGGACAGATCTCTGGCGAAGACTTTGGAGCTCTGGTTCCGTCAAAAATTGTAAATTGTAATAAAGAGATATGTACAGATAAAATAACGAAAGCAACGAAAAGCGTGAAGGCAGGTAAAGCAACAGAATATGATAGAGTTTTACTCGAAATCCTAAGTGTTGGAAAGGAAGTGGTAGCAGGTCTGTTGTACACCTTTTTAATTTGTGCTGGAAACTAAAGCGGGTATCGAGACTGGTGCAAAACCAAATAGTCCCAAGGACTGTGAAAACTGCCGCGGTATCAGCCTTCTTAGCATTGTGGGAAAACTGTATCCTAAGGTACAAATTGAAAGAGTTATGAAAAAAACTGATGAAAAATTTGGAATGTGTAAGCGGTGCTTAAAAATCGAATGGGGTGTAAAAATCAAGTATTTTTCATGCGCGTTATCGCGGAGAAATTTTTGTCCAAAAACGAAAAAGGTTTTTGTGCATTCGTGGCTTATGACAGAGTGAACAGGGAAGTGTTATGGCAAACACTGAACTGATTTTGGTTAAGCGCTGGTTTACTACAGACATTAAAGTCTCTTTATGGGGCTCTTTATAATGCTTGTATTAGGATCAACGGAGTCTACTCGGACTGGTTTGGCATCCATAAAGATGTTAGACAAGGCTGTGTAGCTTCCCCCTTGGCTATTAATCTATTTATGGATAGTTGTTTGGAAAATTTTAAATGTGAAGAATGCGTGTTAAGAAATGCGAGGTAACCGTCAAATGCCTGTTGTACTCCAATCATCAAGTTATATTTGAATCAAGTTGCAAATGCTGGTTATATTATTGAATAGGTTATTAAAAGAAAGGGGAATGAAAGTGAACGCAAGTAGGACGAAAGTTATGGTTTTTGAAAGAGAAGAAAGTAATACTATATATGAAATAAGAATAGAAGTGTAGTTAGTCGTGCAAGTAGATGATTTTTTATTTGGGATGCGTATTTAGCAGATATTGGAGATATGGTAAGGATATAGAATGACGAGTAAACGCAAGAAATAGAGGAAATGGGGCTCTGCACTCTATTGTGGAAAGTCAAAAATTATCAAATAAGGCACGTGTGACAATTCACAATGCTGTGTTAGTCGCTATATCAACGTATGGTAGTGAAAGTTGGGTGTGGCAGAGGAAGCACGAGATCAGAATAAACGCAGTATAAATGTGGTCGTTAATATAGTAGATAATAAGGTATTGTGTGATAGGAGAAGAATGTGGTTTGCAAGATGATTTTGTGACAATTAGGAAAGGAATGCTTCGATGGTTTGGTTATGTAAAAAGAATGAATGAGGAAAAAGTGATAAAATAAATTTATGTACAGAAGTAAGCGGAAAAGTCGAAATGCGACATCCTAGGTGAAATTTTGTCGACCAAATTTGCAATATATTGAAAATGGGCCAATTTTTTTTTATAGGATAGGGTGACAAACGAGCACACAGTCCACATGATGGTAAGTGGTTGCTTTGGTCCATAGAAATCTACATCTATCCTCGGTTACGAATCAAAATGCAGATGCGTGTTCACCCGTGAGGACTAAGATGAAATGCCTCGTTTCCAGTAAAACGGGTCTCCGGTTCTCTACACTCACCATACAAAATACAGCAGCAGTAAGCTACTATTTCACCCTGGTATTCTGCGAGAGCGTGGTCCCTCCCCGGTCGAGCCGACCCATTCGTGCTACAACTATACGTCTAAAATAACTGATGCATGGCTTTACCACGAATAAATTAGGGGTACCTTTAACCGATGAGCACTTATGCGTACTTGTAAGGATGTGTAGGAGGCGAGAGAGGTTTGTCAGAATCATGGAAAATAGAAGTGCGTATTCCCTGCCTACCCCTCTGGGTGACAGTCGTGAGTGTTTTTATATGTTATTTATGTTGCAACATCAATGAGTCATTTAAGGACTTGCGACTCGCGCGGAGAATTTGCAACTTTCAACGTTCGTGCTAGGTCAGGTTTCTAGAAGGCTGTTGCACCATAACCTACATCTTTATAATGGGATACTACACATAAGACAAATAAGAGTTTAGTGAGAGTCATTACTTTGTTGTGTACGTGTAGTGGCGGTGTAAGTATATCCTCTGCCCTATATCCTCTTGTTGATATCATAAGTGGCGATAGAAGGAAAAAAATAGATGTTGGGCAGCAGCACCTTCTTAATAACAACTACTGAATAAGAACTGGGATTACTAACCCGGCTGCCAAGTGAAACAATAATGGCGAGTATTCTCCTATGAGACAATCTATAAGGATCGTCGATATACAGAATTGGATAATTGATAGGTTGTAACGATAAATGTCTATAATTTGCTTCTGTGCATTTCTACTCCATCGATACTTACGGTCTCAGTGGTGCCAGAATAAATGAAGATACACCAAGATGTTGCGACATCTATTCCGTAAAAGCAAGTTTGATGTCCATTCGAAAATTGAGTAGTCTAACAAAAACTATGCCGTAGTAAGGTGAAGGGAATATTATATACCTGAAACTGTTCTCAAATGTCCCCAGTTTAATGATTCTTTCTTACCAAATTACTATCTTTAGAAGTTGTTTCTTTGGTATATCCACCTTCTATAGATAGTGTAATTAAGTAAGAACAACTTTGAGAATAGAGTAGGTAGACGTATTTGGGCTAGTAAATATTTGAAAAGCATTGCCAAGCCTTTCATTCTAAATACAAAAATCTTCAATAAGGGAGTCACGTAGTAAAAACCGTACTGATGCCACAGTTATATAGACACATCGTGGCTAGATAAAGCTGTTATTTACATAAAGCAGTTAAATATAAAAATCGATGAATATACCAAGCCGATTACAATGGCGATTGTTAACTTAAGTGTCATTCGAGTAACTATGAATTGGCGTTAACGCACTGGCACAAAATCCTGCACATATATAATTAAAAAAAAATTACCAATTTCTTTTCACCCTCTCAGCACACACGAATTCCTTAGTTAGTTTTTTCTTAGTATAAGTTATTTTGTATTTAGTAATAAGCTACACATTACGGTAATTGTTGTGTATACCTGTAATTGGCAAACTTATTTAACCTTAAACATTGTTATAGTGTTGATGTTAATGTTTCGTGTGTTTTGCTATTGGTATACCTTATAAATAAATAAATAAATATAATAATCTATCTTTGAAGATGTTTAATAAACAAATGTGTTTTTACAGTTTTAACAAGCCACAATAATTTTACTATTTTTATTTAATAAATAAACATACCATTTGACGCTTCTACTTCGTTCTTCTTATTATTTAAGTGCGCAGCCTTACGTGCCTGCAATACCTGATCATAAAATTTAAAGATTGTAAAATAACTGCTTAAATTTCAATACTTCTATTCTATTATTGATTTATTTGAAAAAAAAAAAAACATTTTTTTTAAAGTTTGCTGTATTTTTCTGTTTAGATTCAAGCGTAAAAATCAAGAAATATGACGTAACGGTTTTTATACCCTTTATTGTCAGGAAAAGGACTCTACTTATGTCTCAAAGAGCAATGCACCTGGCAATCCCCGAAATTCCGTTTGGAAGACTCCGCAATATTTTATCAAAACATTTTATATCTGTCATGCAAAAATCCTTCGCCGGCGAGCACGTGGTAAAGTAAACAACAATTAACAATTTCATAGACACAAAAAGAAATTGGATTCTGATTGCACGGATTTAAGCCAATTTTAGGAAACTCTTTATTTTCACAAACTTTTTTTTATAGAAGAGGGGGCTAACGAGCATGCGGCTCACCTGATGTTAAGTGATTACCGCCGCCCATGATCAACCGCAACACCAGGGGAATAGCAGGTGCGTTGCCGGCCCTTTAGAAAGGAGTAAGCTCTTTTCTGAAGGTCCCCAGGTCGTATCGGTCCGGAAAAATCGCCGGTGGTAAACTATTACACAGAGAGGTTGTAAGCGGAAGAAAACTCCTTTCGAAACGTACAGTGGTGGACCGCCAAGCATCCAGATTGTGTGGATGGTATCGGGACGTTTGCCGCGTAGTGCGTTCACGAAATTTGGCGGCTCGGATTAATCCAAACAATTCCTCAGAGCACTCTCCATGGTATATGCGAAAAAAAATGCAAAGGGATGCAACATCTCTTCGCAATGCCAGTGAATCGAGCCGATCGGAAAGCACTCGGTCGTCGACGATTCGAGCCGCTCCGCGCTGGATGCGGTCAAGTGGAAGGAGCTGGTACTGGGGAGCCCGAGCCCAGAGATGGGAACAGTATTCCATGTGCGGCTGAACCTGCGCCTTGTAAAGTTGAAGGCGGTGTGCCGGCATGAAATACTGTCCCGTTAGAGGCCAATTTGGCCTTCCCTTCCAAGTGACTACGAAACTGCACGTCACTCGATATGTCGACGCCGAGGATTCCGATACTGGCTGAGGCAACAAGGGGAGTGCCTTGAAACTGAGAGGATACGACAAAGGGGTTCTTTTTAGCGGTTAACGCGCAAACTTGTGTCTTTTGGGGGTTAAACTGGACTAGATTTATTATTTAGTCGCCCCCAATCCGAGACTCTATTCTGCAAAGACTCGACTTCAGACACAAGTTTGTTCCTGCACTCGGATACGTTTTCCAAAGAAATATTGGCTCGACCGGTGTAAAGAGCATCACCAGTGCTGTCATCTGCATAGCAATGAATGTTACGGGTTTGCAACATATCATTGATATGCAGAAGAAACAGCGTTGGCGATAGCACACAGCCCTGATGAACACCAGTATTAATAGGCTTGCAATCGGAGCTTGCACCGTCAACAACGAGCTTGGTGCTCCGATCTGCAAGAAAGCTGGTGATCCAATCGCACAATTTCTCGGGAAGCCCATAGGAAGGGAGCTTCGAAAGAAGCGCTTTGTGCCAAACCCGATCGAAGGCCTTCGCAATGTCCAAACTAACGGCCGATGCCTCCCCCTTGGACTCTACTGCCTCCGCCCATCTGTGAGTAAGGTAGACCAGAAGATCACCAGCTGACCGACCACGGCGAAAACCGTATTGGCGGTCACTAATCAGCTGGTGATCCTCAAGGTACCTCATAAGCTGGCAGTTTACAATAGACTCCATTGTTTTGGAGAACAAGGAGGTGATGGCGATAGGCCGATAGTTGGACGGGTCTGAGCGGTCGCCTTTTTTAGGGATCGGGTGGATGAAAGCCGTCTTCCATGATTTTGGGACTACGCCTAGGGAGTAGGAGTACTGAAAAAGACGCGTTAAAACCGGTGTCAACTCTGGAGCACACGTCCTCAGCACAATTGGGGTGATTCCGTCAGGCCCACTCGACTTGTGGATGTCCAGGGAGAGGAGTGCTTTGCGAACCGAGCGCTGTGTGAACTGCACTTCCGGCATGGAGCACTCACACCACGGGATGGTTGGCGGCGTACTCCACCCGTCATCGAAAGTCGAGTTAGATGCAAAGAAAGAGCCTAGAAGATCGGCTTTCTCCTTTGCGGTACGGGCCAGTGAGTCATCCTCCCTGTGCAGAGATGGAAGAGATGGCTGACAGAAATTCCCCTGTACAGCCTTGGAGAGAGACCAGAATGCACGGGTTCCAGAAGGAAGGCAAAGTAATCTCTCGCCAATTCTGCCTATGTGCTCCGACTTTGCCTTGGCAATGACTCTTTTGAAGGACCTAGAGACGGAATTATACTTCTTTTTTAGAGCGCTGGTATTTACATCCCAGGACGCTGATGCGTCAGCCCAGGCCCGGTAGCACTCCCGCTTATAGCATGATGCTATTTTACAGGAGCGACCAAACCATGGCTGAGATTTGCCTCCAATGGGCACCACAGAGGAAGGAATAAAAAGTTCCATACCCTGAAGTACCACCTCAGTGACAAAATCGGCAACAACGTTGGGATCGTCCGGCGAGAAGCAAACCCGCCCCCAAGGGTAGGATGCAAAGAAAGATCGCATCCCATCCCAATCGGCTGACCTATAGTGCCAAACACGGCGGCAGCCTGCATAATGCAACCGCGATTTCAGCGTGAGTGGCACCACACTCCGGACAAGACAATGGTCCGAGGAGGCTAAAGGGGCGTTGACGGAAATCTGATATCCGTCCGGGTGAGAGGTCAGCAGAAGGTCCAACAGGGAAGGTGCATGATCCTCCACATCTGGAATCCGCGTAGGTGAAGTAACCAGTTGTGTCAGACCATATGCCAAAGCAAAATTATGAACAGATCTCCCCTCATGATCTGTTAAAAGTGAACCAAGCCATTCGGCGTGATGGGCGTTAAAGTCGCCGAGGATCACGATCTCTGCGGTGGGGATCTGCTGTAGCAACGAATGTGCAGCCATTTGGTTCAAGTCTGCCGAGGCGTCGAGAACAAATGTCCTCTCTGAAGTAAACGCAAACTCCAGCCCGAGGCACAAAGGAGTGTTCCAGTTTGTACCCCGGGCAGAACAGATACGAAACATCAGCCGGAGAGGACACCTGCGTTTCGGTCAGAAAGAGCAGAGCCGGCCTCGCCGTCTCGAGATGGTAGTGGACGGCGTTTAGGTTAGAGTGAAGTCCCCTGATATTGCAGAAATTCACGGACAGCGTGGCAGGGGTCACCTTGGTCTTGTTGCTCCGTTTGCCCCGAGCAGTTGTAGTCTTGAGCGGAATTTTGCCTCCCCAGAATACGCGGGGCAGCCTGAGCACCCACGCTCAGAAGTGGAGAAACATGGTCGTGGATGCTCAGCGAGGGATTCTCCGGGGGGCTGGTACCCTCCTGGGGTTGTTTTTCATTTAATTCCGCTACCCGGCCACCTGCACTCACCAGACGAAACGCGAAAGCAGAGCTTCCACTTCACGCCGGTATTCTGTGAGGTCGTGGTACCATCCCGGTTTCAGCCGGCCCATACGTGCAACAGCAAAGCTGCCGCGTGGCTCTACCACTGTTAAACTTACTAATAATAACGATAAAAACACATAACAAGATATACAAATTTACCTTATCACACATATTGTGCAATATTCTTAAACACTGATCATCCTTCTTCTTTAAAGTAGACCAACTGTAGATAAAGTCATTGTGCAACCATAACTTTTGAAATCTTTCTGTTAGACTGTTTAACATCTGCCCCATCGCTTGCTCGTATTGACTAAAAAGAACGCTGTCTTTGCTGAAATCTACTCCCATGGTAGTTACTGTAACAAATATATTTGATCATTTTAAGTATCCTACATCAACAACTTGGCATGAATAAAGTCTCTGCAAGATGGGTTCCGAGAATGCTTTCTGCGCATCAAAAACACAAGCGTGTCGAAAGTTGTTGCGAGTTTTTGGGCCGCTGTAGAAAGTACAGCAAGGAAGTTATGGTCCAAATTGTCTGACTATGAAATTTTGGTCCACTATTATGAACCTAAGTTAAAGCAAGTGTCGATGTAGTGACATAAAAAATGCACACCCCCTTCTAATAAGTATAAGGTTTCAATCGGCCGGAAAGATTATGGCAGCGATCTTTTGGGATACAGAAAGTATCCGTTTGATTAATTATAAGGAACTTGGTATTATCATAACGGGAGGAAACTAAACTTTTTTACTAGGTCAATTAAAAGAAGCTTGTATAGAAAAAAGACGAGGAAAGCTTACAAAAGACGTGCTCTTTTTAATTCGCCCGTGCACACAAGCCATGGTGACGGTTGCCATTCATCGATGCGGTTTTGAACAACTGCGCCATCCACTCTACAGCCCAGACCTGACCGCAAGTGACTATTGTTTGTTTCCAAAAATGAAGAAAGAACTGCGTGGGAAAAAATTGGTGACGATGATGTAGTGAAGTCGAAAATTTTGAAACCGTATAGTGGTGGTTTAAGAATATTCACTACCCTAAAGGTCCGTGTGTGTTCAAGAAGCGATAGAGGCAGACCCTCTTTCTAATAACAGATAGAAAATTAAAAAGACTGCGGTTGGTAACATGACTACCAAGCGTGGTATTTATGGCATATAACCCACTTAAGAGGCAATCTTTGGGGCTTCCAATGTTGTAAAAATTATCGCACGGGAGCATTCAACAACCCAAGTGGATTTTTAGTGGATATTGGAGACAAAAAACAATTACATCTTAAACAGGCTACACTGTCCTATTTATCAATGTAGATTAATAATGTAGATTGGCGATCTATCTACACTATATATATTGTCTTTCATGCTGGTCTGGATATATATGTTAATTATATGTGAAATAGTTTACTGCTATATACAGTATGTAACAAAAACCCATTGGTCGTTTCAGGGACATATAGGTGTACACATATACATACATGGCAATTTTGATAATAAAATTTTTTTGGTTGCTTTAAATGAGGTTTTAGAGTATCTAATCTGATAACTTACAAAATTTAATATTTCTTAAAATTTTATTCTGAACTGACGGACACGTGCTGACATATTGTCTACGACCGCTTTGAGGTATCAAAACTCAAAGCAAGCTGCTGTGCGGCGCGTACTTCCCCGAGGTTTTTGTATAAATCGTTATACCTATAAGAACAGAGTTACTTTCCAAAAATTTTAATTTAAAAATGGTAGACATTATAATGAAATATATTTTTTAATGATGTACTAGCAATTTATGAATATTCCGTTTTCTTTCTTGAATACATAATAATATTTAATACGTTAATATTTATTTTATTATAATATCTTACAAATATCAATTTACAAAGTTACTTAACGAGAACGATTCTTAGATCGGCTAAGTATGTTACTATGTTTTGATGAGATCTAACACTTTCTGAAATTACGTTCATTACATTCTATCAAAGTCAACTACTGAACATCACTGAACGTGCTGACTTCCCGGCGGATAATCCCATAGGGAGTACCCCCTTGCCTTGTAATATTTTTCACTTTTGGAGGGTGGGTTGGCAACCGCAGTTTTTTTACTCTGAATCTAGTTGTTGTTAAGATGCTGTGAAATGCCAAATCCACGGGACGATTTTGGTTGTCGGATATTTTTTCAACCCCAATACACATTATATTTTAATACTTATTTTGATCCAATATTTATTCTTTATTCTGTGCTAACATTAAGTAGAAATATTTTAAAAACATGGGAAGTTTTATACACAAAAAAATTGTCACAATTCATTAGTTATTAATAGAAATAAAAAAGAATTTATCCCAATTTTTTTAATTTTTCTTGTTATTGTAGTAATTTAATGTGCTTTCACTAATCCTAGCTATAATTTAATTTCTTACAGGCTCTGCCTGAAGTAAATAAATAACTATTATTAAAAACCAAAAAATTCCTTGATTCAAAATACAAAAATTATGTTGTTGAGTATAGTCACTTTGTCGCGACAACAAACAAACACCAGTAGCGCTGATATTAATAGCTGTTATTATCCAAGTAAATTACTTCCAGACGAATCTGTTTTTTATAATGTGAAATTATTTATCAGCCTTGAGTGACTTTTGTGTGATGTTTTACTCAAACTAGGAATATTTTAATATGTTGATGTGTCGCGGGAAATGCGACTGCAATTATGCAAAAACATAAATACTTTACGAGGAACGTTTTGCTACTCCACGAAATATACAATTACCGTCGCCGATGACGTTCCAACGACTTCATATTCATATGTAAAATACTCGCGGTGTGCGTGGCCGTGATCAACAACGTACAGATTCAGGAAGATCGAGAATGTATGATGACGACATCGAGGAGGAAAATCTCGACATGTTTGGGGAAGATCTGACGCGGAGCACGCGCTTGGTGGCACTTGAGCTAGGTTTGAACCATATGCGCATTTAGAAAGCCCTCATGGATGATGGCCAGCACCCGTATCATTATCGTCGGGTTCAGGGTTTTCTTTCTAACGTATTCGAACCAAGAAAGGATTTCTCTAGATGGTTACTCGATAAAATTGAAGGAGATTCTGAGTTTTTGAACTGCGTACTTTTCACGGATGTATGCTCCTTTTTGTATAATGTATTTAACGCTCATAGAGAATACGTATGGTCAACAACTAATGCGCATTCTTATAAACCAAGCCACTTTCAACACCGATGGACAATCAACGTGTGGGCGGGAATAATAGGTGACAAAGCTATTGGTCCGTATTTTCTTGACCACTCAATGAGTGGTGAACGGATGGACGGACGATTTTTGCGACAAGAACTAACTTGACAAAATAAATCTAAAGCTCGTTTATCGCAGGCGGTATCAACACGATGGCACATCACCGCATTTCTCCCGTTATTTAAGAAAGTTTTTGGATACTGAATTCGCTGAAAGATGGATTGGCCGTGTTGGACCGGTCAACTGGCCGGCGCGATTACCTTATCCTACACCTTTAGATTTTTATCTCGGGGGTACGATTAAGCAGATTGTATTCCAAAAAAATTCATGCGGAAATGCATCCGAAGTATATGTTCAACACGTGCGTTAAGATATTGTAAGCCGGTGTCGCAAATGTATATAGGTACAGGCTAGATATACATTTTGAACAACATTTTCGTGGTCATCAAGTAGACAGTGATGAATTAGTGTTTGCCAATAACTACCACAATCGATCGAAATAAAATTTTAAAAGTTGTGATAATCGACTAATAAAGTAATAACAGCTGAGTGATGTAACGACATCACGACCATATCGCTGCGACCGAATCCGGCCGCTTGGTAGCTAAGAGGTATAACCTCTCTACCAAGCGGCCGGACTAGTAGCGGCAGTTAGTGTAGGTATGACGCGCGTGCACGCTCCATCTTAAATGTACGTCGCCGTCGGCCGCGGCCGGCCGTTGCTGTTTGCCGTTTCCTTCTTGAAATTTCAGGAAGAGGTAATCAATCATCATAAAATTTACGAATATAATTTAAATAATTTTAAATTTTATTATTATTATGTTGAATTTCCTGAAGTAAACCAAAGGGTTTTTGTTACATATTGTGTCTTTTTTATAGAATAGGGTGAATTACGAGCACACTGTCCACATGATGGACATCTACATCTATCCTCGATTATGAGTCACCCGTGAGGACTAAGATGGAATGCCTCGTTTCCAGTAATAAGGTTCTCCGGTTCTCTACACACACCATATGAAACACAGCAGCATTAAGCTACTATTTCACGCTGGTATTCTATGGTGTCGAGCCGACCCATTCGTGCCACAACGACACTTCCAATATAAATGCAGCATGGCTCTACTAAGTATTATCTTAAGATAAATTATGAATAGAAATATACTTACAACAAACAGTTTCCAGCGCATTACGTCTTATATAAACTAAATGGTCGAATGGGCCCTTTCCAACCTGTAGTGATTACAATCAAAACATAGTACAGTTTTATGTAGTAAAAATAAAAGATAAATAAGTCAATCCGTTGATCAATTTAGTAAAATTTACGGAAATTGTTAAGAAATACATAAAATGTTTTAGTTAATAGCATAAGGTTGAAAACATAAAAATTGAAAATTTTTACACATCTACCTAAGAAAATAATTTTATAGGTACAAGATATGGGATTTGTTAAAATATGTCACTCTATTGGGAAATAATAATAACTAAGAGTGCTTCGTTAGTAGTAGTTCGTTATGAGCTAAAAATAAAAAAAATCACTTCAAAAGTGACACAGGTGAAAAAGTAAAAATGAATTTTGTCTCCTGGTAAGTCAATTATGATATTTGGTGCTAATAATGGTCTGATACAGCTAAAATTTTAATGAGTAATATTAAGAAGTGTAAAGGTAATGCATCTGGTTTGAAACACATATATATATATATATATATATATATATATATATATATATATATATATATATATATATATATATATATATATATATATGTATGCATATATATACGAAAGAGACTGATTTCACGTACGCAATATATGCGATGCCACGCTTCCCTGTTGGTGTATACACTTTGCCTACGCATGCAACGTATGTGTTATTTCCGGTTATATAGAATACTAATCCAGGAAGGTACCAGCAACCCTGGTGATGGAGATTCCCTCGCTGAGAATACACGACCAAGCTATTCTACTATTCTTTAGCGTGGGCACTCAGGCTGCCCCGCGTATTCTGGGTAGGGAGAAATTCCACCCGAGACTAAACCTGCTTGGGGCAAATGGAGCAATAAGACAAAGGCCCTCTACGCTACGCTATCCGTGAATTTTCGCAACATCAGGGGATTTAATTCAAACCTTAACGCCGTCCACTATCATCTGGAAATGGTGACGCTGGCCTTGCTCTTTCTAACTGACACACGGGTGCTCTCTTCGGCTGACACTTCGCATCCCTCTGTTCTCTACGCCTCGGCAGTATTGAAGTTATGGACCTATCCATCCTATGGCTGCGCGTAGAAAACGACGACAATCTCTGCATCTACAGGTGCCTATATAGGCCTATAGCAGTAATTCCGAAACAGAATGACTCGTTAACCACGTCCAAATGGCTGCAGATCCCATGCTACAATCGGTCCCCTCAGCAGAGATCACGATGCTTGAATATTTATTTATTTATTTATTTATTTAACTTCATATACACATTAGATGTATATAGGCGGACTTAATGCCTGAGGCATTATCTACCAGTCTACCTTAGAGTAGTGCAGAGATAAAAGAGGTAGGTGTAATAAGAAGTATGTACAATTCATATATACATATATACATATACATATATAAACATTATGTAAGTATATACACATAAAATTAAACACATATATATATATATATATATATATATATATATATATATATATATATATATATATATATATATATATATATATATACAGACATACACACACACATATATATTAAATATAATATTAAATACTGCTAATTACGAACGCTAAATTGATTCTGTCATTTTATTGACGAACATTTCTCGCACTTTAGACTTGAACGTAATCCGGTTTTCGGCACTCCTGATTTCGGAAGGAAGAGCGTTCCAAAGAAGAACAGATTGAACAAAGAACGATGATTGAACAAAGTTAGTACTAAAAGGGGGGCACTGAAGCAAAAGGTTATTACTAGAACGGAGAACTCTATCATGATTGGAGCTAAGATATTGAAAATGAGGAGTTAAATAAGATGGAGGATTAGGAGACATCAAGATAGAGTAAAGAGTAGTGAGTGCACGTAGACTACGGCGCTGACGAATGGGTAACCAGTTGAATTGAGAGCGATAAGTAGACACATGATCATACTTTCGAAGATTAAAAATGAATCGAATGCAGTTATTAAGAAGACGGTCATATTTGTTCAAGAGTTCTGCATTCAGGTCAAAATAACACACATCACCATAGTCAAAAATGGAAAAAATTAAGGTCTGCACAATAATCGTCTTGGCCCTGGACGGGAGAAAGTTCTTCAGGCGGTAGAGAGAACGCAAAATACCTGTCACTTTCTGACAAACATTTGACACTTGAGTTTGCCAGCTCAAGGTGGAGTCAATGTGCAATCCTAGGTCTTTCACGGAATTACTCAGTTCTAATATAAAACCGCTAAAAATGATCGGTGGTAAAGCTGTGGGATCCAGTTTCTTTAACATCCGTTGGCTACCTATTATTATAGCCTGACATTTGGATGGGTTAACTTTAAGACCAAACTTATCAGACCAGTTCTTTATATACTCTAGGTCCCTATTAAGAGACTCAATTGCTGTAGATATACAGTCGACCTTCGCGTGTGAGTACAACTGCAAGTCATCAGCATACAAATGATACGCACACTGAAGATTTGGGGTAATGAGATTTATAAATATTGAAAATAACAATGGAGATAGAATACCGCCTTGAGGAACACCAGCATGCAAGTCACACCAACTTGATGAGGACTCGTCAATGCGAACTGACTGCTGGCGGCCTCGAATATAAGATGAGAACCACTCCAAAGCCTCAGATGAGATCATAGAAAGTGAAAGGATTGATAATAGGATGTCGTGACTGATGGCATTAAAGGCGTTAGAGAAGTCAACCAAAACCAGTACTGTGACTTTAGTTTCCTCCATGCCTACCCTAATGTCACCAGTGACTTTGAGGAGCGCGGAAACAGTGCTATGACCCGGCCTGAAACCAGACTGTAATGAGCTTAACAGGTTATTCGAGAAGATAAAATGTGATAGCTGTTTGTGTACACAAGCCTCTAGCACCTTTGATAAAAAGGGAAGAATGGATATAGGTCGGAAGTGATTAGGTAAAGAAGGATTAGAAATTTTTGGGAGAGGTATAATGTAAGCTTTACGCCACAGCAGCGGAAAAACTCCAGAATCCAGAGAGAAGTTAATTATATGGGAAATAGCAGGGAGGAGATGATCTATAATATTAATAATCATACGGCGACTGATATTGTCACAACCAATAGCATTAGACTTAATGGAGAGTATAACCTTCCTGATCTCATTCGTAGCTATTGGAGAGAAGCAGAAAGGAGCGATATTAGGACGAGGTAAACCGATTATCTGATTAACAGTTTGACACTTGGTTTGGTGATCCAGAGGTGTATGTGAAGAGAAGTGTTGATTGATATCATCCAAACCAATTGTCCTCTGAAACTCAGAATGGGACTTCTTACCAATACCCATGGTTCCAAGGAACTTCCAGATATCTGCGGGGGAAGACGATATGATGTTGTTAAGAATATATCGGCGTTTTGCGTTGCGTATCATCTGGTTACACCGATTTCTTGCAGTTTTAAAAATGGACCAATTTTCCTCACACCGCTTTTTTCTATATTTCTGAAAGGCTCGGTCTCTACGCCTCATCACAACGCGGATCTCTGTTGTCATCTAAGGTGCTGGCAGCCGCTTTAGCTTTACTTTTTTAATAGGAGCATGCATATTATACGGATTAATTAATATATTATTAAATGCGCTAACTTTTTCGTCTACCGTGGGAGCGGCTGTCACTGTGTCCCAGTTAATTTTAGAAGCATCCTGACACAACTTCTCTACATCCATACGGCCAAAACAACGCAAGTGCAGGATTTTATGCGAGGGCTTAGGAGGTTTCAGGATATAGGAAAGGAAAATGAGATCATGATGGGAGAAACCAGACGCATAATGTTGACCATGAGTAGAGACAAAGGTGGGGTTTGATGTTAGCATTAAATCGAGCCATGTGTCCTCCCCGTCCGCATTGTGGTGAGTGGCTTGTAGAGGTAGAACATGAAGGCCAACCGACTCGATTATTTGAAGGAACTTATAGGAACGGGATGAGTGCGAAGCCAGGAGATTTGTATTAAAATCACCCATGATGATGTGATGTGAGTATTCTGACCCTAAAGATTCCAGAGTCGTTTCGAGACTGGAGAAGTAATCAACAGAGGGGGGACAATATACAACACCAAGAACGGTTTTAGCTCCCTTCACATATACTTCAAGAAAAAGAAATTCAGCAGATGCGGAGTAAAAGGGCGAGGAGGAAGCTAGAAGTTTATAAGATAAGTCACTGCGGAGGTATATAGCAACACCACCCCCTCTCTTATCAACCCGATCGTTACGTATCAAAGTGAAACCAGAGAGGGGGTAAGTGGTTGAAAGAAGATGGGGCTTCAACCAGCTCTCCGAAATCAGGATGGCATGAACGTTCACGTTAGTAAAGGCTTTAATGAGATCACTGTAGTGGCTGGGCACACTTTGTGCATTGATATGACACACATTTAGCGAAGAGCTAGACTGGTCAAATGTATGACGTAGAAAATCACCCAGCGTATCAGTTATGGAACAAAAACTATCGTCAATAGATGTAGCAGTTTCGTTGGCAGAAAAAAAAGAATCATCATCAGCGTTCATAAAAATAAATATGGATTTTTATATATATAGTATATGATATAAAATATATAAAATTAATTAAATTATTATTAAAACGTACCTAACTTAGGTTATAAACCAAGGCGTACCGTCATCTCTGCACCACCCGCCAGCTAACATACGCACCTTAAATTACTAACTTATCAAATAATAAGCAAAATGAATTAAAAAGATAATGTAAAACACGAATCATATGTACGTTAAACACATAAGTATCGAATTGGGTATTACAACAGATAGAATATAAAAAAAAACATAGACAAAATTATTTCATAGAGTTGATCGGTACACAACGTGTATAGACTATAAACTATAACACTACGTGACAGGTTACCGTAATTCGAAATATTACCCTTAAGTTGTCAAACGTCAAATTGGCATTACACTAGAATAGAAATGACAACTGACAATTAAAAATATAACATACAAAAGCATGTTTACATTGTAGTTCGAGAGAATAAAAAGCGAATATTATCTTTATTAGTAATTATAAATACGATATCAATGTTACAAGAACAAGAAAGGAGGATATAATTCGTTTAGAAAAAGAAAAAAAATACAACGCTTAGTACTACTTAGAAACCATTTTGGAGTTACGTACCTATACTAGAAATAAAGCAAAATAAAATTGTATACATTTCACATAAAAAAATAAAAAAAAAAATTGAGAAATTTTGTATTAAGGTAATGAAAAGTTAACACACGAAACTACAAACTTCAATTGTCGTCACTTACGAAGTTTTGAAAGAGGGTTCGTTGATCCCACAACTGCGGTCTTGCCCTCAACCAAGGATTCAGCTACTGATTTGGGGTATTTCTGCTTTAAGGAGTTCAGCTCGTCTAGAGAAGTATTCTTATGCTGGGATCCATCAGCAGCTTTCACCACAATTACACCGTCCTGAGTCCAGCAATCACGCATACCAAAATGCTGCCGGGCTTTAGCATGAACAGCTTGACGGGTCTTCGTCAAGAATTCTTTAACTGCAATCGATGAACCTTTAAGCTTGGACTTTGACCTCCACACCGATGTTCTAGAGTCAATGTCAACAACCGTACCAAGATTGGTCGTTGATGGTTTTTACTGGCTGCTCCAATCCTGTGACAAACTCTGATGCTAGAGGCTGTAATGTCTGTTAACTGCATCTTGCGAAAAATGCTCACCACAGTGGCTTTACAATCTTCCTTCTCTTCTTCAGTAACACCGAGAAAAATGAGAGCCTTACGACGATGCCTGGTTTCGATGACATCTACCATACGAGAGCACTCAATAATCTGCTTGCGAAGCATCCCAAGCATTGAGTACATGAGCTCACGGAAAGTCCGGAATTCTTCAGCCACCTTTGCAACAGTGTCTTTAGCAGGTCCCCCAGTATGCAGTTGTGCTTCCAACTCAGCCATCCTTTTGGAAAAGCATTCCTCTAGAGTATTTTGAGCAGTTCTTATTTCTTCTAGTTGAGACATTCTGTTGTAAAAATTATTCAAAGTGTGATGTGCTGGCAGGTGGTGAATTTTAAATCAGTTTACACGCATGAACATGTAAGTACTAACTAATAATGTATTTTTGCACCAAATAAATACACGAATATTGTACTTTAATGTATTAATTACTTTTAAATATATTTTTGAAAACGTAAGAACGTGTACACTTTTTTCTTCACCTACCGCCAAAAATTCTGAATATTTTAACGCCCATCACGTTGAATGGCTTGGTCTCCGTTTAACCAATCATGCGGGTGGATTTGTTTATGACTTTTTGAATCGGCGTATGGCATGACACAACTGGTTACCTCGTCTACGCTGATCTCAGATATAGAAGATCATGTATTTTCCCTGTTGGAACTGCTACTGACTTCTCATCCAGATGGATATCAGGTCCCCTTGGATACCCAACTTGGCTCGTCGTGTCATTGTTTGATTCGGAGTAGGGTGCCACTCACGCTCCCATCGCAGTTGCGTCTTGCAGGATTCCGCCGTACTTGGCACTGTAGATCAGTGGATTGGGATGGTATGCGATCTTTTCATGTATCCTACCTTTAATATTAATAATAATAATAACAATAATAATAACCAACAACTATCAGAGATACATCCTAAAGGATGGCACTGTCGACGTCTGTCGAGCTTGTCGCCATCCCGGGGAGTCACTTAGGCATGTCATCTCCGGTTGTTCGGCGCTTTCTAACTCTGAGTACTTGCACAGGCACAACCTAGTAGCCAGAATTCTACACCAAGAGCTCGCTCTGAAATACGGTCTCGTGGACCGAAAATTGCCGTATTACAAGTACTTGCCGGAAGCCGTGCTCGAAAATGATCGCGCCAGGCTCTATTGGGACCGGGCCATCATCACAGACAGGACTTTCTTGCGAATAAGCCTGATATTGTGTTGATGGACCGGGCACAGTCAAGGATATTTTTGGTCGACATTACCATTCCGTATGACGAGAACCTCGTGAAAGCCGAAACGGATAAACGAACAAAATATCTGGACCTGGCTCACGAGGTGACCGACATGTGGGGTGGTCTGCCGACCGAAATTATTCCTGTAGTCGTCTCGGCGAATGGGCTAATCCCAGTCAGCCTCTCGGGTCATCTGAGGCAACTGGGACTCCGTGACGGACCGCTCCGGGCTCAAATGCAGAAGGCGGTGCTTCTCGATACCGCCCGCATCGTCCGCCGGTTTCTTTCCCTTTCCCCCTAACCCTCGGCCGTTTGGTCACCCCTGCCGAGGGCTCCCATCTGGTTGGATCTTATTTATTTATGTAGTTTTTGTATTTATTTTATTTTATTGATATTTATGTATATTTATCTTTTCATTTTAATTTATAATTATATATTTATAGCACCCAACCAGGTGAGAAAATTATATAGAATAAATCCGAAAATAATAATAAAACGTTTATTTCAGATAAAAAAAATCCGTACAAAATTGTTAGTAAATTTCTTAAAAGCTATGTTAGTAAATTAAATTAAATCAAATTAAATAACTTACAATTTTAAAAATATTAATTAAGATACTTAAGTGTTCCACCCATATGCATTTGAGTCCTATGCCCTTGAATGGGACAATCAAGCCTATCTTTCACTACCTTCAGGACGCCGTTTGAGCTCCCCCGCAATCTGCGCCAGCTGAACGATATTCGATTCCGTATGATGCCATGAAAATCATTAACACCCGCTTCAGTAAACATGCCAGATGCACTGCAGAACACGGGAATGCCCATCAACATCCTGAAGGCATTATGATATTGGACGGGAAGTGCATTATAGTTCCTTTGCGTGTAGCTATACCACAGGCTGCAGGTGTAAAAGGTTTCGCAGTAAGCCTTGAAAAGAGTAATTTTGACTTCTCTAGTACACCTAGCAAACCTGCGGGCAACCATATTGCATCGAACTGCCAATGCCCTCCGCTCACTCTCTATATCACAGTTGTCTGTGAGATTCTCTGTAACAATGTGTCCTAAATATTTAAACTGTGACACCCTACATAATGGCACCCCAAGGAGCTTGACTGGAGGCACAACCTGAGATTTTTTTAGCACGAACTTGAAATACCATTAACTCACTATTTTTGGTGCTATAGAGGAGACCGTTTTTAGCAGAGTATACTTCACAGACGGCCAACAGCTTACGCAATGTGCTCACCGATGGACTCAGCAACATCATGTCATCAGCATAGCTAATACTATTAACCATTTGTCCGTCAATGGAACAGCCTATCCTGGTGCTACTGAGTGCACCAATAAGCCCGTCAACGTAGAGACTGAACAGCAAAGGCGAGGATAACCCCCCTGCCTCACCCTGCATTCCAAAATGTATTCGTCAGATAGCGCACCAGACCATTTGACCTGGTTAACTTGATGGCCATACCAATATTTCAACGTGGTGATTAATTCATTTGGAACAGCTATGTCATGTAATTTTGACCAAAGCAGATCATAGTCAACCAGGTCAAATGCCTTTGAGAGATCCAGAAACGCAGCATACACTGGCGTTTGTCTCTGGGTGTAGTATTTGACGATATGCTTCAGCGACAGTATAGCACTTTCTGTTGATAGGCCAGGTCGAAAGCCAAACTGCACATCATTTAATTGTATGAAGTTACTAAGCCGTTGCTCCAGCAAGCCGTCAAGCACCTTAGCTAATACAGTTGCCAGAGAAATAGGCCTATAATTGGTCTTGTCTGAAATATCTCCAGTCTTGTTTTTTAAAATAGGTACAACAACGGTCCTCATTAGCTCGAATGGTAAGTAAGAGTGCCGAATACAGAAAGTATATAATAGTGACAAAACCCTTGGAAGATGCGGTCCTGCATTCTGAAGGTTGTCGACACTGAGGCTATCGTGACCCGGTGACCTTCCTCTGGTCATCTGCTTTAGTACCAGCTTTATATCGTTAGCTGTAATACGGATAGATTCACAAGTCCCGACAATCCCACCATCGCCCACCCCACTTCTGCTTCTTGCCGTAATACTGCCTCTACTTTGAAATGGTCCTTAAATAGATTAGCTATCTGTTCTGGGTCACATAATCCACCCACACTTACAGAAACAGCCGGCTTAGGGCCTAGCTTTTTGTGTGTTTCCAGAATTTTCCAAATTTTTTTACCTTTGGTTGATCTCCGCGTTGTACCTGATTCTGTGGCTGATGTGGCACTAAATTGAAAGGGCATTATTATTCCATCGGTTGAGGTAACTATCTGAGGCAGAAACCATCTATGGTCTAGTCGCTCTTACTGGGCCTGGACTGAAACATCGACGTCTTGGGATGCAAATGTCAGTGCTTCTAAAAAGAAGTATAAATTCATCTCTAGGTCATTGCAAACAAGGCAAAGTCAGAGCATATCGGCCAAAAGCGTCATTGATAAATAGGCAAAGTCGGAGCACATCGGCAGAATCGGCGAGAAACTAGTACGACTGCCTTCGGGAACACTTGCGTTCTAGTCTCTCGCCAAGGTTGTCCAAGAGAACTGCTGTCAGCCATTTCTCCAATCTCTGCACAGTGAGGACAAATTAATCTTCTGGGCTCTTTCTTTGCGTCCAACTCGACTCTTGACGTGGGAACACACCGTCAACCCTCTCGCGGTATGAGTGCTTAAAGAAAAGCTCCAGCAAGATAAGCTGCTTACCCAGCGCTCGATGCGCAGAATACTCCTCTCTCTGGACGTCAACAAGACAAGTGAACACGTCCCTCCTATTGTGCCGAAGACTTGTGTTCTGGATATAAAACCTATTTTACCGCGTTTTTTCCGGTACTCCTACTCCCTAGACGTAGTCCCAAACTCATAAAAGACTGCTTTATGCACCCGATCCCTAAAAAGGCGACTTTCTTGTACTCCAAAATAAAGGAAACAATTGTTAACTGCTGACTTATGAGGTACTTTGAGGATCATCAGCTGATTGTTGACCGCCGGTACGGTACGGTACGGTATATATCCTATTGTTACGCGCTCCAGTCGACGATATACTAGCGCCATCTAGTGTCAGGAACGAGAGCGAGTAGAGCGTTGCAGAAAATGACATCACAGATCTCTCAACCGACAGCGCCATCCGAAGAACTAAGTTTCTAGAAAATCTATACTCGAACTCTCGGTACCTTGCGCGTGTTTACTTGAACATTCCGGATATTTTGCTAATTTAAATAAATAGGTGGCGCAAAATGCGATCGAGACAGAGTTGAACTCGGCGACACAAGCGAAGCTTCGGAGCGGAATTAAGTGAATTAGTGTGTTTAATTATTAGTGTTTTAACTTTAATTTGTGTAAAGTAAATTAAAGTCTTAATTTAGGTAATTTTATCGGCAATTTTTACTGTCACGAACCTCAAGCTCGTAACAATTGGTGTCAGAAGTGGGATAAAATAATGCCGATTTTACCTAAGGAGGAAACGGAGGGTGTCCGTACCCGAAGTCAACGCCAGCAGGAGACGGACCAACGAAGAATCGGTGGTGCAACGCCGCAGACGTCGGAGGGCCAGCCACCGGCTGCAGGCCCGTCGGTAGCTCCTACATCTGCCGTACCTGACTTAGGTGCTCTGATGGTGATGCTGCAGGAGCAGGCTCGCCGACAGGAGGAACAGGTCCGTCGGTTGGAAGAGCAGCTGCGGGGCGGACAGGTTGAACAGGCTCGCCGACAGGAGGAACAGGCCCGTCAGCAGGCGGAACAGGCTCATCGGTCGGAAGAGCAGATGCTCCTCCTGAAGGACCTTCACGCTACCTTTGGGAAAGAGATAAGGCAGGTGAAGGATAGGGTTGCTCAACACGACAACCGCCTGTCGGAAGCTGAAACCCGAATCGAAGAACATGAAACCCGAATCAACCATGTGAACAATCGGGTTGACAACGTGATGGCTGACGTGAAGAAAACGCTAAACGACCTCAAACTTGGGGATGGAACTACAGCTCCCATAGTAGCTGTAGCACCTGCGCTACGTGGATTCAAAGTGCCGCCGTTTGACGGGACCTCTTCCTGGTCGGCCTACAAAATCCAGTTCGAGGCCGTCATGGAGGCGAACGGCTGGAATAAAAACCAAGCCATGACTGCACTCACCCTAGGCCTGCGCGACCAAGCCTTAACTGTGTTGGAAGCTCTCGGTAAGAAAGTGACCTATGAGCAGCTTCTTGAGGCCTTGGAGGCGAGATATGGTGACGCTCACCTGGAACACGTCTTTCGCGCGCAGCTTAAAGATCGCGTGCAACGCAGCAACGAAAACCTGCAGCAGTGGGCCCTTGAGGTGGAGAAGATGGTTCGTAAAGCATACCAGTCTGTACCTGCGCTCATTGGAGGGAACCTGGTCCAAACATTCATCGACGGCATCCGCGACCTGGAAGTCAGAGCTGCTGTGAGGCTCGGGCACCACGAGACGCTTAAGGACGCCTTGGCCCATGCACTGGAGGTAGAAGCCGTGCGGCAGGATCATCGTTCCCATCGCGTCAGGGAGGTTGCAGCAGCTACAGTTCGCGACCGCAACAGAGGATACAGCCCTAGGTGCTATGGCTGTGGGGAAAAGGGCCATCTTCGATCCAGCTGCCCTAAGCGAACGGTGGAAAGGAGAGTTGATCGATCTCTAGAGGGTAGTGCAGCTAACGGCACTGCCTGGCGGCGACAGGATCATCGTTCACCTCACGCTAGGGAAGTTACAGCAGTTACGGTTCGCGACCACAATAAAAGATACAGCCCTAGGTGCTATGGCTGTGGGGAAAGGGGCCACCTTCGGTCCAGCTACCCTAAGCACACCCTAGGAAGGGAAGGTGAACGGTCTCAGATAGGAAGTGCGGCTAACAGCACCGCCCAGCAGCAGCAGGAATACGACTTTCCTATTAGACACTGCAGTGGGAAATCTCACGGCAACGCAGATGCATTGTCAAGAAGACCTTTTCCTGAAGATTGCAACCATTAAAGTAGGCAAGAGAGTAAGGAAGTGGTATCCGTGAGGATGCTCAGGACAGACCACCTCAGCAACGGGTGGAAGGACAGCCTACGTCATGCACAGCAGGAAGATCCAGACATCAAGCCGATTCTGGGATAGATGAAGGCCCGTGCTACCAAGCCTAAGTGGAGGGACGTCTCAGCGATGAGTTCAACCACAAAAAGCTATTGGGCCCAATGGGACAGCTTGCTGCTTCAGGATGGAGTCCTGTGCCGTAAATGGGGCAATGGTCGAAGAGACAGCTGTCGTTTGCAAATGGTTGTCCCTAAAGCTAAAGTGCCGAATGTTCTACAGCTGTGCCATAATGGTCGTTCAAGAGTCCATCTGGGAGTTAAACGAACTCTACTGAAGGTCCGAGAACAGTTTTACTGGGTCCATTATCGTGACGATGTCGAGGATTGGTGTCGTACATGTACAAGATGTGCGGCCGTGCGGGGACCTCAGACACGTAGTAGAGGGGCACCGAAATTGTACAATGTTGGTGCACCATGGGATAGGATAGCCCTTGACATTGCGGAGCCGTTACAGAAAGGTGCAAGAGGGACTCCTAAGATCGTCCATGTGGATCGCTTGGCGCGTTATCATGGGACCGATAATGCTCGGGACGAGCATGTCTTAGGAGGGGGCAGTGTTACGCGCTCCAGTCGACGATATACTAGCGCCATCTAGTGTCAGGAACGAGAGCGAGTAGAGCGTTGCAGAAAATGACATCACAGATCTCTCAACCGACAGTGCCATCCGAAGAACTAAGTTTCTAGAAAATCTATACTCGAACTCTCGGTACCTTGCGCGTGTTTACTTGAACATTCCGGATATTTTGCTAATTTAAATAAATAGGTGGCGCAAGATGCGATCGAGACAGAGTTGAACTCGGCGACACAAGCGAAGCTTCGGAGCGGAATTAAGTGAATTAGTGTGTTTAATTATTAGTGTTTTAACTTTAATTTGTGTAAAGTAAATTAAAGTGTTAATTTAGGTAATTTTATCGGCAATTTTTATTGTCACGAACCTCAAGCTCGTAACATTATTATTATTATTTATTATAATAATAAAAACAAATGGCTGAAAATGGCGGAAATTGAATCGCCGCAATGAATGATAGTTACTGATAAAAGATATTTAATACAAAGCCGGGATGGATGTTTTGACTGTTGAGCAGATACTATATATACATCACTATTAATATGTAAGTAAGAATCAAGGTCTAAAAATTTTCAACAATTTTTCGATGGCATCGTAGCAAAGATGTAGTAATCAACCATTTATAAATATTTTTTATTCCTTATTAATTGAATTTTTTTTTTAAATATTACAATGCATGATGCATTACAATATTAAAAAAAAGTATTATAAACATGGGATATTACAACAGGCCAATACGAAGAGTGAAGTTCAAATTCACGGGTCTCTCGGATTTGTTAATGTCATGTATTAGCAAAGTACTAATATATGATAAGAAAAATAATAGTTTTAACAAAAATTACCCCTAGTAATTGGTAAAAAATGGTACAAAACTTTGTATATGTTTTTATTTTGGAAAAAGAAATATCATTGCTAAAGAAAAGTGTAATAAACTAAATAAAATAGTTAGTAATAACTGATAGGCTAACAGTGACTAGGAACATTTCGGTGTGAATAACTTACAGTAATAATTGAACTTTGTTTTTATTTCTCATTTAATTTTTTTGAAAAGGGAAAATGTATTGATCATAAATCAATACTTACTACATATTATAAATATCAAAACCGACCAACTGCCGTCCAAGTTAAATTATTTTCAATTTACTTTTTATACTACTAATCGAAATAAATATACTTATAACTACGTCAAAAGTTTAACTTCTCTTATTATTTGTGTACTTTTTAATACATGGATGCAATATAATACCTGGTGGAAGTGATGTAAGTTGAGTATATCTCGATTTTTGATGTGGTGACTGTGGTTCTTTGACTGTAACTTATTTACAGCCTATAAATGGAACATTATTTTAGCTCTTAGTGAACGGACTTTTTAAGTTTATGTATAATCCGTAAGTGCAGCTACTTAATGATATTAATATTGTTACACTACCTTCACTTCTAAATCCTTAACAAGTCGTCTGGATTGGCTGTTAAAAACCCCCTGAAATCCATCCAATACCCGCTGAGAAAAGGCTGGATTTAACAGTATTCGATGACGCTTCCATATTGATACTGCAAAAAAATATTTAACAAGTAAACTATACACCTTTTCACTGCTTCAAAAAAAATTGTAATCCTTATTTTTATATAATAGGGTGACAAACGAGCACACAGTCTACCTGAAGATAAGTGGATGCTGTGGCCCGTAGACATCTACATTTATCCTCGTTCTTAAGAATCAAAATCTCCTTATCTCAATTTTCGTTTGAATATTATCCTTAAGTAAAACGAATAATGCTATCAGTTAAAGCTGTATTCAATTTAAAAAAAATTCGTACCTTTTCCGGTTAACAGACCATCCCCTAGCCACGGTTTGGCAAATTCATACATAAAGTCCTTCTGTAGGCAAGCGTTAGCGACAGTCAAGCTGTCTTCGGGATCTGTTACCACTGGAAACGAATTAAGTGTAAAATATTAAGGAACACAACACCTTATAATAAATTTACAATACCTTATGATAAACGAAATACCGTATAGTGTCCGAGGTCCAATTGACGCTGTTATTACACCACCCAGTCTTAAGGTATTATGTGACACTTCCCTCATAGTATTCCATAAACCTGCGAAATAGAAAAAAATGCTTTAAAAGTAAACAATCTTTTAAGTTTAAGGTCTTTATTTGGCCTATAATTAAGGTAAACAATGTTGGACCCGTCGCCGGTCGGTGGAAATAGGGGCGTAAGATACCGGTGAGTCGGATCGTTTATAACGTCAGGAGTTTTCCGTATAGGGCCGTAACGACCTTTTATAAGTCCAGAGAAGACTCCTGTTTGGGATTATCTAAAATTATAAATCAATAAAAGAGATTGATCTGGTAAAGGTCTTTATAACGCGAGAGGTCTTTATAAAGAGAGAGAGATACAATAGTGACTAATAAAATTACAATAAAAAGTACAGTACATACAAAAAATGTCATCATTAAAAACTATAATTATCTATCTTATTGTATTTTAGTTGCTTATAAAATTCACCAGGCGTCAACAAGCCCCCGGGTGTTGACAGCGCGTCTTCCAATCAGAAGGCACAGGGAACGGACAAACCATGCTGAACGATCTTCGAATTAGTTACACGTAGTGTACTAATGTTGTCAGGTTCAGGATAAACAGTAACGACTCGGTCAACCAACCAACTTCCATTTCAATGGAAGGAGATTGTCTTCTTTCACGACAGCCAAAGAATTCAAATACAAGTCATCATTGCTGACAGAAGTTATATGTTGTGGAGTTCAGAAACCTACCTTTTACACCACCTAGTTCCAAAATGTTGGAGGAGTTGCTCAATCCATTGAAAGCGGGTTAAAGTATTAGTTTCATTGCTTCTATAATCTCAGTCTGGTAAAAACGTGAGCGTCAGCCCGATCAAAAAGTGATCTGGTGTTAGTGGCATTAAATCTTCTGAGTCGGTTTGAGGGCCCGAGAGTTCGATATTGCTTCAATTTGCACCAGCGTAGTATTAGATTTCTCGTAAGTGAGATAACAATATCCCAGCACTCTTTGTAAAAGCGAAGGGAAGGCGACCATCTGTCCCAAGGAGGTGTCGGATTTATTGTCCACAAGTGTCTCGTCAACAACATTGTAAAGATTGGGAGTGTGTCGACGAGGGTATTCGCTGAAGACTTGATGTCGAGGTTGGTGCGTAGATCTGTATGACAGGTCTATGCACCAACCTCGACACATTCCGATGAGGAGGTGGAGGAAATGTATGAGGATATTTCTGGAGCCAAGCATTCCTCCAAAACCCACTACACGGTGTTGATGGGAGACTTTAACGCAAAACTAAGCACAACAGAAAGCGGTGAGCTGAAGTTAGGGAAATTTGGAGTAGGGCAACGGAACCGTAGAGGCCAGCAGCTGGTCTAATTTACGGAGAAAGAAGAACTCTTTATGATGAACTCTTTCCTCCAGAAGAGGCCCCACGGGAAGTAGAGCTGGTCGAGCCCCGACGATTCGACAAAAAATGAGATTGATTTCATTAGGACGACCAGACGCCAACTGTTCAGTGATGTCTCAGTGATCGTAAGGGTGAAAACCAGCAGCGTTCACCGAATGGTTAGAGGCACACTGAACCTAAACGTTAAATTGGAGAGGTCTCGTCCAATGAAGTCAATGTTACGCCCCCTCGTGCTCTAATCCAGAATCCCGAAACCCTTCAGCTTGAGTTACGTAACCGCTTTCATTGCCTAGAACATTGCAATGAAGTGGATGATATGAATGACAAGCTCGTGGAAACTGTCCATGCGGTCGGAGCTAAGTTCTGCGAGACCCGCCGTAGAAGAGCACAAAAACTCTCCGATCACACTCTTGATCTCATGGCTATTACACAGGAGATGAGGCTGCAATCGTCAACAGATTTGACAGCATACAGGCAACTGAACAGACAGATCTACAAATGCATGCGGTGAGACTTACGCAACTTTAATACTATTCATATTGTAGAAGCGATTGTGCGGAACCAGGGCTCCAAATTCTTTGCAAGATATCTATCTGCCAGTAAGAGCCAACTGTCAAAGCTGAATACTGAGTGTGGCAGCATCGTTTCCGGGACGCCTGAGATTCTGAGTGAGATTGAGAGGTTCTATGGGCAGCTGTACACATCATCGTTGGAGCCACATGCAAGTGTGAGTCTTATCCGACACTATTCCGATGATATCCCGCACGTCAGTCTGAGCGAGATTAGAATGGCTCTCCAGCACCTTAAAAACAGCAAGTCCCCGGGCGAGGATAGAATTACAGCGGAGCTTCTTAAAGCGGGTGGAAAACCGGTACTTGAAATCCTTCAGAGGCTCTTTAATTCCGTCCTCCATGGTGGCACTACTCCGGAGGCGTGGAGCAGAAGTGCGGTTGTCTTGTTCTTCAAGAAAGGTGATAACGCCCTCTTGAAGAACTACAGATCGACTTCCCTTCTGAGCCGCGTCTACGTGCTGTTTTTGAGACTCAATACGAATCATCTCGCACGCAGACTCGACGACTTCCAGCCTCCCGAACAAGCCGGTTTCCAAAAAGGCTTTAGTACCATAGACCACATACATACCCTTCGGCAAATTGTACAGAAGTCCGAAGAGTACAATCTGCCACTTTGCCTGGCGTATGTGGATTATGAGAAAGCCTTTGATTCCGTCGAAATTTAAGCGGTGCTAGAGTCTCTTCACCGTTGCCAAGTTGACTGTCGGTATATCGAAGTGCTGAAGTATTTGTATAGTAGAGCTTCGATGGCTATCCGAGTACAGAACCAGAGTACGAAACCTATCTAAATGCAGAGAGGTGTAAGACAGGGTGACGGTATTTCCTCGAAACTCTTCACCGCTGCATTGGAAGACGTTTTCAAGCTACTGGACTGGAAAGGATACGGTATAAACATCAATGGCGTGTACATTACACACCTTCGATTTGTCGACGATATATTCCTTATGGCAGAATCGCTGGAGGACTTAGCACTATGCTCAATGACCTCAATGGTGCCTCCCAACGGGTAGGTCTTAAGATGAACATGGACAAAACAAAGATCGTGTTTAATGTCCACGTCACACCTATGCCGGTAGTTGTTGGGAGCACTAAGCTCGAATTTGTTGACGAGTACGTTTACCTGGGACAAATAGTCCGACTAGGTAAGTCCAATTTGGACCGAGAGGTCAATCGACGGATTCAACTTGGCTGGGAAGCGTTCGGGAAATTACGACACATCTTCTCGTCAAGTATACCTCAAAACCCGAAAACTAAGTTGTACAACCAGTGCGTGTTGCCAGTGATAATCTACGGAACCGAGACACTGCTTGCCGTATGAGAACGCTCAAAGTCACTCAGCGAGCAATGGAGACGGCTACATAAGCCGCCGCAAACGTAAGTTGCTATTGTTTATTTTATTTTATTATATTTTATGCATCGCATTAGTTCTCAAAACCAGTTACAAAGTTAAAGATGATAAGTGATTGGTGCTATTTTTTTGTTGTATTTTATTATTTTTTACTCATTACATGAGTTCTCAGAACCGGTGACAAAGTTAAATATATAGCCCGAAAACCATTTGTCATAAGGTTAAACGTGCGCCAAAAGCAAATTCATAGTCAATTTATTGTCATTAAAAACTACGTAATTACATTTTTTTAAATTCCTTATGAAAGTTTAAGATTTTTCTTAGTGAATTATGGTGACCAAAATATGATTGAAATACTTCGACGCGATGGAAAAAGATCGCAAAGTTTCCTCAAGATCTACAAGTGGACGTACCTACACTAAGTGAAAAAGCAGTTACATTCGAATGTACTGAAACCAGTTTAAATTAAATTCAGGCTTTGTGTTCACCAGTAAATACGTGAGTGAAATTGGGGTTTATTTTTCAATAAAACTGTATATATCATATTAAAAGAAATATCAAATAAATATTGTGCGTTTAAATATCGCGCGGCCCGACCAAACAGCCCCGCCAGTCATCCGCAGCGCGTCTTAGAGAGCACACGTGTACAACTTTATCACGCCCGCTGTCGTCATATAAACTTAAGTATATATTAAAAATATTGATAACCGTAATATGCCATTGAGAGGTAGTGAAAAATTAAGCATCCAAACCAGTTTGCCTTGCCTTCCTTAGTCCTAGTATCCACTCAAACAGTGAGCTAGAAGCAAGCAATAAGTATCTAAATATACATAGGTAGTAGGTACTAAGTATATTTATAATAGAGACTGATAAGTAAAAATTTGTTATAGGTATGAGTGGATGTGACCGTTTTTTTCCAGCAGCACCGAATATTGATTTCAAACTAATTGAAGTTGTCGGGGTTTCACCACCGTGCCTTTGGAAGCACGTTAAGCCGTTGGTCGTGCGCCTGATCTCTCTCCCGTCATCTCGGATTACCGTTCCATTTGACTATAAGAGTGAGGGAGTAGGGTAGACCTGTGCTTGCGCGTAGAGTTGAGTAATATAATCCTGTCCTGCGCAGATGGCTATTCTCCGTTGGGAATGGCCGCCGTTATCAAAACTCAATCTGGAGCCCTTTATTATAGTTTTAAAAATAAAAAACATAGTTGTTTGAATCTTTTAATGATCAAAAGTGAGAATCAAAATTTGGAATCACATAAAATCTGACTGCTAGCTTTTTAATTTTTTATGAACAACGAATAAATACTAATTAGAAATAACTTATGCTTTATGTTAATTTATAAGTGCAGGTAGGTTTTCCCGTCACGGTTGTTTGAACGAAATCATCCGAAGGGCTCTTGTCTCTATAAATATCCCCTCGGTTTTAGAGCCTTGCGGGATATTTAGAGACGATGGCAGGAGACCCGACGGTATGACTTTGGTCCCTTGGGAGAGAGGTAAAGCCCTAGTGTGGGATGCTACTTGCGTTGACACTTTGGCGGCCTCTCATCTCAAGGGTACCTGTTTTAGAGCCGGGGCGGCATCAGAGGCAGCCGAATCTAGTAAATGGCGCAAATATGAGTCTTTGAGAAATGACTACATATTTGTGCCATTTGCTGTAGAGACTATTGGTCCGTGGGGTCCACGTGCAATGACGTTTCTAAAGGAACTGTATCCACGACTGGTCGTCGCTGCTGGTGATAAGAGGGCTGGTTCTTTCCTCGCTCAAAGGCTAAGTATAGCTATTCAGCGAGGAAACGCAGCCAGCGTTCTTGGCACTATACCACGGGGAGCAGGTCTTTTTGACGATTTAAATTTTTAGTTTTAGGTTTTCTATATTATAGTTTCTTCTTTTATATTGTATATATAATTAGTTTTAATCGTAAATATTATAATTTTAATTATTATTTTAGTTATTTAAGTTTTTATCATGTAAAATATTCAATTAAAAATTTCTTTTTCCATGATAAAATTTAAAAAATTGTACTCGATATAATTAACAATACAATATAAATAAACATTTATTGTAGATTATTTAAAAACTTCGTAACTTTAAGTTCAAAAGTGTAGGTTTCAGAAAAATCACGTAACTAGTCAGGCCATACCGGCAAACCTCGTACGAGACGCGTGGTGTCATAATGATGGCACGAGTGACAGAGTTTGCCTGATCTTACACTCAATAAAATACCAAAATATAAATTTTTACAATTGTTTCGATTTCATGGAGCGTTTATGATAACATTTAAAGTCAGAAACCATATAAAAACATTACGTGAGATAAAAACTTAATGAACAAACATTTTCAATTTGTTTTAAATGTTCGTGTTTGTGTAGATTATGAATAAAAATATAACAACTTCATTTGATTATTTAAAAAAAAGTTATGAACGATTATATTCGAAGAAGTGCGTTTACGATCACATTTAGTCATAAAACTATATGCAATTTTGAGGTGAGATATTTTCCGTATTTTTTCCAAAAATCCGCCATAAAGACGAAGATTTAAAAAAATCATCGAAATCGGACGATTTTTTAATTTTCTAGAGCAAAAAAACGATGTGACCCCGATAATATAAAATTACCAAGTACTAATTAAAATGAAAATTAACTAGGTACATACCTCGGTAGGTATGTAGTTTATTTTTATGATGATACACGCCCCACAGAAGGCTCTTTTGGTGCACATATTGTTTAAAAATATCGATACTTATTATATATATATATATATATATATATATATATATATATATATATAATAATTATATATATATATATATTTATATATATATATATATATATATATATATATATATATATATATATATATATATATATATATTTATATATATATATATATATTTATATATATATATATATATATATATATATATATATATATATATATATATATATATATATATATATTGATATAGTATTTCGCTTGCCCATCCATACTCGTCGCTATTGCCATATGAGTAGATAAACGGAATATTGCTAGCAGCTAGCTGGACATGCGAGGGACCCCGCGTGCCAATCGCCTGCCCGCGGCTTCTTCAGCCCCTTAAAACTTACGTGACCACGATAAAATTTCGTCTTAATAGATTATATGCTGTTTGTCGTTAGCAATAACTTTGTGGTTTCTTGCACACAAAAGTGAGATCGATTTTAGCGATTGACGAAAACAGTGTCGCGATAAAAATTGAGTTTAGCGACATTTGATTATTGTAAAAATGTACTGCTTATTAAAAAAGACATCCTGATAGCATTACGAGGGTGCTCTGGCAGCGAATACTGGTCTGAGATGAAAATCGTAGTGAACGAGGAAATGAAATGAATGGTTTTTATTCGATATAGATTATTGCCTAATAATAATTGAAAGTAATTTTTTATTTCCTAGGGGTTAAAGAAATACCTACGTCCCGGGAAGAACCAGCAAATAACGCAGCATTTTTTTAACATATTTCACTTTATAATTTTGTTGATACAATTTTTGAATGTAATTTTATAGAACTTGCATGATGGTGGTCACCTCATTCCCAGGAGTTATTTTCCTTTATATTTTCTTTAATGTAATAATAACACCTTTTATACAATTTTTCGTTAATCAATCATTTAAACTTGTTTATTCATAAATCTTGAACATTTTCTGGGATTATGTTGTAAAAGCGTATGTTTCATTGTATACATTACACTAGTTTTACAAGCTTATGGTTGTTCTTAGTGTTTAAAGTATGAATATCTTTATTCATATAAAAGCTATTTATGTTTTATGTACATTTTGAAAAATATGTTGCGTTACCAAATTTAATATGTTTATTTCTTAAAATTTATCTCTAAGGGATTTGTTACTATTTAAGTTATAACTTGCCCGTGAGGTTCTCTTTTTCAAAACAAATATGGCTTCAATATCAGCTGCATTACACTATAGCAATATTTCGTAAAACATTACGCTACAAAATTAACTGAAATAAACCAATCTAGCTGTTGAATGAAACTATTTATACAGTTTTTTTTGCCGACGTTTCAGGTGCTTGACAGCACCCATGATCACGAGAGAGACTGAGATGTGTGACGTCCCAATGTTATAGTTTGCCCGGCTATCTTCAGTTTTAGAATATAATTTGTGGTCCGAACAAAAACGGTCTTACAGTATCTTGAAGTCTTGTAGTGTTATGATAAAATCAACAAAAAAGGACGTTCGAGGAATCGCTCAGATCATAAATAAGGCAAGTAAAATGTTGGTATGAACGGATTCAGCAGAAAAGGTTCGACTTAAATTTATTAATAATACCATAGACAAACTTTCCAGAGAATTAAAAACAGTTTTGATGTAGATGTAGAGAGAGCACACAGTTCCCTATATGATAAGTGGATGCTGCGGTTCACAGACATCGATATCTATAATCAACTAAAAATTCGAATGCAGATGTGTTGTTACCCCTGATGACTAAGATGAAATTCCTCTTTTACAGTAAAAAAGGTTTTTGGTTCCCTACACTTACCACAAGAAAACACAATATTATTGTACTATTTCACACTAGTATTTTCTGAAAACGTGGTTCTACTCCGGCCGAGGCGACTCATTCGTGCTACAGATATGTATAGCTGCAGCGTGGCTACCACGTGGAAAATATGCAAATATGCAACGCCTAAAATAAATTTTATATAAATATTCAAAAATCCTCTTGAAAATAAGATAAATAGATTTATCAAGGAAAAATTTGTATACTTACAAACGGTATCTCCCATCAGCAAATGTGCATGTCCGATAAGCGGCAATCCTCCTGGATACGTGGGAGGTTCTAGTTCAGATTTTATGTTTCGATGCCGCCATGTCCAATACAGTGCGAACATTATACAAAATAAAGCTAAAGTCAACATCTCGATCAAACCTAAAACATTAGTTATTGTATGATACATTGACTTGAAAGTTTTTGTTCATGAGTAAACCTGCATGAATTTAAAAAGACAAAGAATCTATATGACAGACATAAGTGATCTGTTTCCCAAACGTAGCAGAAGAAAATATTTAAGCAATGGGAATAAATATCAACATTGTATTGGTGAAATACAATTGTATTTGAACAAAAAACACTTTAATGGTGCGCGTTTCCGTGACTGTTTTTGACTGATTTCTGTGAATATGCTTATTTTTTTTACTCTAGGTCTACATCGAGTTTCATTTTGAATAAAAGATTAGGAAAGTCAACCAATTTATACAACAAATTATAGACACCTTGCCGTAGTTGTAGTATTTTCATATTCAATACCAATATTTTATCTTTAAATTTTGTGCCAATTTATGCTATCCAATCAGCATGTTAAAATCAAATAAATAAATAAAAATAAATAAATTGCTTAGGATGGATGAATGATGGATGCCTATGTTCATCAGTGAACTTATGAAGGTATCTAACTATGATGATAGTATTATTTATTTTTTTATTGAGGCGGTGTAAATAATATTAACAAGGGAAAAGAAAAGCAACATTTATTACCTTCATCCTGAATTAAAATGCTATATTGCAGCCCATACAATATGACTGTTAAAAATTTTAATTTATTTCCTCTGAATAAGAGAAATGATAAAAGTTGCTCAAATTTAATAATAAGTTAAATAATATATAATATACAATGCTGTTTTTGGAAAAACTTCTTCAAAATTAAACTCCTCTTCGATAAATCTACATATCGTCTTCTTTATTTTATTGTGTAAACAGAGCATAGATTCATTTTGTGTTTAGCCTCCTTCAGAAGAAAACGGGCTTAGCTCTTTTATCCTTGTTAATAGTGAAATTTAAAGTTATAGCCTATATACGCCCCACTGCTGGACACAGGCCTCCCCTCATTTTTAAGAGTGTTTTGGAGCAAGGAATTGTCCGCCGTGCTGCCCCAGTGCCTGTTGGCAAACTTCATATGTCTTCGAAATATTTCTTGTCTTATTTCTCATACATGCAGATTTCCTCACGATATTTTCCTTCACCGCTAAGCACGTTGTAAATTAGCACTTAAAATTGCAGTTAACATTTCGATGATGTAATTAGTTTATTATATATTATAATATCATCATTGTGAAGGGCTGTAATGATGATGATGATGATGATGATGATTTAATTTATTTATTTATTTAAAAACTTACACGTAACACCTTAAGCTAAAGGGTACATAGGGCGGACTTAATGCCATGTGGCATTCTCTGCCAGTCAACCCTGGGTGCCAAGGACAATTGTTGACAGGTGCGACCATTATACGTAAATAATTACATTAATGATGATGATATTATAATATATAATTATATTAATTTTCTAAAACTAATTGTCCTATTTCGAAGAAACTTAGCGCAGATAATTTGCGTAGAGTGTACAGTGCTAAGATTTATTTTATAGCTATCTTTATTCAGCAAAAAATCGAGATATTCATTAATAAATCAATTTTGATGTCAAAATACACAAGTGTCACCGTGTCGTGGTAAATGTTTAACAGTTAAAACTGTGTATTGACTTCCTGGAAAAATATGAGACGTGACAATATTTTCAAATTTGAATTTGATATTCTTACCATTACTGTTACAGCTGAATGAAGTCCACTGCTGAACATAGGCCATAGATTATCACGGGATGATATGTAGTAGGGGATATTCTTAAAACGCTACTTCTTTGTACTATAGTTAATATTCTTACGTCTCTTTTTTATTTATGGGTTCCGCTCTGTAAATATGTTAATGTTGTTTTTATATATTTCTTTTAAAATTTTAAGAAATATTAATTCTTATATGTGCTCATATTAAAATAAATAATTTTCCATTTAAATATACCTGTATTATTCACTATTAATTAACTTATCTAAGCTCGTCAACACACAAGTACAAGTGGTACCTGGCCGGCCAGGCTAACAGGCTAAGACTGCCGCTTTTGCTACCCGCACGTTATGTCGTATGCGCTTGAGACATGTTGGTGTATTTGCATACACTACATCCCCTCCTTGTTTTAATGTACTATTTTTACGTATTTATGGTTGTTGATAAAGCTATTTACAATAAAACACCTTATTTATTTTATTATTTTTCCATAATAATTTATCCTTATTTTCTTTCCATAATAGATGTTTTGAGCCGTGGTGGCTCAGTGGTTAACGCTCGCTGTAAATAGAACAAACGCGAGTAACCCGGGTTCGATCCCCGCCGGCACCAATGAAATTGTTAATTGCAATTTTAAGTGCTGATTTACCACGTGCTCGGCGGTGAAGGAAAACATCGTGAGGAAACCAGCATGTCTGAGGAATAAGAAAAAAAATATTTCGAAGACATGTGAAGTTCGTCAACACGCATTTGGGTAGCGCGGTGGACACTTCCTTGCCCTAAACCCTCTCAGAAATGAGAGGAGGCCTGAGCCCAGCAGTGGGACATATATAGGCTGTAACTTTACTTTACTTTACCTTATTTAACTTTATTACCTTAAATAAAGCAGTAAGCTTTATTTATTGATAGTCACTAATCTTAAGCATAGTACTATTTAATTAAATAATTATTAATATTTTGTGCGGTGTTCGTTATAGCATCTTAATCATTTTTGCGAACCAGTGGTAACTAAAAAAAAATGTGATTTTCAATAAGTATTATTTATAATCTATATGGTGTAAAAAGTTTATTTTTATGTTTCTGTTTCTGTTACGCTCTAAAGTTTATACATAATATACACTCCAAAATTTTCTGAAATATCTTGGGAGCACGTGTTATTCCAAACATTAACAGCTTATATCTGAATAGACCTTTGCTGGAAATAAAAGTAGTAATATACCTGGAGTCTGGGTGTATCTCAATCTGGTGAAATGTATTGAAAAATTTGACATTTTTAAATGTAGGCAATAAATTTTCCATGCTTTTTGGTCGATTGTCACCTCATATCTACACAGAGACAGATCTCTCCATTGTCCTTTAATACAGGGACTACCGGAGAGACCTACTTTGAAGAGCTTTAAACTTCTTCAATAATAAGTAGAAGCGACAGTAGCTAAATGGCAGGGCGCGGACTGCAAACTCAAAAAGTTCGTGGGTTCGAATCCGCCATTCGACTACTGAAAGAACGTGAACCACTCGTAACACAAGCAATTTAAGCTTACCACAAGTGGTTAAGGGGAATATTAATAATGTTTATAGCATTGTTAATATTCTTTTTTAAGAAAAAAAATATCTCTTTCACTGGTAAAGGAATTCTTCTATAGGGTTTTTCATAGAAGAGGGGCAAGCGAGCATGCAGCTCACGTGATGGTAAGAGACTACAGCCGCCCATGAACAACCTCAACACCAGGGGAAATGCATCTGCGTTGCCTTTTAGAAAGGAGTAAGCTAGTTTCTTGAAGGACGTCGTATTGTTCCGGAAAAATCGCCCGTCGTAAAGTACTCCACAAAAAAGTTGTACAAGGAAGAAAACTCCTAGTAAAACGCATAGTAGTCGATCGCCAAGCATCCAGATGGTGAGGATGGTATCGAAAATTTTTACGCGATGTGCGTTCGTGTAATTTGGCGGCTGAAACTAATCCGAAGACTTCCACAGAACAATTTTTGTTGTAGAAACGATAGAAAATGCCAAGGGATGCAAAATCCCTACGCAGCGCCAGTGAATCGAGCTGATCAGAAAGAACTCGGTCGTCGATAAATCGAATCGCTCTGCGCTGTATGCGGTCAAGTAGAAAGACCTGGCACTGGAGTGCCCCGGCCCAGAGATGAGAAGAGTATTCCATGTGAGGCCGGATTTGTGCTTTGTAAAGTTGCAAGCGATGTCCCAGCATGAAAACTGTCTTGGTTTGCCAAGATTTTTAGAGGCCAATTGGCCTTCTCTTCCAAGTGACTAGGAAACTACACACCATGCGTTATGTCGACACCGAAGATTTCGGTGCCAGCTGAGGCAGAAAAGGGAGTACCTTCAAACTGAGGAGATACAACAAAGGGGTAGGTTTTAGTGGTAAAGACGCAAACTTGAGCCTTATGGAAATTGAATTGTACTCGATTTAGTCGTCCCCGATTTTGTTCAGCAAAGACTCGACTTTAGATACAAGTTTGTCCCGGTACGCGGCTACGATTTTCCTAGTAATATTGGCACCGCCGCTGTATAAGGCATCACCAGTGCTGTCGTCCGCATAACAATGATTGTTACCAGTTTACAACATATCATTAATACGCAAAAAAACCAGAGTTGGTGTTAGCATGCAGCCTTGTGGGGCACCAGCGTTAATAGTGTTACGTGCTCGAGTACATACGTAGGCGGTCCCATAATAAATTGGCCTAACTATGAACCAATGAAGGAAATGAAACGAAACCAATTTTATTTTTCAATATAATCACCAAGAATACTAATAAACTTCTGACATCTGTGAATCAACATCTCTAAACCTTTATAAAAATAATCACATTTTTTTATCCTCAAAATGACTGAAGACGGCCGCCTGCAACTCTTCATCGCTTGAAAATTTTCTTCCTCTTAAGTCCCGCTATAAATTTGGAAATAAATAATAGTCGGACGGGGCCATGTCTGGACTGTAAGGTGAATGTTGAACTTCTGTGAACCCGCATTGACGAACTGCATCCTTCGAAACACCAGCGGTATGAACAGGGGTGTTGTCATGGAGCAACAGGACACCTTTAGACAGCTTGCCTTTTCGTTTTTCCTTTATCTTGTCTCGTAATTTATATATTAAAGAAGCATAATATTCGCCATTCACGACTGTATTACGTTCTATAAAATCCACTATCAAAATGCCTTGAAAATCCCAAAATATTGTGCACATCACTTTTTTAGTCGATTGTTGCACCTTTGCCTTTCCAGGGGGCTATCACCCTTATAACGCCATTCCATTGACTCACCCTTGCTTTGTGGATCATAATACAAGATCATATGTTCATCACCAGTCACTAGCCGCTCGATCACAGTCTTTGGATTTTCGCCACAAAGATCTAAAAACTCCGAAGCGCAGCGCACTCTTTCCTGTCTCTGTACCGCTGAAAGAAGTTTCGGTACCCATTTTGCACTCACTTTTTTCATGTGAAGATGTTCATGGATCGCGCGATGAACGGTACTCTTAGAGAGCCCAAGCCTTGCTGCAATTTCTCTAATCTTCAAACGGCGGTCACTCAGAACCTCCTCTTTGATAACAGAAATCGTTTCGGGAGTGAGCACTTCCACAGGTCAACCGTCGTGGTCAAAGTCTTCGACGGTTTCTCTCCCGAAGCGAAACTCTTTCACCCAATTTTTCACTGTGCTATAGGAGGGGGCAGACTCCTTATACACGCCATACAGTCGTTCTTTTATTTGGGCAGGGGATAAACCTTCTTTAAACAGAAACTTTATGACACTTTGATACTTAGTTTTCGACATTTAAACAAAATCCGCGACTCTCGTTATTCAAATGCCTGTTAAACTAAGACTAAGCATTTCATGTCGATGCATGTTTCTTATATTAAGTGCACAATAAACGATAGTACGTTATTATTAATGCAACACAACATGTAGCGACATTACGCGTTGAACTATATCAGGCCAGTTCATTATGGGACCGCCTGGTACCAATCATACTTATATCAGTCAAGTCTGAATACATACAATACAGTTGCTTTACACAAAGCTTTTCAAGCTGCGCTGGCCAGAAGACCAAAGACCGGGCTTCGGGGAATCATGCTGCATCAGGATAACAATATTAATTATTGGAACAAAAGCATTTATTGAGGAATCTGGTGTTGAAACTCTAAGTTACAGCCTTACTAACCTTACAGCCCTGACTTAGCTCCTTTTGATCTATTTTTGTTCCAGAGAGTCAAAGAAAAAATAAAAAGCAAGTTTTTATCAAGCGCTGAAGAAGCCGTGGCTGCTTACGAGGAAGCGATTTCTGACCTGTCAGATTAAGAATGGAAAAAGTGTTTTCAGAGTTTGTTTAAGCGAATGGAACTTTGTATAGAGCATTATGAAGAATATTTAAAAAAAATGAAAAATAAATATTAATAGTATTTATAATACTCTTTGTATATCTCAAAACTTATTGAGTGTCCTACATAGACCAGAAGATCACCAGCTAATCGAACACCACGAAAACCGTATTGGCGATCACTAATCAGCTGGTGATCCGCAGAAACTGGTTGCACTTTTTATTTATCGGTATTTTTATTAACATGTCTTTAAACAACTTTATTGTTTCCATTTTGGTTACAGACTAATAATTAAAGTTTAAAAATACGGAATGTCACCATTTGAAAATAAAACGTAAAGAACTATATATAAATTAAGCAATGCTAGTTGGTAACATGATAACTTTCTTTCTTCTTTACAAATGCTGTTTCGGACGGAGGAGAGGCAAACCGTGGTATGGTCCTCCGCCAGGGGTACTGCCGGAGAGTTGGCTCTTGTCAACCGTGCTTATCGCATTCGCCACCACCCCAGGCCTGCACCCGAGTTTTACGGCTTGCACCCTAATTTTTAATACTTACATGTTATGAAACAATGTCAAAAATTTTAACTACCCAAGATATATCATTATTGAGAAACAACAATATATAACATTTTAAAAGTATATATTAATTATATTATTATTTATATGAATTATGCAATTTTACATATTTAGTATGCCAAAAACAAAGAGGCCAATGACAATGACAATGAGGAATGAATGCAAGAGGCAATATGTTTTAAGCATACTGTGCTAAGTTTTGTTACCAATAATCAAGACCTGTAGTGATTATCGAACAATTATGGATAGTTAATTCCTTAGGAAAGTTGTATAAAAATTGGTCTAGGTCCAAAGGTCCACATGATTATTTTCCCAGTGGAAGGAATATAAAAATATCATGCTTTAATATTTTATACAATTTTTCATTCGGCGCAAAAACAACTTGACCGATTTTGCTCAAAATTTAATGAGGTCGAATTTACATAATTATGCGATAAATAAAACTGGTCCCATGTCAATATCACTCTTTGTTCTCGAGATACACGAGGCGAAAATTGAATCCGAACATACATATATACATACGTACATGTGCACACACGGACATCCTCTTAAAAACCATACTTCTCTATGTATCTAATTCTCTAAAGACCTTCAAACGTCGAGATATGTTAATATTTCTAATTTGATAAACTGGACCCATTACAATAACTTCCCACCGGGTGGTTAGTAATAATATAGTTAAAAGAAATTAATACGTATAAACTACACACAAACACACTAAACATATAATTCACAAAGATTTGGAATTGAGCAAATAATAAATAAATAAAATAAATTTTAAATTATATGTGTATAATATCAATTGATTTAATCAAGAAGCAAGTTATATAAGTCTACCGAGACCTTGCAAGCAATTGGGAAGTCACGTACCATACAGCACCGCCTACTGAGCAAATAACAGCACGTGACTTAAAAACATAATATTTTTAAGTCACATGCTGTTATTTGCTTAAATAACTCAACACAGTGTCATCAGGTAGTCCTACCTTCCGCTAAGCAAAAACCCGCACAACTTTAAATACATGATTTAATTAATCGTGATTTAATAATATTCCAGATTAAATACTTAATAACATTCCAGTATAAAACCCAGGGTCTAATTGTTAAGAGAGCCCAGTAGTAATTAAGTTAGCTTGTAATCTAGTATTCCTGTGTACTTACTGACAGTGTCACAGTAGTTAAGCTAGCTTGTAATTTAGAATATATAAGATATATAGGAAAGAAGTCTTCATCTTCATCCACTTCAACCCTCCCTAAGCTGCCCCAAATGCAAATGGCGCAGTCGGTAGCTGGAAGGTTATTGCAGAGACCTGTGGCAGAAACGGAAGGGTGTCCCAGACATTGGACCAGGATTGGTGGAACGGAGTACCGGTATGGATTTCATGTAAGTGCACTAGAATAGTTAGTGTGTTGCTTACTTGATTCCGCAATTCCCATCAACTAATTTCTTTTATTCTAGTATACCACTCCAGAGCCTTTAATTTTTTTAGATAATAATTTAGGGTTAAGTTAAATATTTTTCAAGATTTACTACCCTAGGGCTTTTTTCATATCAGGAGCCTGAATTGAGACAGGCCCACCGAAAGATAGTAGATAGCAATAATTATATTTTTTTCTGATCATCCACTTAGTTACGATATTGTCCAGGATCCTGATAATGTATTTAAAGCCATACATATAGGTTATCTCAGACTTTGATGGGAATACATACGTACTGCTAGATTTATCAAGATATGTGATCAGTTAGCTGCGTAGTATCTTAGCATCGCTCCTGGTAGTGAATTCACGAATATATGTTTATTGAATGGGATACTTAATAAAATTACTGTTACCGCCGCATGCACTATAACTCTAATGGAATACCCAATAGTTGGTGAGGTATTCGGACAGCTTTAATTAACAGTTTCTTAGACCAACAGGATGAACAACCTTATATCATGAACTTTCTTTAGCAAAACAGGGTAGTAGGTTACCCGAGGAATTTTATGACTTTTGCCAAACATTACTTTGTACAATTATGACTTAGGTGACGTTACACGAAAATATACAAGCTACCGTGAAGGCGAAACTGGACCTCAATAATAAAAACGCGATGTAGGCTTTTGTACAAGGTTCAACAGAACCACTAGGATCCCGCATACGATATATGATGCCGGCAACTCTAGAATAGGCGTTAGAATATAGACAGGAAAAATAAAACGTAATTTATTTACAGCATAACGAGTCCACAAGTAATCACCAACTTAATAAGGCTAGTTATACTTCAACTAAGTTACCGCCGATACCATTTTTACCACCGTGATTATAAACTTCACAGGCTCCTTTACCTTTTTGGTCAGTGTCTCGTGGGATCTGCACCTCAACCTTTTAGATTCAATGATATTTTTCGAACTCAACAGCATAGCCCAACAAATACCCAAATAATGTTTGCTGCACCTCCACCTAACTATGACCCGCGCAGTAATGTCTTTAGGTCAACCCCACGGAATCATCCGCCTCGAAATCAGCGTCAGCCTATGAGCGGAATTCGAAGATTTACCCAGGAAATAGTGTCACATACTAGAATGGTAACAGGCCACGACTGGAGTAAACTTGGAAAATCCACAGCCTAGTAACTACTTTAAGACTCGTGAAATGCATGTTAATGAATTCGCTGGCAACAACACAGATTTTAATGCTTACGATTGTTATTATACTGACCTAGACTCGGATTACAATTATAGTAATGACTATTCCACCGACTCTACTTTTATTATGATATGGCCAATGAAAATCAATCTGATATATTACCAACACAAAAGCCACATGCTGAGGCTGCATGAGAATGCGACGATGTAATTAAGATGTGGACAGAATTAAATATCCAAACTAAAACACAATTACCATACATACAGATCGCTAATACACCGCTAAAACTTCGTATAGATACGGGAGTCATCCAGTCCTTTATAAGTCCTAAAGCCGTTTGAAGGTATTTTTCCAATTATTCATTGAACTTTGATCCATTTGAGGTAAAATACATATATTCCACTAGTAGAAACGGTTATTCTATTACGTCACCTTGTTTTCCAGAGCTCAACGATTCCGATTGTTACGTGGTAGAGCCACGCTGTAGCTGTATTATACTCGTAGTTGTCGCGTGTATGGGTCAAGTCGACTGCGGAAGGACCACAATCTCACAGAATATCAGAGTAAAATAGAGTATGGTGAGTGTAGAGAACTGGAGACCCTTTTTACTCGAATTGGGGCATTCCATATTAGCGCTCAGGGGTGACAGCGCATTTGCATTTTGATCCTTCATTGAGGTAAAATGTTGAATATCTATGGGGCCACGGCATCCACTTACCATCAAGTGGACTATGTGCTCGTTGGTCACTCAATGCTATAAAAAGCATAACTTTTTTGTATATCATTTCCACGATTACTCTGACGGCCTGATTGGGTTGGATTTATTAAGTCATTGCAAACATCGACCTAATAGAGTGTCATTTAATTACTCGTGCTATCTCCAACCCGATAAAAATGTATAAGTCTCGTAACATAAATTTTTACTTCAAAAATCATTCTAATTTCTACCAATATACCCACTGAGATGTGCGCGTTAGGGAACAAATCGTATGCAATTGTACAATACACGAGTGTAAATATAAATAATAACTTGAAAATCCCACGTCAAATGATATTATATTTTAAATTGAAATACTTGTGTGCACTGAGATATTTACGAGTAATACAGAGTGCGTGCATAATCTTTGAGTATTAAATCAAAGGAGACGGCATCGCAAGGCATACCCCTCTGTAAAAGATAAGAGAGTCCGACTCATACCCGTTGTATAAAGCTAGTTACTCCGCGCCGTGAACCATTAAGTAAGTGGTCGTAAGTAATAGGGTGACAAACGAGAACACAGTCCATCTGATGGCAAATCATTGCTGCGGCCCATAGACATCTACATCTATCCTGGATTACAATTCAAAATACAGATGCGTTGTCACCCGCTAGGACTAAGATGGAATGCCTCGTTTCCCGTAGAAATGGTCTCCGTTTCTCTAAACTCACCACATAAAACACAGCAGCATTAAGCTATTATTTTACGCTGCTACTTAACAAAATTGAACACGCGTGCGTATGTTTGTGTGTGTTATAAATAAATTATTTCATAATTCTTAAAAGAGCTTCAGTATCATCATAGCTCTTATGAAATAACCATTCGGTTAGAACATATTTGCAATTATGATAGTTAAGGTGGTGAGTTTTTATGAATTTGATAATGACGTTGAGACGAGACTGTTTTACATATTGCCTCCTAGCTAAAACAGTTTTAACAGCGACAGCGGTAGCCACTACGTTTTTCCTTCTTTTGGCTACAATACAACGGTTAAACAATATATAGTACATTACTTATGGCACAAAAAACTTCTGTAGGGAATCTTTCTGGTTTATAATTAATAATTTTTAATAAATTTCTCTGCGCCCTTTCAACTTTAAGAAATTTGGTTTTTATAGCTTCAGCCCATGTAGGAATACAATATACCAAGATAGATTTAGCCAAAGTAATATATATATTTGGTAAGTAACCTTTTGTCTTAGTGTTTTAAATACCCATGTAAATTTCATTTTTCAAGTCCATTCATGATTCATTCAATGTGTATGCCGACAAGGGCACATGTCTGAATATTTTAACTTTTCAGGAAATGATAAAAACTAATTATTTTATAAAGTAGTTTAATATTTTAAAAAATAAGTTACATTTTGGAGTCAATTAGCAATTGAAATATTTTGGTTTCTATAGATAAGTATTTTTTTCGAAATTTACGATTTTAAGTATATATAATTTAAATAAAAAAGCCATATAAATTTGGCGAAACTTTTATTTTAGATATATAAATTAAGTATAATACTGTTATGTGAATAAGTCAACTAGCGCCATCTAGTGTCAGGAGCGAGAGCGGGGGGGGCTTTGCGGAGAATGACATCGCCGATCTCTCGACCAACAGCGCCGCCCGAGGAACTAAGTTTCTAGAAAATCTATACTCGAGCTCTCGGTACCTTACGCGTGTTTACTTGAACATTCCGGATGTTTTGCTGATTTGAATAAATAGATGGCGCGGGATGCGATCGAGATAGAGTTTAACTCGGCGACACAAGCGAAGCTTCGGAGCGAAATTAAGTGATTTAGTGTGTTTAATTATTAGTGTTTTTTAACTTTAAATTGTATAAAGTAAATTAAAGGTTAATTTAGGTAATTTTATCGGCAATTTTTATTGTCACGAACCTCAAGCTCGTAACAATACTTAAAGAAAATTAAAACCAGCAGTAAAATAGTAGCTTAATACTGCTGTGTTTCGTGTGGTGAGTGTAAAGAACCGGAGACCCTTTTTATTGGAAACGAGGCATTCCATCTTAGTACTCACAGTTGACAACGCATCTGCATTTTGATTTGTAATCGAGGATAGATGTAGATGTGGTCTGTGTGCTCGTTTGTTACCCTATTCTACAATAAAAAAACAATAATGGATTTTTATTAAAAATCTTCTTCAGTAGGCTATGTTTCGTTTTTAATTGGTTATTGCAGTATTTTGTCATAAAACTGTAAATTTTGTCGGTAGAAATTGTTTTATCTTTGCAATATTTGCAATTTTCAGATGATTAATAAGTAATCTGCCATTATAAGGTCAATTAGTTTGGCTTTGTATGTTACTGCTAGTATCTTTTACTCTGGAAAGAACGAAAATTTCCCTACAGTTGCCATTATCTATATGTTTTTTTGCGGTTACTTCACCGGGTTTTTAGAATACTCATAATAAGCTGATACTTGAAAACTGATCTTTTCCGTAACTTCTTACTTGATAAAGGTTTAATTTTAAAATTTAGTTGAGCCCATTTCTTGAAATCAATAATATCTTCTGTATTTTTTATAGGAGAGGGGGCAAACGAGCGTACGGATCACATGATGGTAAGTGTAATCACTTACCATCATGTGATGGTCATTGGCCATCATGTCATGGACCGCCCATGAACAACTGCAGCACCAGGGGAATTGCAGATGCGTTGCCAGCCTTTTTAAAATGAGTAGGTTTTATTTACTTTATCACCGTTAAATTGCTTGGTGTGACTAGACTGTACTACGAGATCAATAATTCTGATGTCGGTTATACTGACACAACGTGGAAAGTACCCATTGCTAACTTTTTGATTAAATTTGAATTAAAATTTGAGTTTGATTGATTCTTTCAAAACCTGGACATAATTATATTTACTAATAAATTCATAATTTTATATAACACTAAAATCTCTTCACTGCTGGCCATATCAGGAAGCTCAAAATCACTCAACGAGCTACAGATGTGGCTATGCTCGGGGTTTTCTGTATGATAAACTCGTAACACTTGTCCCCTTGTCAGTTACGAGACAAGTAGTTACTCCAAAGTAACCGATATGTTTTTTTAGTACACGTACGCTAGTAAGAGACTTAGTGTTCTTAACAGTTTACATAATTTAGCTTCCTTCCCTCCCCCTCCTCTCAGTGCACGTGGAAAGGATTGTGGGTAGGATGGAGAAAAGCACTGGCTAGATTAATAATCAGCAAAATAAAATGTGAGAGTTTTCCACGCAATAAACAAAGACTGTTTTATGTAGAGATTCTTCCGTTATTGGTATTTTATAATAGCCTGAAGGAGATCAAAAGACGTAAATAATGTAATGCCTGCCATTTGATCAAGTTGATCCTCAACACGAGGAAGAGGGTAATGATCCTTTTTGGTCTTTCTATTGAGGGCTCGGTAATCGACAAATAGGCGGTTTTCGCCGATCTTTTTCTGGACTAAAACGATAGGACTCGCATTAAGCGGCGATGATACCTTGGTAATCCCATTATCTAGTATTCTATTTACCATGCTATTTACCAAAGATCTCTCGGAATTTGATAAACGGTACGGTCTATACACAATAAGCACATTATCTTCTAGCTCTATAACCATTTCAGTTACATTGGTACACCCAAGACCATGCATTCCTTTTAAAAATTAATCGTGATGTTTGTTTAACAGATTTTGCACATGGAAACGATCATTTTTATTAAGTCCTTCGCCACAATTATTTAAATTAACAGGATTAAATGAATCAAAAGACATCAAACAACAATCGAGAATTGGCACTGAATCGCAATATGTACAGTTAAGAGATCAAGAAAGTAGATTATCTTTGGAAATCATATATCACCTTCCGAAATATTATATACTAATAGTATTACAATTCCATTTTTGGTAGTGTATTCGCCCGGAAGAAAATAATATTTTTTACCATCCTTTCTTCTAAGTGACCCACGCACGTATACGCTTTCATCCAACAGCGGGTCCGATTTAACGGATATTAAAGTGAACGAGTTATTATGAACAGTAACACCACTGCTGGACAATAAATGAAATGTATGACTTTTATCTTCTCAAACATTAATATGGAAGGAGTTTTGGTTGTTATAATATTTGGTAATTTTTTAAACGTGTGCCCTAGAAGAAGAGAGTAACTTAAAACGTAATCATCTACTGTATATATGTCAATAGTTTTTCGGAAGCCCTAAACTCCCACTTCATCAACCACTACGTTCAGAGGATAAGCAAGATTATCCCCAATCCCTCTAAGCATTGGGAGGTCATTTGAAATTTTTTTAGTAAGATTTAATTCCTTAGCCTTGTTCATCTGAATGAGCAAGCATCGGTCAAATCAAATCAAATCAAATCAACGTGACACGTTAATTTTGTACAGTTAATTTGAAAATTCAAAACGTAGTTATCATTAGAATTATCGTAAACGTAGAGAGAGAGAGATACTTATTTTACATTTTTGTCTGATTTGTTTAGTAATTCAGTCTTAATAAGATCGACGCCGTTCTTATTTCGGAAGCAAATAGAGGAATGATGTCCTAACCAATCGCATAAATTATATTATTTAATTAAAAGTTTATCGCATTTAAAACTAGGGTGTCCGATCTTATTACAATTAAATAATCTTAACATTATATTGAAATTAGACGGAACATTATATACCTATAGTATTTGTAAACCGTTAAATTGAATTAAACTGAGATTTGCGTTCATATCGGTTTCTACTACCCGTGTCTTGTCCTTCTCTAGTTTGAGGTACTTTTACGATACGAAAATATGTTAAAACCCGCTCGGGTTCCATATATTGAGCTGCTTGTGCCCCTACTTTACGTAGGCGGTCCCATAATGAATTGGCCTAACTATGAACCAATGAAGGAAATGAAACGAAACCAATTTTATTTTTCAATATAAACACCATGAATACTAAAACACTTCTGACATCTGTGAATCAACATCTCTAAACCTTTATAAAAATAATCACATTTTTTATCCTCAAAATGACTGAAGACGGCCGCCTGCAACTTTTCATCGCTTGAAAATTTTCTTCCTCTTAAGTCCCGCTTTAAATTTGGAAATAAATAATGGTCGGACGGGGCCATGTCTGGACTGTAAGGTGAATAATGAACTTCTGTGAACCCGCATTGACGAACTGCATCCTTCGAAACACCAGCGGTATGAACAGGGGCGTTGTCATGGAGCAACAGGACACCTTTAGACAGCTGCCTCTTCGTTTTTCCTTTATCTTGTCTCGTAATTTATATATTAAAGAAGCATAATATTCCCCGTTCACGACTGTATTACGTTCTTTAAAATCCACCATCAAAATGCCTTGAAAATCCCAAAATATTGTGCACATCAGTTTTTTAGTCGATTGTTGCACCTTTGCATTTCTAGGGGGCTTTTCACCCTTATAACGCCATTCCATTGACTCGCGCTTGCTTTGTGGATCATAATACAAGATCATAGTTTCATCATCAGTCACTAGCCGCTCGATCATAGTCTTTGGATTTTCACCACAAAGATCCAAAAACTCCGAAGCGCAGCGCACTCTTTCCTGTCTCTGTACCGCTGAAAGAAGTTTCGGTACCCATCTTGCACTCACTTTTTTCATGTGAAGATGTTCATGGATCGCGCGATGAACGGTACTCTTAGAGAGCCCAAGCCTTGCTGCAATTTTTCTAATCATCAAACGGCGGTCACTCAGAACCTCCTCTTCGATAAGAGCAATCGTTTCGGGAGTGAGCACTTCCACAGGTCGACCGTCGTGGCCAAAGTTTTCGACGGTTTCTCTCCCGAGGAAAACTCTTTCACCCAATTTTTCACTGTGCTATAGGAGGGGGCAGACTCCTTATACACGCCATCTAATCGTTCTTTTATTTGGGCAAGGGATAAACCTTCTTTAAACAGAAACTTTATGACACTTCGATACTCAGTTTTCGACATTTTGAAAAAATACGCGACTCTCGTTATTCAAATGCCTGTTAAACTAAGACTAAGCATTTCATGTCGATGCATGTTTCTTACATTAAGTGCACGATAAACGTACTATTTAATGCAACACAACATGTAGCGACATGTGGCGTTGAACTATATCAGGCCAGTTCATTATGGGACCGCCTGGTATATGACCCGTTCATCTACCCCATTTAAAAACAATCTACCGCTTGCTTTCCCTGCATTCTAAATCTATTTAGTAAATTTATTTTCGCATAATAATAGTGCTCTAACGACTTACCATATTTGACAGGTTTGCTTAGCATTTCCGTCAAAACTTCAGCATAGTCTTCACGAAAAGGAAATGATTCAGGAAGCTTTTTTTTCATTTACCCCTTGTGAGCAACAGTGATGGTAGGACTTGGTACCAGATTTTAGCGACCCCTAGGCCCACTGGCCCTCTAACCTGGGCTCACTTTCCCCCTCAAACCTAGGTGAGTGAAATTCATTGATCAATGGCCCTTTCCCTTAAACGAGTCCAATTTTATCCATTGTATTCGTATCTGTAACTTCCAATAGAATGGCTTAAAAATATAATCATCGGTATCGATTCAATGTCAGATTATTCATCATCATAAATTATTAGTTCGTACACATGTTATCAAAATTTTCAACGGTCGAATTCAAATTACATAAGATTTCTTAAGATTCTTAGAGGAAAAGCACAAATTGGAAAAACATTTTACTAATCCTTTTGAAATAAAGAGAAAAAAATATGGGAAAAAATGACAGTTAAATTTTCTTTTCCATGCTATATTTTTGCAACTATGCGTGGTTTATTATTTATGGATAGGATAGTTTTAAGTAACAACATCATTTCTTAATCGTAATTTGATGAAACTAATACCCTTATTAAAGAAAAAAAAACAAAAGGACGATTAAATAATAACTAGTTTTTACTTTTGCTTTACCGTGAAGATGAAAGTAATTCTATATTGTATTCTATATTATGAAAGTAAGTGGAATAAAAAAAGCGCTTAATATAATTAGTCAATTACGAATTATGAACTATTTCAATTCACGATATTATTTTGTAAGCCAAAAAAGTGTGGGTAGATAAATAATAAACGACTTAAATATAAAATACTAGGGTATCTAATTTTACATAAATCTCTTTTATTTATGGTACATAAGAACAATAGCGTCCTATTTGTTTATTTTTAAACTAATGACATTCATTAAATAAAAATTAGCAATTAAAATGGCCCCTGTGGACGTGAAAGAAAATTATAAAGTTCTCTAACGATCACACTTCTGAATGTTGTCGTTAGCTCAAATACGGGGATTTGTAAAAAAAAAAGACCAGATATTCCACATAATCACATCTTATACTTCCATAAAATGATACAACATCACAGGGTATACAAAATATCATAGCAAGTAAGTTCACACGTACTTACAGTTTCAGTTTTCCAATAATTAAATATCAGCTACTTCTGCGCTTTATTGCTTACGACTTACTTCCTCTGAACCTAGAATCAGAATGCCTTTCTCCTTTTGCGTGTTAGCTTCCCTCCCTACAATCCCCTCCACTCGTTTAGTATGCATTCGAATAAACGACGGAATCTATGTTTGAACGGTTTAATAATTTTTGGTTGCCATTGTACAAATACCTATCATAAATGAGCAGTATAAATACAGACTTATTTAGGGTTTCCAGAAAGAAGCTAACAATTAGTACATACAATGAGTCTTAAAGCACAACATTATTAACCTTATTTTACTACTAGTCACCTAAATGGGTTATGCATGCAATATTTTTATAAAGTTCTTATCTATTTTTACATAATTTCCTTCTACTACAACAATTTTATTTTTGTTGCTTACATCTTTTGGTAATCAGTTGTATGCATCTGTCAGCTTAAGCAGCTGGTAGGTATGATACCATACATAATTTAACTGAACAAACCCATCTTAATTTTTTAAGATTATTACTTACAATCTTTATTTACTTTATTTTATTTGGAAGACCAACAGCTATCATAATTAGGATAGATAGTATTAATAACAACAGTAAGCCAATTAAAGATCCTCACTAATAGATACAAAGGTGAATTTACAACAGTGATAAATACGATTTAACACTCGAAAGTATCCAATACAACATATTTATGCCAAATGAGAGCTAAAGCTGAATTATACATATAAAAGACAATCAACTCATACTTGGGACAGTCAATAACACTACTAAATAAACACAAATACAAAAGTAAATCATAGTTGTGTAGCAACGCATCAATATCTCACTTAGAGCTACCAAAAATGCATTGTTAAGTATGCGCCTAGCTGACACAGCACTAGTGTTAAACAAATCGAAGTCAAACTCATTGGCTAGTTTATTGAATTATTGCTCGCTCGCCGTATAAATGTATTTTGCCTATAATTTATAGATGAAAACGGGAGACTTAAAATTTTGTTGTATCTAAGAGGTTTGGCAGGACAGCTAACATGTAGTTGAGATAAAAGCTCAGGACAGTCAATAGCACTACAAGCTATTTTTAACAGAAAAGTGAGGTCAGCAATCTCACGACGCGTAGCAAGAGGAAGAAGGTAACGTTTTTTACAATAACTAATATAATTATCTGAGGTATAGCGATAGTCATTGGTTCTATAACAGAGGTAACGCATAAACTTACTTTGGATATTTTCAAGTCGGGTAATATATGTTGCACACCTTCACATCTTTACCATGTCCTTCGCATATTACTTATATTTAATAACCTTTTAATATCTAAAAAAAGGAAAATATTTTACTATAATTATTTTTAAATTTCTTTTTAATTGTTCAATTTACAACTTTACAAAACTTACAAATTTGTGAAATTTGTAAGTTTTGTATTTTCCCAGATTGATATTTTATGTACCGTTGTAGTTTATTGATGCATTTGCAACTCATCATTATATTTAAAGTAAAAACTAGTACTGTCAAATATCAATGTATACAATTTTACCAAGGGACTATTTTGAACTATCTAAAGCCTTTGATGACCTATTGGCATATAAATTAGAAAATATTGGGATTACAGCACCTGTACTAATAGGCAACAATGTACTATTATTACAAAAGTAAATGTAAATGGGTACATTATACTACATTAGTCCGAATACTGAAACAATAAATAATATGGCGTTCCACAGGGAAATTTTCTCGGTCCAAGTTAACAGTTGAACATAAATGACAATTTCAATATGACGAAGCATAAGTATAAATTCTTTACTGATGATATCTCAATTGTCATGACTTCCAATAAAAAAATAATTAAGTATGAGTGACCATGATGCCGACATTAATAAAGAATTATTATATTTACGCGAACACCACACATTGAATAAAATTACGGCGTGGATTTAATTTTGTTAATTATAGAATCCCAATCAGATGGTAGCAACGATCCATTTTTCAATTGAAATTAGGATGTTTTTTATTTTATAAAATATTTTATAAATAACCGAAAAATAAAATAAAAATCCTTAAAAGAGTCTATAACGTTATGTAAAATATTTTACATATCATGTTTTATGAAAATTAAATATTGTTATTTTCATTATGATTATTATAAACTGTTTTAATTTTCTTCTGTATCATGGGAGCAGTTTACATACATAAACTTTAGAAGAAAACACATCCAGACACGGAACAATTACTTGTAGTTTGGGCTTGATGTAAACCAATGTAACGCAGAATATGTTTTCTAGTTCAAAGTCAAGTTTGTCCTTCATACAGCAGTGTGCTACCTTACTAATAGTTCCCAGGACGGACAAACTTTCTATATATTTTTATAAACGAGACCCTCAACACTCGAGTCCTATTTACATTTATCCTTTTTTTATTTTACTATGGCTCAAAATTTAACACACAAGTCATTAGTTAGTTTAAAATAAAATCATAAAGCTTATGAAAAAAAAAATAGATTTAATACGTCAAAAATCATACGTTGTGAAAGTTTACAAGCACTTTTGCCTGAAATTTAACAAAATGTTTCGAACTCGAAGTTTGTGTACTCCTCAGTGCTCAAAAGCTGTTTTAAAACTGAAAAGATGTAAATAATTAAAAAAGACGGTCGGAAATATCGTTTTAATATTTTATTTTTGCGTAGAAAAAAGTCGCCTCAACAAAAGCTGAACGTTTTATACAGATATTTATTGGAGCTTGTTTAAACTTTACCCGGTTCAACCTCCGCCGACACGACACTCAAACCACAAGCGGCAAACAGAGCAGCTATTTCCTGCCTCTTGACCTTTTCCTTTGATGATGGTGGGTCGTAACAATTTCTCGTCCCACATACAAGTAGGAAACCTGTATTTCCTTGCCAATTATTTAAATTTAAATATTTAGGAGGACATGTAAGTGCCTAATTACCAGTAATAAGCATATACGGCCCTCGTTACTCGCCATACGAAGCTTTAAAAAAATGCGATAAAATCCGTTTAAGTAATGTTATTCAATGTGTAGTATTTTGCACGTAAATTTAAGAAATCATTTATTTACTAGTCGAAAAAAAATTTCATTTCCTCTCCCATTGCAAAAAGTATTTTATAAAAAAAAATAATTTGTGCCGTGTTCATCGCGCCAAATTAACGTAAATAGAACAAAGAAAAACAGAAGCCTCAAAAATGTTATCGGTATTTTCGAAAAATTCTAAACATATAGAATTTCGTAATAAGGCGGCATTAGCCGCTCCCCGTGATGAATTAATTATATGTGGTAGAGCCTCACTTCAGCTATATTATAGTTGTAGGGTGAATGACTTGACGCAACCAGGGAAGAACCAAGTTTCACTTACCATATGTTAGACATTGTGCTCCTTTGTCACCCGTACTCAATATTTTTTTAACATAACGCCTTCAAACGTGCATTTAAATTTTCCATAACAGAATTTTCAACGAAACTAGTTTCCTTTATCGCAAGTTAAATTCTTTCTGCTTTTCAATTGCACCTTTGACGTTGGGACAGGTGAATGCTTGTTCAATATTTCAATCGAAATAGGTTTCGTAGCAGTAACACCTCTGCGTCATATTTCCTGTAGAAATGGTTGTATATTTTATCGATTATATAGTTAGTTTGTAATAATATTATTATAATTGTGTATTAAATACAACGCTTTTTTTATAAATCATCCAAGTCAAAATTTGGATAAAAGCTTTAGCAATGTGAGTTTCTCATGTAAGTGAAGGTTTTAATTCTTCTGAGAAATAAATTTCTAATTCCTTATTCTTTTGAGAAATAATATTATTTCAGAAAGACGTATAATATATTCATAGTAATTATAATAATAATTGTAATACATAGTATTAAATATATATATATATTAGCATTCTATTGTATTAGTATAGTTTATTTCTTAGCAAGACGTTGTTACGGGTCGAGACCCAGTAAGATGTTTACATCAGCAGAATATTCTGATTGCAGACAATAGGAAATGCTGAGTATGCTGAGAAACTGCCGAGCTCCTGTTTGGGCTCCCATATACTTTTGTTTTAAGAATATAATTTTAAGTTAGTCTTAAGCGAGTTCTTGGAGCGATTAAACATCTTTTAATCAATAATTAGTATTTTTAAAACGTCATCCGGCCCCTGTATAACTTGACTGCCGTAGCCGGTAGGATTTTTGCGTCGCGTTTTACTTAAATTCAGTCAAATACGACGAGCGTTTTCTAACGTTTTCAACAATAATCCACAAACCAAATAAATGCGTCGAGAAGAAAAGTGGACGTCACGCTTCAGAACTAAGACTCATCGGAGGGGGATGGGCAGTATGTGAGTAGACCCAACCACTATTCCATTTGTATTTTCCAATCATATTCCGTTTATGAGTGTCTAGAAAGTGGTAGCGTTATTTTCAAAATTTGAATTGCGTTATTATATTTATTTTATTTAGAAATAAGTAAATTAAATTAAATTATCTAATAAGTAGCAAAAATTAAATATTTTTTTATAATAAATTTTATTGAATAATTAGTATTGAACCAAATTAATTATAAATATACTGAAATAAAAATACCTAAAAAGCACAGATTCCCAATAAACTTTCTGGTATTATTCCAAAATTTGACGGTCATGAAAATTCACTTAATTTATTCATTCGTAAATGTGAATATGTTATGCAGTTGTGTAGGGAAATAGGAATTACAGAACAGTACATATTTCAAGTACGCACATAACGTCAAAATTAGTAGGCAGAGCTGCCGCCTCTATTAGTGAAAGACCAGATATTGAAACCTGGGGAGAATTAAAATTAACTTTTGAGCAACATTTCGGTGATCCACGGTCCAAACTTTAAAAATTAATAACGGCGAATAATATCTCGACTTCTGTAATACAATTTATAAAGAGCACATTGATTGCAAAAGTTAATAGAATAGTAAATGTTAACCTTCGTAAGAACAAAATTACCATATATACCAACAATGTTTTCTTATATATTTTACCCGAGAATTTATTGCGCATTGCACGGTTAATTGGATGTGAAAACAACTTAGAATTAGATGAAAAAAAACTTAGAAAGTGCTATGAGCATGCTTGAAGAAATTTATTTCTTATAACAATATCAGGCAAGAAATAAAATGTTACGATTATCGAACAACGCCCAACATAAACCTCAGCCAGTATCGCAAAATCCTTTTATAGACCAATTCTCAATGAAACCATTTTTCTCACAAAATACACAAATACCACAGCAAAGTTTTAAATTTAACACACCCCGAAACACACCGAACAAGAAATCTTACTTTCAACAGCCTCAACAATTTCAACCCCAACATAATATATGCAATTTCAACTAAGATTTAATAGAGGAATACCACCATGCAATCGAATTAAATTACCAACACAGCAACCTCAACTATTTTGGAATTAGTTCACAACTTCTCAACAACACACAGGATATAACCCACAATTAGGTGTAACACCATGGTTCGGATGTAGACCAAACTTTAACCAAGGTCACCCACCCACTGGTTATAGACCACCTCCTCATTTACAACGACCACAATTTCAATAAAACGTTGTAAGCATGCCTACAGCTCCACCTGTGAAACCTCAAGATTTTCATATGAACGAGTTATACGCGCTTAACGGTGACGATACTAACACCCAGTACTATGACGTAGACCACACGTAAACGGAAGATGAAATTAATTATTGCGAAAAACCATAAAAGCCCGAATATAATGAACAAGAATTAACACACGAAAACGAAAATGTTCAAATAGAAGCCTCAAAGCAAGCACAAAGGTAAAGTAGTTAAAAAGTAAAGTTACAGCCTATATACGTCCCACTTCTGGGCACAGGCGTCCCTTCATTTCTGAGAGGGTTTTAGGGCAAGAAAGTGTCCGCCGCGGTGCCCCAATGTGTGTTGGCGAACTTCACATGTCTTTGAATTTTTTTTTTCTTATTCCTCAGACATGCAGGTTTCCTCACGATGTTTTCCTTCACCGCCGAGCACGTGGTATATCAGCTCTTAAAATTGCAATTAAAAATTTCATTGGTGCCGGGGGGGGATCGAACCCGGGTTACGCGCGTTCTGTTATATTTACAGCGAGTGTTAATCATCTGAGCTACCAAGTCGCCGAGCTCAAAGGCTATTGGCCCAAAGGTAATACGCATAAAATGTAACTCTAAATTAATACTAACGTATATAGAAATACCAGAAAGTCCTAATAAGTTTATAACTGATACCGGGAGTTCTCGATCTTTCATAAGTTCTACTAAAACAAACGAATGTTTTGCGAACTTTAAACGTTACGAACCATTCGAAGTTATCAGTACTCACGTTTTCTCCGCATTTCAATAGTGATCAGATACGTAAACATTATATATACGATGAAGACGCCTGTTATGACGGACTTATCGCAAGCAATCTACTTAAACAATTAGATTCCGAAATCAATACAAAAAACCAAATTTTTCAGACGAATTCCGCAAATATACCCAAGACACGAGAGATTGAAATATCTTCACACATTAATTAAACTTGTTTTCCAGAAGATCAAGTAAACAGATCTCCAGGTACACAATCTCATGCTTGTTGGCTCACATTTTTCAGAGAATTTGTTTGTTTTCGTAAAATTTGACGCTTCAGCTCGGTTTTTGATTAAGAAAAAACCGTCATGTAAAGATGGAGATTAAGAAAGGCGACAACGCTCTCTTAAAGAACTACAGACCGATTTCCCTTCTGAGCCGCGTCTACGTGCTGTTTTCGAGAGTCATTACGAATCGTCTCGCACGCAGACTTGACGACTTCCAGCCTCCCGAACAAGCCGGTTTCCGAAAAGGCTTCAGTACCATAGACCACATACATACCCTGCGGCAGATTGTACAGAAGACTGAAGAGTACAATCTGCCACTTTGCCTGGCGTATGTGGACTATGAGAAAGCCTTTGATTCCGTCGAAATTTGGGCGGTGCTACAGTCCCTTCAGCGGTGCCAAGTTGACTGTCGGTATATCGAAGTGCTGAAGTGTTTGTACAGTAGGGCTACGATGGCTATCCGAGTACAGAACCAGAGCTCGAAACCTATCCAACTGCAGAGAGGTGTAAGACAGGGTGACGTTATATCCCCGAAACTCTTCACCGCTGCATTGGAAGACGTTTTCAAGCTACTGGACTGGAAAGGATACGGTATTGACATCAATGGCGAGTACATCACTCACCTTCGATTTGCCGACGATATAGTCCTTATGGCAGAATCGCTGGAGGACTTAAGCACTATGCTCAATGACCTCAATAGTGCCTCCCAACGGATAGGTCTTAAGATGAACATGGACAAAACAAAGATCATGTTCAATGTCCATGTCACACCTATGCCGGTAGTTGTTGGGAGCACTATGCTCGAAGTTGTTGACGAGTACGTTTACCTGGGACAAATAGTCCGACTAGGTAAGTCCAACTTCGACCGAGAGGTCAATCGACGGATTCAACTCGGCTGGGCAGCGTTCGGGAAATTACGACATATCTTTTCGTCAGGTATACCTCAATCTCTAAAAACTAGATTGTACAACCAGTGCGTGTTGCCAGTGATGACTTATGGATCTGAGACGTGGTCCTTCACTGCTGGCCGTATGAGGACGCTTAAGGTTGCTCAGCGAGCTATGGAGAGGGCTATGCTCGGAGTTTCTCTGCGTGATAGACTCAGAAATGAGGATATCCGCAGTAAAACCAGAGTGACCGACATAGCCCAACGGATTAGTAAGCTGAAGTGGCAATGGGCCGGCCATATAGCTCGAAGAACCGATAACCGATGGGGAAGAAAGGTTCTCGAGTGGCAGCCTCGTACCGGTAGGCGTAGTGTAGGGCGACCCCCCACTAGATGGAGTGACGACCTGGTAAGACATGCAGGAAGTCGATGGATGCAGGTGGCTCAGGACCGTGCTTTGTGGCATTACTTGGGGGAGGCCTATGTTCAGCAGTGGACTTGTGAAAGGCTGTAATGATGATGATGATGAAAGATGGAGCTCGACATCTATTTAAAATTATATAAGCCACCAGTTAATATAATTTGACATCTGCCAGAATCCTTGACAGAAGTAATCGACCTTGTCATTCAACGTAATAGCTTCTTCTCACATACTGAGAATTTTGCTACTTGAAATACTGATTATTAATGATGATAAAAAGCATATTCGTGAATTGGCAACCGTATATTAAATGCACTTAGTATTAAGTAAGGCTGTTTGAGATGCCTGCTATTAATTTCAGCGCAACAACCTACACTGATATGATAAAATGGCAACATACCATTACTGAACCATCGATCTTGTAACATGTAAGTGACCAAGAAATTCAGCAAATATTCCAATCTGGTGGTTAGGGTGAACTTTTGTTTTTACGTCTTCCTTGTCATATCCGGGCTGTTGAGCAATCTGTGGAGTTTTATGACAGGAACGGCCATTTCTCAATGTAAGGATTCATCACGATTAAGGGCCATAAAAACCAAATTAGAAACACGTAAGAAAATGCTAAAATTCGAGACGATGAGAGATTTTAAGGCAATTTGACGATTTGTTTTTAAAACGTATAATGAAATTTTGTTTCTAATTTTTATTAAATTACATTATTATTGAGTTTCATTTATTATCTCTAGTTAACACTTATTTATTATTTATCTTAGCCCAAATATACTTTTTTTTTTTGGTAAAACCTTAAACTATGTGGCCTCGGCGGAGGCAGAAGATGTTAATCAATTGAGCTAAAAAAAACTTAATTTGACTAGAAACATAAGGCGCTATTAGAATTAAAAATACAAAACAAAACAACCGTGCTTCACCCTACAACCAAATATGAAACTGTGTGACCTTCTTTTTCTAGGCCACTTTTTCTTTTGAGTAAGAGTGGTTTGTGTTTCTGATCTAACGTTGTCGAGAGTAACGCCCACCGCGTTATTTTTCTAAACTAACGAAGTGTGGCATAGGCAAATGGTTAGTACTTAGTAGATCGACGGGCTAGGGTCTGGAGAATATCATAAGCCTTCGTTCCTTTTCGGTTGGACCAGAACACATTGCCGCTTCTTTATTAATTGTTCCCTTGAGAAGCCAGATTGGACCAGATGATCAGATACACGTCGCTGCTTCATTTTCAGGAACATTATTTAAGCTTACTTCCACTGAATTTAATAATACTTTTACTTCTAAAATAATCCCCTTCCACAATCACAAGACATTCAATGAATGGGTGACAGTACGAGTCTATAACCGCTCGATTGCTTGCTAACAAAAAAAGAATAGCATAGTTTGCCAGTAATCGGGACTGTGTTTCTTACGTTCGAGCCGCCGTCAATAAAACTTAATTTATGACTTACTCGAGAGGAGCACTTCAAATATTTTAAATTTTGTGGATAGCCATTGAAATAAGCAAAGAAATGCGATTGTTATTCTATCAAAATATGATAACAATAATATTTTAGAGGTGTTGAAATCACAAGTACAAGCCATTTTAGCGACTTTTTGTAAAACATCGGGTTTATCAAAAAAATAAGATCGATAAGTTATGATTATTTATTATATCCTTAAACTTAATGAATTACTTGATATATAACGATTTATATTTAAATACATAGTAAAAATATTAAGTGAAACCTGATGAAGAATTCACGGATTGTGCAATTGATTCCTATTTGTTAGTTACAATCTAGGCTGTTGTTACATAGAAACTTATGTTATAATATGATGAACAATTTATAACTTTACTTTATAACTTAAATTGAATAATTATATTTAAATACGTTAATTAATAATAAACAACATAATTACAATAATGCAAGCTATAGAAAATTATGTTTAGATTCGCGTCATTCTGAGTATTTTTAAAAGTCGACTTTATCACATTTTTCATACACTATTTGCAAAAATATTACTTTAATACAAGAAAACACTAATAAAACGTTAACTTAGTATATAAATACTAGCAAAAATCAATAAAATCTACTCACGGCGTATTTTATAACCTCGTTAAATCCACTCAAGCGTCACTTCACTCAATAAAGTTTAACTTACAAAGTTCCAATATTTTTCGTCCAAGAGGTTGGTAATTTTGATCCAAATCTATGATTTATATATTTGTTTTTGGTTTTAATACGTAATAGTTAGACTCTGTGCGCTTAAAATATGGTCTATATTCAGTTAAAAAAACTTCGACACTTTGCAACCACAGTTGCAAAGAGCAAAGTTAAGGATTCTGTTTTTGCAACTGTGGTTGCAAGAAGCAAACGAGCGGATAAGAGTAGAGAAAGGTTGTATAAACTTTACAATGAAAGTTCATTTAATGCTAGCTTCAAATTTAGGGAATATGTTAAAAAAAATTCAAAAATATTTAAAAGGGTGGGCTCCATAGCTAAGTCTTTGTATTTGAGCAACCAAATTAATACGGATTATAATAAAATTAAAATGGCATGGAGTATAATTAATACTGAAACTAGTTAGGTCAACTCTCGCAATTCAAAGTTAAGTTATAACAACAAATTAACTAAATCATATCAGGACGTTGCAAATTGCAATGGTTTTTGAGAAATATTTTACTAATATTCCGATCTTAACCACTAAGTCACTATATTATTCACCTGCTTTCAACTGATCATTACTTTAATAAAATTTTAACGCATGTACAAATAATGTTATATTTTATAAAGCATTATCAAAAGATATTTTAAAATATTTGAAAACTATTGATACTGAGTAAACCGCAGGTCTGTGGTGGATTTTCATTGAAGTTTATTGCGTCTTTATTAAATACAATCGCACCTTAACTATCTATTAGTTTTAATACTAGGTTCGAATCTGATGTGTTTCCTGATTAAATGAAGCACAGTAAAGTATTTTTACGTAATTTTTCTATACCTACCTTGCTTATTTATATTCTAAGTTCTGAGCACACTCATCTATGTTTCTGAGGGGTCACTTCTACATATTACTATAGACATTGGTAGGGTCTACAAATTTAGAAAATAAGGTCCCATGGACTTAGCCGCCACTTGACAGATTAAGTCGATAGTACGTCAGTATGAGTAACATATAAATTATACACATAGTTACTTTAGCAGTTTATTACACACACTGAGTTTAATTAGAAAATAGTGCATTATAAATAATTCGCGGTGCAGCTGCTTAAACAGCGTCAGCATAAAATAAATGTGTGGTATTTGGATCATACAGAATATTTAATATAACAATTATGACTTGGTTTTCTTACTAGGATAAGCACAGCCTTTGCGTGTTATTAAAGTATTTTAGGCTTTTATATTACTTATAAAGTATAAACAACAAATGAGCACACATTTCTTTCAAAACTACTTTTTAACTTTTTTAAACACGATAAATCCATCATTCGAAAATTACTTAATTTCTTTACAATAGATAGACATTTCGTGTGTCTCCATCACACAAAAACACACACACACACACACACACATTTTGTGTGTGTGTTTGTGTGTAGGAGAAAAATACTTTTTTTAATTTTTGTTATGATGAATTCGTTTTATTCCTCAGATGTGACAGTTCATCTGCATCTTTTAATTTTGATTTTTAGTTGAGGATAGATGTTAGGTATTTATGGTCCACAGCATCTACTTACCATCAAGTTGACTGTTTATATGAACGAGCTTTAACACCAATCCAAATTCAATTTAAACTCGTTAATATTCAAAAGACCGTTCTGAACTAAATTCTGCGTGTATTGAATGGAAACAATACAGTTGTACTATTCAATTTACTTTCTGACAGTTTTAATGAAACAAAATGAAGAAAATTAAACTTTACATTTAACAGAATTTCAACAATGGCTGGGCAGAGTTTTAGAAATTTACTAATTTAGTAAGCGACGCGCAGCAATGGAACTAATTCATAGTGCTTTAAGTTTGGCGAGAAGCTTATAGTCGTTGAAAAAGTTTGTCTTTGGTTTCATAGTATTCGGACTTTGTTCGATTTCACTTCTGAGTGAGTTGCTGGGTAAGAAAGTGTCGGTTACGATATTCCAATGCGTGTTTACGGATTTTACATGTCTTCAAAATATTGGAAAAATTCAATCCAAATAAAATATCAGTTAATAATATTAGGTTTAAGAAGGAATGTTTAATACAAATGTCGGACTAGTGTGTGAGACACAGGGGCAGAAGCCTATGAGACCTATTAAGATAAAAGCGTTAACCTTATTAAGATAAAAATATTCAGAATTACAATATATTAGGCTGAATTCCTTCAGTGACTTACAGGGTAAGGTCCAAGGAAAACCAAGTGTGGGTCGAAGAAGAACATCTTGGCTGAAAAACCTACGCCAATGGTTTGGAAAGAGCACCCGTTCCTTATTCGGAGCCGCGGCATCAAAGATCCAAGTTGCCTTAATGATCGCCGATCTTCGTAGAAGATGGCACTTTAAGAAAAAGAAGAAAATATTGGAGCATTGGAACTAATAAATAGTCCTTTACGGCTGACGAAGAAGCCAATAATCGCTTAACAAGCTTGTATTAGTTTCATCTCCCCCACTACGTTTTAATTATGTTCGATCTCCACCAACACTTTTGTGTGTACACACGTGGTAAATCAAAGTTCTGGTTTACCATGTGCTCTCACGATCTCATTATTTAGAAGTGTTTTGTTGATGTACGAAGCCCGCGAACACAAGTTGAATAATAGAAATTTCCATGATACAAAACCCTCTAAGTAATAATAAGTTTGTGTTTAGGCCAGGGCATAGGTGACAACACATCTGTGGCCTTTTTATTCGACAAAGGTTACACATATTTTCGTGCAACAGTAGTCTTGGACTGCTAAGTAGTTAGTGAAAGAAAGAAAGAAAGGAATGAACTTCGCATTAACTCCGCGAAAAATCCCGTACGAAGAAATTATCTGCAGTGTTGAGGATTGTCTGTTTAAGAATAATATCGGTAAGGAAGATTTGGAGGCCATACGTCAAGATATTTCGTCCTTGTTACGTCGTAGTTCAGTGCCGAAACCAAACCTTCCTAAAGACGAATTTACAGCGCTAAATAACTTACGGAACAGACCAGAACTCACGATTCTCCGTGCGGATAAAGGAAATGCTACGGTAGTAATGGACGCGTCGGAATATAATTTTAAAATACAACAACTTTTATCGGACGAAAGTACATATAAAAAGGTCAAAACAGACCCTACAACCAACACGCTTAAAACAACTAGCGATTTAATAAAGAAATACTCCGAAAAATTAAATCTCGACGTGAATTCGCTAATACCATCATGTGTCAAACCACCGAGGTTGTATGGGTTACCGAAGATACACAAACCAAACGCTCCACTACGTCCCATAGTGAGCCAGATCGATTCACCAACTTATAAGCTGGCACAATACTTAGCAAAAATACTATCACCACTAAGAGGACATACCAGAGCACACACAAAGGATTCATACCATTTTGTGAGTGAGATAAAAGACCTACATCTCGCTAACAATGAAACTATGGTCAGTTTTGATGTTCAGTCACTATTTACATGCCTACCTATTGTGGACTGCATCTCAATTGTAACTAGGAAGCTAGAAGAAAATAACATGCCTCAAGAATATGCAATACTACTTGAACATTGCCTCACATCTGGCTATCTATTGTGGAAGGAGGAGTTCTACAAGCAAGTAGATGGTGTGGCGATGGGCTCACCTGTGTCTCCCATAGTCGCCGACATATTCATGGAGGACTTTGAGGAGAAAGCCCTTCTTACTGCTCCTGTAAATCCAAGGTTCTACAAGCGGTACGTAGACGACACCTTCACAATTTTACCATCTGACAAAGTAACTGCATTTTTAGACCACCTTAACTCCATAAACTCTAAAATACAATTCACAATGGAGTTAGAGGCAAATAATTCTTTAGCTTTCCTAGATGTTTTAGTCATCCGAAATCCTGATAACACTATTGGTCACACTGTGTATAGGAAAAAGACCCATACCAACCGATATCTAAATGGTGAATCTCACCATCATCCTTCACAGTTAGCTACCGTGGGTAAATCTTTGTTTCAGAGAGCACGAGGGATCTGTGACAGAAAACATCTGGCCGCGGAGCTTCAGCACGTCAAGCAAGTATTGCAAGACAACAAGCTTCGGGTCCCGCGCCTACGTCACAGTGAACGAGTGAAGCCGGCCACAGTCGAGCGCGCGCCTGCTCTACTACCATATGTTAGAGGAGTCACGGACAAGATTGGCTACATCTTGAAGCGAGCGTCCATTAAGACATACTACAAGCCGCTGAAGAAGATTAGTCAATTTTTACCATCCATCAAATGTAATATTCCTCTACAAGATGCAGGTGTGTATAAGCTAGATTGTGAATGTGGTCTCTCTTACATAGGTCAAACAAAGAGATCTATAAAAACCCGCGTGAAGGAACATATAGCTGATGTGAAGCACCGACGCTCTGGGAAGTCTGCAGTCTGCGAACATGTTCAAGATCGTCCCCACCATTACATTAGATTTGATAAACCACAAATTCTCGCAAAATAACACCGATTCCTACCAAGGATGATACGCGAGGCTATTGAAATTAAAAAACATCCAAATTTCAATAGAGAAGATGGTTGGGTGCTACCATCTGCTTTGGATCCTATAATTAACAAAATTAAACCCAAACCCAAGCATACCACTGCAAGACTTCATGATACTATAAGCTCGTTTTGCGTAAATCGGACCAAAAATTAATATTAAAAAACTGAAGGTAGCCGGACTAACTATGACATTGGGACGTCAAACATCTCAGTCCCCCCCGTGACCATGGGCGCTGTAAAGCACCCGAAACGTCGGGATAATAATAAAAATAAATTAAAAGTAATTAAACGCGATATAATCCGTAAATAATAGTTTTATTCAATGTGTAGTGTTCGCGTAAATTTAAGAAATCATTAGTGAAAGCTGGTAACTCCGTGATACGCGATTAGAATTATAGTTGTTAACATACATGCACAAGCTATGCTACAGTTATATTATAGTTGTGGTACAAATAGGTCCCCCTCACAGAATACCAACGTGAAACGGCAGCTTAATGCTGCTGAGCTCCGTATGGTGATTGTAGAGAATCTGACATTCATAATTTTGGCTAAGTCGTTTCATCTTAGTCCTTAACGGTAATCACTTCACACAAGATTTCAATTTTAAAAATTATACAAAATTTTAAGAGAATTAAGACTTATTAGTTGTATAAAATTATTTGATTATAACAATTATGTCTCTTGTTACCACTTCATTTTTGTTTAAAAAAGTAAAAGTAAAGTTACAGTCTATATACGTCCCACTGCTGGGCACAGGCCTCCTCTCATTTCTGAGAGGGTTTAAGGGCAAGGAATAGTCCGCCGCGCTATCCCAATGCGTGTTGGCGAACTTCACATGTCTTCGAAATATTTTTTCCTATTTCTCAGACATACAGGTTTCCCGCCGAGCACGTGGTAAATCAGCACTTAAAATTGCAATCAACAATTTCATTGGTGCCGGCGGGCATCGAACCCGGTTTGCTCGCGTATTGTGAAATTTACAGCGAGCGCTAACCATCTGAGCTACCACGGCTCCCATTTTTATTTTGTTTATTTTAACAATATGTTTAATATATTAAAATTTGAAAGATCTTAAATCACAAAAGTGACGTGATGGAAGATTTAAGAGAAATTACTTGAATAATTATATGAATTTTATTCCTAATTACTATTATTTAATATTTACTGAAAACGAAAATATACATATAATAAAAGTTTGTTTCAATCGTACAAAATAGAAGTTATTAATGAGACGAAATGGAACCGTTTATTACAAAAGAATAACAATAATTTCCCTTTCCCCCGTTTTTATTTTAAATTATTATTTTTATTTTATTTAGTTACATACGTATTGAATTATTTATCTGCTGCTCATGTGTGATTTGCACATGTTTTTTGGACACAAATTGTTTCATCCAATAACGGTCATCTTTTTCGAAAAATACCCAACAATGCTTCTGCATTTCAATTCTTAATCATCCATTTGCTATCAGGTAGACTGTGTACTCGTTTCTCGTTTTTCACCCTTATTCTATTTAAAAAAAAACATTTTAGTATCCTTACTGGATTAATATTTTCTCTCGTTTCCACTGGCCAAAATAAATGATTCTTTATATGGGGCGTTATTAGTTTGTTTTAAATCTAAGAAATGAAAACAAATATTTTTGGCAATGTTCAAGAAATTATTTACTTCATCATAAAAAGGCACATAACAAACACCTCCACGAATTAATAAGATGTGGTTTTATTTACCAGATAACATAAAAGCATATTGCTGCTGTGGTTTGTGTACTGACTAAGAACCGAAGACCTTTTTAAATGTAACGAGAGTTTAATCTCTGTATGATTAATTGAAATATTTTTATTCAAAATTTTACCTTATAAAGTACAAGATTTAAGAAAGCAGCAATAAAAATAATGATCTTAGGGATACAAGTCAACAGTATTACAAAAGTTTGTATTTACGAGTATATAAAGTAAAATACTTGGCATCCTATGTACTTATACCTGTCAAACCCTTATCGCAATTTTGTTTGTTTATGAAACAAGCACAACGAGCTAACTATTCATAAATATTTTGATCCAATAAATATGAACCTTTGAAAAGAGATCAAACATAATGTCAGAATTTATACTTGTGTTATTATTGAATACAAGCAAAAATTATTATCTAAGTGGAAATGCGATCACTTTTATTCCGAATAAAAAAAAGTTGGAGGTGATTAATTCGAATGTGTTCAATTTTGTTTGTATAATATGTCGCAGTAAGTTGGTTGAAGCCGTGAACGTGATATAGTTATATCCCTAAGGATATAGCTATATACTGGAATATAACTATGATACTAGCACGATCTAGTAATATAACTATCTTAATAGACAAATTTATGGAAATAATTATTATAAGTATAAAATTATACTACGACTTGTTATGGGTTTCATATGGAATAATAACTATTTTTGTATAATCGACACTGGTTTAGCTTCAAGGAATATACACTGAGGGCACTGCTACTATAGTACAATAACAGCAGTACGACCACATTCTGCCTTCTCTTTTATTGCAAGATTACAGCTACAAATAAATCGATCATATTACCTGTTTTTCTGTCTGCTCGTTCAATATATTATCCATCAATATTTAATTAATTACAGCCTATCAAAAGTCCACTGCTGAACGCAAGGGGAATATCGGCTATAGTTCCCTCTCTTAGCGATTGGTTTGGCAACCGCATTTTTTTATTATTTTCAGAAATTCAGAAAGATATGAGTACTATTGCCTATCTCCTGTCATATTGTCCTTTGTCGTCTTTTACGATACTCACGGGGTGATATGAGGTCTTGAAGCTTCTTAGTAATATTATATATTAGTTGGATATTTATCAAGAACCTACCTTAACTTCATGATTTAGAAATATCTTCATCAAAGCAGATAAAGCTTTGTTAAATATAGTGAATGGTTTTCGGCTAAGAAAGTGGTTAATCAATATTAATTAAAATCAATTGCCACCTGTACGAAAGATCATCACTTGAGGAAGGCTTGACCAATTTCGATGAACAAACACAATTGGACACGGCAAGTAGCGCCGTTGTCGATATCTAGAAATCAGCTGTGCGAATTTGGAGTGGGTCGTTGGGTAGTTTATAAAATTGAGATTATAAATGAGATCTAACTCGCTTAAGTACCGTGTGTCTGTCGTGACTTTGTAGTGTACGTGCCTCCACCCTACAAGTATAAATAAATGTACTCTTAGGTTTAGTGAGCATTATAATTAAAGTTTTAAACAGAGAAACACGTCTCCTTTTCATTTAACAACCGTCAAACATTATATGGCGACTCTGCCAGGTGGTGTGCTGCAACAATGCATGCGCACCGCCGCGGCCTGCTAAAATTATTGAAAAAATTAATATTAAAGCAAGAATATAATTCCATTGCAGAATTGAGACAATCACAGATATAACGAAAAACTCATCAAAATCAAGAAAACTATAATATGTCAAACGCGAGAAGAGGCCACAATAACTATGTTATGGAAGCTGACTTAGGGCGGATTCGACCAAATTCAATGTTACTCTAGAGTAACTAACCCTCGAATAAATTTACTCCTTGTTCTTACTCTCGGATAATTTGGTTTGTGTTTTTCCAACACAAACGGAGAGTAGCCAATACTGGGTATTGTTACTCTAGAGTTGGGGAATGAAAAATGAATGAACTTGTAAGCCAACTAAAATCGAAATACATTTGTTTATGTAGCGCAATGCAAGACTTTCTGTCTATTTAAAGTTTGCCGGATTATAATAGTGTCACCTGTCACTGTCACTGAACAAACATTAAAATTAACACGCGACTTGTCAGTTGATTATTCTAACCTTACCCTTATTTCTTATATTTTCAAATAAAATGTCTGGAGAAAAAAGAAAACGTAGCCCAAATTGGTTACCTTCGGAAAAGAGTTTGTTGTTAGGACTCGTAGAAAAACATTTTCGTGTCATCGAAAATAAAAAAACAGATGGTGTTACGATGAAGCAAAAATTTGCCGAATGGCAAATTTTATCCCACGAATACAATAGCCAAACGACACACTGCTCGCGTACAGCAGAAAATTTAAAAAATGAGTGGGAATATATGAAAAAAAAGGCCAAAAAGGAGGAGTCATACAGGAGGATGCATAGAATCCAAACAGGTTAGTTTTTATCCTGCCTTACCTTATTAATGTTTGTGTTGATCCAGTTATTTAGGCTAAAAACCTGTAAATCTTTGGTATACATTAGAAATATGGACAGGAGTAACTATGAGCTTATAACTGGAGGAGCAGCGGACTGAGATATGCCTACATACATTTATATAGTGTTAGCCACTACTGGGAACATGCTTATCCCAAAGATCTTTAGGTTTTCAATGTACCATTATTATTAAGCACTTGATAGTACAATGCTGCGGTCTGATTAAGTGATTTATTTCCTTTGTCTCCTACATAATGGGATTATTATTTATGTTAGAAATATTTTGAAAATGTGAGAAATGGCATACTTTAAATACTTTTACTTTAATAATTTTGTCTATTTTAGGTGGTGGACCAACAAATCCAAAGAAAGAAGATCCTCTAGATTCCAAAATCATATCATTAATTAAAACAAGTGCTGTTGGGCTTTTCAACCATTTTGACAGTGACAGTGTTGCCCCAGATAGCTTAGAGAGGCATAATTTTGCTGAGGTTCAAGTTATTTTGCCTGAGGAGCCAGAATTATGTAATAAAGGTTAGTATCTTACAGCTTACTCAAGGGTCAAGGACCCTAGAGAAACCACACAAAATTGTTATACCTTTAAAATTTGGTTACAGATCTTGAGACTGAACTTAATGAAATTCAAAAGACTGGGATCGACTCGAACGAAGTATTAATGCAGGTAAATTAGTTTCTGTAGCTCTATACATTATACATCTGAAGCAACCCATAGTATATAGTAAATATATGCTATGTTTTGTTATAACTTGCTAAACATAAGTATCTTGACTCCATTACAATAAATAGTTCGGAGTAGGTAAAGCCAAGTCTGTCATTTTCAGACTCAATCATTTTATTGCGTTCATGTGGTTACATAAATAGTTCTTATGTTGGATATATTAGAGCCAAACATGAGCCCTGATAGGGCGTAACAATATTATATTATATTATATATCAATTTAATCTAATTAATTTAAAAAGATGAATTTTATTTTATTTACTTAAACTAAACATTACTTTTAGGTTTAATAAACATTTGCAATATTTACAAGGATATTAAAGAGGTATACATATTCAAATTAAACAATTATTATTTTTCACCAGAAAAACTCTGACAATGAATAGAAACTTTTTTCAATTAAATATTTTTAAGCTCTCTTTGAAATTTATACAACGATTCTTCTTTTTGTAGACATTTGGGAATTTTATTATAAATTTTTACACACATACCATGGGGTCCTGATTTAACTGTTTGTAATTTTGTGATAGGTGGAGCTAATTTTTTAATAGGATGTAAAAAATGAGGCCGGGTGTATATTGAAAAAAGGTGCATATTCTTTTTAACAAATGTGCATACTTCTATATATCTTCTATTCTTGCCATGCTGCAACCTGCCCCGTCAAATAAAGAAAGCCAGACTTGCCTATAATTTGTGTTCCAACATTGTAGTAGACTTGTTTTTAATTTTATCATTTAAATGTTTTTTGTGAGATGAAATATTATATGGGCATTATGTTGTTAACATTTTTAATATAAATCTTTGTTTTAGGATTGGAGTGATTATACTCCCGAAATGTTAAGAACTCCTGTTGCAAAACCTCTTCAGTATGACAACAATGAGCAAGAAGGAAAACTACAAAAATCTTGGGTTTCAAGAAGGCGACCTACATATGTAGCTCCTTCATCATCATTGCAGAAATTGCATGATAAGAAAATGGAAGCAATTGATTTTCAGAAGAGTGTTGCTGAGAAGGAGCTACTTCATTCAAATGAAGTTCACAATCTGGATTTACAAATAAAAAGGGAACAATTAAAACAAGAAAAATTAAAGACCCGTATTTTATTATTAGATTTAAGATTAAAGAAAAAGCAATTCAACAATAAACAATAAAATATTAAATTTATTTATTTCAATGTTTTATTTTATACCTTTTTTCAAATTTGGATTAATAAAATTAAGAATAACTGCAATCTACATTCCATAGCTACAATAAACTATAAAAATAATTACTTATTAACGAATTGCGTGCTAACTGGCCAGTGGATTGCTGTGCTGATTCCGAGCTTTGCATTTGGCCAAGTTGTATAAGTTCATCCCATGGAGCTGGCAATAGCACTTCTGGGTCATCAGGTGGAAGTTGTTCTCCTCGTCTGCGCAACATGTTGTGAAGTACTGCTGTGGCTATGATAACAGTTAGTGCTTTATCTAATTTTACTCGCATCCCAAGTGCCAACACTGGAAATCTTCTTTTCCATACACCATAGCACCTTTCTATAGGATTTCTGGTACGAATTTGTGACTCATTGTACAGTTGTTCAGCTGGTGTCCTTGGATTTTCTAATGGAGTCATAGTGTAACTCTTTGCAGCATATCCTCTGTCCACCAATAATAATGCATTACCATAGCGACCAGTCTCAAAATGTGCTTTTCGAACGCTATTATTAAATATAGTGCTATCATGAGTTGAACCTGGCCATCTTGCGACTATGTCGGTTATTTCTAAATTGGCATTACATATTGTTTGCACATTAATGGAGTAGTATCCTTTTCTGTTTCTAAATGTCTCTGCTTGTTCTCCACCTACTTCCAGTCTTAAGGGTACGAATGTGAGGCGAACGTGTGTACAGTCCATGGCTCCAACTACTCTTGGAAAACGAGCTATTTGGTAAAATTTATCTTGTTCATATCTTATTTCTTGAGGCGATTCAGGAAATTTTATGAATTCTTTATGTAATGCAGCTATTGCAGCACTAACTCTGTGTACAATTTTGTTTGCTGTCGGTGTACTTAGACCACAGTAGTCTCCAATGCTTGTTTGTGTCCAGTTTGTTGCATAATATCTCAAAGTGGCCAACAACTGATTTACTGGAGATATTGAAAAATTTCTGAAAGAAAAAGGAACTTTAGATGACATAGGTACTAACTACTACTACTGCTACTACTTACTATAATATTTTAGTTTTAAGTCTTCGAGCAACACACATAGCTTTTAGAAAAAATATATCTAGGTAGGTGTGTGTGTACCATTGTTTATGTAGACAAATATGTAGTAAAAGGTGTGTAGGTACATACCGGTTTGATGTATATTCCAGTTGATGCTCGATTTTGGATAAAAGACACAAAGTAGCTTCTTTGGACAATCGAAACCTTATTACGAAGTCACGGTCATCATAGTTATCGAAATAATTGTTCCTTTCTCTTATCCATCGTGGACGCCTTGGAATGTATTCTTCATCACTGTCAGAATCTTCGATCATATTTCGTAAACATTGCATTATTTAAAAAAATAAAGCCTACTATTATCACAAAAGTACAAGAAATTATAAATGCACAACGATAAAATTTCCTACTTTTACAACAAAGCATACGAAAACAGCTGTCAGAATATAGCGGTCGCCATTAAAATACTCTGGGATAACTTGTTTACTCCATGAATTTTGGCAGTATAGCGATTTACTCTCGGATAGTCTGTTATACCCGGGTTAAGATTTGGTAAAACGGAAAGTTCTCTAACTCTAGAGTAATAAGTGCTTTTATTCGTAGGATAAGACTTATACTAACTTTGGTCGAATCCGCCCTTAGAAGTTAAAAATATGTTAGTACTATGAAGACATCTAACGAACAAATGAAGATAAAAGTATTTCAACAATTTACGAAAAAAGTAAACATAAAGTTAGAGCCTCCCCTCATTTCTGAGAGGGTTTTAGGGCAAGGAAGTGTCCGCCGCGCTACCCCAATGCGTGTTGGCGAACTTCACATGTCTTCAAAATATTTTTTCTCTTATTCCTCAGACATGCAGGTTTCCTCACGATGTTTTCCTTCACCGCCAAGCACGTGGTAAATCAGCACTTAAAATTGCAATTAATAATTTCGGTGGTGCCGGGGGGGATCGAACCCGGGTTTCTCAGGTTCTGTTATATTTACAGCGAGCATTAACCATCTGAGCTACCACATCTCTTTTCGAAGCATAGAAGAAATTGTAATCCAGCGAATGGACAAGCAACCAGCAGCAGCGTAGCCGAGATGCCTAAGCCCAAATAATATAGAAAAAAATTAGGAGGTAACTTCTCACCTATGTATGTGATTTTAATTATATTTAAAACTTTATTTATCAATTTAAGATTGTTTTTGCTATTATGTTTTTAAAGTTAAATATTAAATATTCTGTATTTAACATATGGTTGCTTTCAAAAATATTTTTTATGAACGTGATGTCCAGAGTCTCTTGATGAGCCGGAAGGTCATCGATAAAAAAAAACGTGCGTGCGTGTATTATAGGTATACTCCTCAATACACAACATAACATCGTCGTGTTTGGGCTCGTTGAATTTGTTTTGACAAGATCTTTAGACATGTGTGATGTCCAGTACGCGCCAATATTTACAACGAGAAAAAGACCTAAAACTGAAAACCAGTAAAAACAACGACACAGCCGTTGTAATTTTTGATTTGGAGAACATTTTTTTCTCTGTCCAAAGCAAATGCATCATGCTTTTTCTGTACAAGCAAATTGACCATTTGTAATTTAACAGCGCACTGTGATATTAATAAAAGTGCCGTTAACGCTTTGTGGGACGAGACTAGAAATGGAAAAAGTGGCGTATGAGGCAATTCATGGGGTGGGCCTATGTTCAGCAGTGGACTTTAATAGGCTGTAATGGTAACGATTCTCGACACACAAAATACGAAACACGGCAGCATTTAACTGCTATTTTAAGATGATATCCTTCTGTGAATGCGTAATACTTTTCAAGTCGAACCGATCCATTAGTGATATAACCATATTATATCTGGAGCGTAGCCTTACCACGTATGATCCTACCATCAACCCTCTGGCTCGTTTGCATTTCTTCTATAAAAATATACCAACAGTTGTTAAATTTGTTTATTTGCAACGTTTGTCACTTGTCATCTCTTCTGTAAAAAAGCCATAAATAAAACAAAATGATATTTCCCAAGTCACTTATTTCGTCCAATCTTAGCTGGGAGTAGCAGAAATAATTCAACTCTGGTTCATGAACCATGTGAAAATTTCTTTCATGACAAATTACCATACGAGGTGACGCTCTTTTATAAAGCAAGTGATACTGAAATTTCTTAATTGCTTGACTATTTCGGCGTTTGATAATTTATACAGTTTAATGAATAAAGATTAAATTTTAACTAGTTTATCTAAGGCCGCTATTCCCTTAATATCGTCTTAACCCCTCAATATTCTTAAAATTCCCATGCAGTCGCATGCGTCGTCAAATTCTGAGCAGTCGTATGCAACCGCACCCACCCACAGCACTTTAGACCATTAAAACTTATATTTATAGACTTCTTTTCTATAAAGAAGTTTGGCATTATAGAATTTAAACGAACTTTTATTTTTATTGTTACTCTATGTATTTTATTTTTATTCTCCCGTCAATTTACGACATTTGCCGACCATACGAAAATGGCGTAATTTTACGGTAGATTAAAAATAAAAATTCATACAGTAATTGACTTTTGTTTAGACTATAGAAATTAAATTGGGTATTATTGATTCCCGGATATTCATTTTCATCAATTTGAAATAGAATCAACAAATCATTTAATTGAATTAGCAAGATGCATAATTTACAAATATGTCGACGCTTGTTTATACTTTTTTGAAAGAACAATCAGTACCCTTAAACTTTAATTCGAAATAAATATAACAAAATAATTCATTTTAAAAATCAATAATAATATAATAAATACATGTTTTCGTTGTAACTGATTGATTTTGATTAAATATTATTTCTATGATTTTATTTGAGTATTTTTCATAATGATAAAATCCATTTTATCGATATCGAATATTTACCTTTATTAAGAAGAGCAACCCTAACGATAGCCATAATAACGCAACTTGACCATTTGCAGCCACGCGTTCTTCCTCATCCCCCCGGCTCGCAGTAGTGAGCTAGTGAGGCGAGTGCTTAGAAAAAATATGCCTATACGTTCTCTAGTGGTTATATTCTCTATGTCTGTCCGCCTTTCTTCGGACCCCGGATAATCCAAAATATGCCAGCGCAACTTATCTACCTCTTCTTCCAGCTCCAGTATCTTCTCATCAGTCGTCAGTTATATGTTGCCAGGTTGAGTCGTCGTAGTTTGCAACCAAACCTCCACCGGAGATTCTTAGCTCCCCCTGCCCCGCCGTTACCATGATCGCCACCGTAGCCAGGAATAGCGGGGCCGCCGGGGACTGAGGGCCGTCTGTTTGTGTCGTTGCTCATGGGGGGATAATTGCCATAGTTGCCACGTTTGGAGAGCGGGTTGGCAACCGCAGTTTTTTATTATATTATTGTTGTTATCAGGAAGATGCTGCTGCCCATCTCCTGCCTGGCTACTTCTGTCATCTTTTACGACACTCACGGGAAAATATGGGTTAGTGGATATTCTCAACCGACACTACGTGGCAGAAGAGAATATGTAGCAAAAGAAATTTGATAAGCTGAATGAATAATAATATGTCTCTATGCCATGAATTTTAAAAACTTTGCGGTTGCGTATCATATCATAAATATTTTACGTTATTATTATTTATACGAGAACCTGCAATGCTATTTATGTTACGTAAAGTGGCGCTGTATTGGAGCGTATATCCAATAGGTAAAACCTTTACCTACGTAGTTATTCTGTTGACCGATGTATAGTTAATGTGATATTATCGTAACAAATCAGATCATATTCCACCTGACATTGAATTCAGTTTCTTTGTCGCTCCATACTGATAAAATTACAACATAATAATAAAATTCATAGTGCTAAGCAGTGATGCTAAAGGTTTGTTACATTACAAAGTTTTTCTTGTAATCCCATAAAATTAGTTGTACATCATAAAGCAGGCAGGCATATGTTATATAGATTTTCTGTATCTCTCTATTTATAATAACACTTGCATGTATAGTTTTTATTTTAACTTCACGTTTAACCGTGTATCTACTACCCACATCGTCCCGTGAGTACCTGTAACAAGGAATGGACAGCAGCAGCAGATAAAATTCAAAATAATAAAATACAGTAACAAAATAACGCTTAATGTACACCGTTTACTCTCAGGAAGCCGCTTTACAAACCAAGCATCGGGTGAAGTAGGAATTTATTTTTATTACGTGACAATTGTACTACAAGTAGTTGAAGAAAACCCAAGTAATTTTGTACGTTTAATTGAATCAGGCATAGGAGTTCTTAAAAGTACAGGCCAATGAATTTTTGCAAAGAAATAAGTTCCACCCGTGCCACGTGCAGCGAGTACAAACTTTACTACTTATCTTCCAAGAATTGTGTTTTGTCAAACAATGATATAAAGACACCGGGAAGATTCGCGATTCTTCGAGAAAATTTAATTGTCTGAAAAGTCGACATGGTTGACAAAAAGATGGTTACATAAATCTATACAATTATACCAAGTGTCATGTAGAAAATCCACTTTGGATAAGACAAGATAGATAACAGCTTATCGTTTCAAAATAAGCATGTGAAACTAAGTTTTGAATGAAAAAAAAAACCGGCCAAGAGCGTGTCGGGCCACGCTCAGTGTAGGGTTCCGTAGTTTCCCGCTCGTCACAATAAGTATTCCCACTTATGAGTTCAAAGGTGGGTATCCATTACGTTCGCGCTCCAATAGCGCTCCGCGCTCCTGCAACTGCTCCCGGTAGTGGGTACTGTTGTTTCCATCCAAGTTCAAAATGATTTTCCTAGAAAGTCCTAAAGTTCAACTTTTCAGATTTTTTTCATATTTTCTAAACTTATGGTTCAAAAGTTAGAGGGGGGGGGAACACATTGTTTTTTACTTTTGGAGCAATTATTTCCGAAATTATTGACATTATCAAAAATGATTTTAGTAAACCCCTATTCATTTTTAAATACTTTTCCAACAATATATCACACGTTAGGGTTGAAATTAAAAAAAATCACTTCTCACTTTACATATAGGGGGGCTACCCTAATAAAACATTTTTTTCCAATTTTTATTTTACCACTTTGTCGGCGTGATTGATACACATATTGGTACCAAATTTCAGCTTTCTAGTGCTAACGGTCACAGAAATTAAGCGAGGACGGACAGACGGACAGACAGACATGGCGAAACTATAAGGGTTCCTAGTTGACTACGAAACCCTAAAAAGAGCTATTGAGCTGCCCGAAGTCTAGAATTACGAATATTTTATGGATTTTTTATTAAACCACTTACCTTATTTGTTGGGAGACGTAACATTATGCGTTCTGCGTTACAGAGACGTTTGGTTCCAGCAAGATGGCTGCTTGGCACACAATGGCTGCTCTGTTGAGAATATCTCAATGAGAAATTCCCGGAAAATTGAATAAGGAAGTCTGATACAATCTACTGGCCAGCCCGTTCACCTGACTTAAGAGGAGTATTATGAAAAAAACGTAATATTACAAGGTTTATATTTTCCGGGCGTTGCTTGAAATAACAATCACTTGGTAAAATAGTTCGTTTTCTTCACCAAAATTAGCTCAAGAAAAATTTTGGATTTATTTAGTAATAATCATTCTCCCGATGCATGTTTAGGCTAAAACTCTGAGAGATATAATTTAGGAGCTCTAATTTGTAGATTCTATTGAATATCGACCATCAAAAATATTTTTATCTCAAAAATATCCAATACTTTAATAATGATAAAATACTTTTCGTTACATGCTACCTGCCTGAACTAGGTTGAGTACCTGTGTTTAAGACCATCAATTACACTATGGGTTTTGTAATATAGGGACACAATATAATTTAAATAATGAAACTTTATTATATAATAATTAAAATAACTAAATGACAGTTATTTGTAACCTAAAATTAGTACAAAACTATTTTAGAATTTCTAACAACTTCTCTGTGTCTTCGTATTTTAATTTATTCAGAAATTTCAATAAAATTACGTTTCTTATAACTTACTCTTTATATCTTTAATGACTTGTTTAGCTTGTTATATAGAAATAGTCCTAAATTATATTTTAAATCTGCAAACAAATGCATATATATTGAGAGTTTACACGAACTAAGTCCATTTTTCTCCTGTCTACGGATTTTAAATTAAATGGAAATTCGGTATGTGGTTTTAATATGATGTTCATAATAAACAGCTGACGGACAGTTAGTAAATTACATGCTAAGTAGAGTATATATATATATAGGAAACATGAAAGGACAGAAAGTGGCTACCTTTAGAACTGCTCTCTGAGCAAGTTCTTGTGGGAGCATTATTGTTTTAGAAGCACCACCATAGGAAGTAATGGCATAAGTGAGTATGGATTGCCACAAAGCGAAATAGACCTGTCTTATCAATTTAAATCTACACTAATATTATAAAGAGGAAATATTTGTTTGTTTGTTTGAATTGAATAGGCTCTGAAACTACTGAACCGATTTGAAAAAATCTTTCACCATTAGAATCCTACATTATTCCTGATGAACATACGCGATAGAACGTTTTCAAAAAATTTAGGGATCCGTATGAAAACTTCGTTAATGTAGCCCAAGGTGTGAAAAAATACCAAAAAAAACCTTATATCACGTACGCTGCTGAAACTATTGACAATAGAATAAAGTGATTATATATATATATATATATATATATATATATATATATATATATATATATATATAAGGAGGAAAGATGTTTTTGTTAGTTTGTTTGTACCAAATAAGTCCGAAACTACTGGACCGATTTTAATCAATTTTTACCAATAGAAAGCTAAATTATAGGGGGGGGGGGAGGCTGAGTGGATAAAATTTAAATTTTCTGTGTAACGTGTACAGCTAGTTGTCTTATAAATTTGAGTGTCCAATTTTTTTTTTTTGTAGATTCTACAGTATTAAGCTACACATAGTTTTAATTTTTATTATGGCATGTTACTTCTATAAGACTTATTGTTACTTAGTAATCATATGTGTTTCTCTATGTAAAGATGTGTTTAAAAATGTTTAAAAAAGTTAATTGCCTGTATGAATTGTTGGCGCTTGATCTCGTTAAGGCATCTCATTACATTTCTGATATATTTTAATACATTCAAATTTAATTGTCTAGGGCGTCTCTCTTCGACTCTTCATACAATAATTAATTTTTTATTAACTATTACTGTTTGTTAAGTATTTATACCTCAAATCATTGTTTTAGGTGTGAATGTTTGTCCACGTGAATTTTATGTCCATTTGAATTTTCTTAACTCCTTTCTTAGTGGATGTCTACATAATAAAAGATCCCGATTTTACTTTTCAACGTCCAGTGGACACCGTAGGTATTTCGCGGTTTGTTGCCACGTAGTCTCGTGGCCGAATAGGGTGATCGTGCTTAAAAACATTTCGGATTTAGGTTCCGACAATTGTGCGAGTGTTTCCTTTAAAATATGTGGCTATACTTTTTTTAGGCTTCACTTCAATTTTTTATAAGCGAAACCATTCGCCTAAGTGATTGGCGGCTCTTTGGAGCATCTTAGTGTGAAATGGCTTTCTGAAATTGGCAACTTAAAGTAACGTGTCGTCTGCAAAGAGAGCGGTGTCAATAACTGGGTCCTTCGGGATGTCAATCGTATAGAGTGTGAAGAGTAGCGGGGAGAGAACGGAGCTCTAAAAGACTCCAACCCTGAGGGGGTGCTTAGAGGAGCCAGTTCCCTCTTTACGAAATCTGAAATAGCGGTTGGTAAGAAAGGCTCTGATAATGTGAGTGAGCTTACCAGGTACGTTTAGTTTAAACAGCTTGTAAAGCAAGCTGTAGTGCCAAACTTTGTTAAACGCAATGTCTAATAAGAGGGCACCGGTATTACGGTTTCGACCGTTACCCGTTGAGTGGGAGAAGCCCTCTAGGATGTATTCCGTTAGGCGGTGGATCTGATTAGTGCACGAGTGTTCGGGTCTAAAACCGAACTGATCGTCAGGAAGAAGCTTGTTGATAAGAACGTGTTTACGGGAGTAATTCTATATTATACGTTCGTAAACTTTCTACTGTGTGCTGAGGAGACTAATAGGTCTGTAGCTAGAGGCTAGGTTGCGCGGTTTTCCTGGTTATGGAATTCCTGTAACGTCCGCTTATTTACATGCATCCGGGAAGGATCAACTAGAGAGAAGAGCGTTGAAAATGCCTACTAGGGTGCAGACAGGTAGTAGTTGTAGTAGTAGTCACGCATTGGTTTTCGGCGCGACGGCGTGGAAGTGCTACCACCTTGTGCAAAGTTCGCGGCGACGGGGGCGGGCTTAGCGGCAGTTTGGGTCGCTGAAGTAGGTGCAGGTTTGGGGGCAGACAGCCGAGAGTGCGATACGCTGAGCCGATACGCACGTCTGGTATTGGTTTTACTACCGCGCTGTTTACATCGCGGTGCTTTGGAACACACGCTATAGTTTGCTGGGTGTCCTTCTTCGCGGCAATTAACACAGCTTGGAACTCTGCAGTCTCGGGTGTGCGTCTGCTGTCGGATGTGTCATGGTTACCTAGGTATTTGACACACTTAGGCCTTGTGTAACAATTTCTCGTCGCGTCTCAGTCTCCATGTTGGAGCCAGAGTCAGTGTCCGAGATGACCCGAGAGCGATTTGACATCGCGAATGGCGCGGGAGAAGCGACGTCGTTCACAGACGCGAACGAAGCCAGTGAAAGTGGGGCAGAAGGAGTTTTCCTCATGACAAATCAGCGTGTCGCTACGTTGCTTAAGGTTCGCCGCCCAAATTTCCGGGAAGGTAATACACAGGTAATCTGCGAGTTCGTTTTTTACGCGTTTTAATTAGAAAACGACGCCATCTTGCCTATGTTTACACTGATAACACAGATATAACACATTTGTGTGACTAAATAAACTTTTATATACCTAGCGCGTTAGTACACTAGGGTGTGTACCTAGCTGTCGCCTAATGCATCAAGCAACACAGTAATTAAATTCAAGTAGATGGCTGTCTCTGACGCAGCGGAAGTGTTTCATGCTACTTACGGTTAACTGAAAACTAGGAAGTCAAAAAGGAGAGTTACGCACAAACACTCTTTGCATCACACCAAGCGGTCCAATAACATCACTGTGAGACTGCTGTCATCCAGGACAGCGTGCTTCGTGCACCATAATCTGAGCACTAATACTGTCACCAAACACAGAGTGCCAGGCAAAACTGGGCGTAAAAACACCATTTTTAACAGCGTGCCTGAGCTAGTAGATTGAAGTGACGGAAGTGAACTCGACCGACACCTCCGGAGTCCACAGAGCTCAAGGTAAGAATGATAACAATGTATATATCTTATGACGATGTATGACCTATCTATGTATTTAAATACATTCGATTTATATAAATATAGATAAAATTTTAAAAAATGTAATTAGATAAGGAAATACTGTTATAAAATAAAATTTTGCCTAAGAATAAAAATTTCCTTAGCGAATGATAATATGTTTAAAATATGCATCTCATTACTAATTACAAATTTTAAAATTTAAATAAAAAGCGATAATCGAGATATATGTTGTATGCAAGATGACGCTGTGATCAGGATTAAGAAAGAAATGCTTCGGTGGTTTGGTCATGTAGAAAGAATGAATGAGAAAAGAGTGACAAAGAAAAAATTATATGGCAGATATGAACTGCAGAGTCGGGAAGGGATGCCCTAGAAGAAAGTTTATCGACCAAATTTGCGATATTTTGAAAATGGGACACATTATAGGTACCCTTAACCGACGAGCATGTATGCGTAGATATATGGATGCAAAGAGGCAAAAGAGGTATGTCAGAATCGTGCCAAATGGAAGTGGGTAGTCTCTGAATACCCCTCTGGGTGACAGGCGTGAGGGTTTGTGTTATGTTATGTTAAGTAAAAGGAACAAATCAGTCAAGACAGCTCGTCAAAGGCAGCGCGATGGACTCTTCCTCGCTCTTCCTCGCATACAGCCGAGGTCCATATAATATAATAGTTACTATTCTTTTTAATTCAATATATTACTCTCTCAACAATATGAGAATACTTTTACTTAGCCCATGCGTATATACTGGCTTTAATTTTGAATTGAAATCTTTACTTTGTTTTAATTTTTAACAAATAGACGCAATTAAACAAAATGTATACAACAATGCATTTGCAGTAAATATATTTTAAGAAAGGTATCATTGGTGAATGAACTAATTTGCTTATGAGTAATGAATAATGAAAACATGAGTAACCAAAAACAACCCGCTTCTTTACATCGCTTTTGTAGAATGAAAGTAGAAAAATGAAACATAACTACAATTTTTAGATAATAACGGATAGGAATAATATAAAAGCACCACAAACTCATGTAATGTAGTTTTCCAATCATACGACAAAATAAAATTTAAAACTTTTTGTAGCTGCAAAGGGGAAATTATGCCTACTGCTCAGCTCCTATGACAGATAGCGTAATGATATATATTTATGCTAACGGTTCAACCCCTACGTAAAACTATTCTGAAAGTCACATCCAAATCTGTTTACCGGTTTTATGTGATCTGTGTCCAGACCGACAGAAAACGTTTCCAAAAAATTGTTTTGGCATCTGTATCATTTGATTTACCCTAACATTGCTTTCTAGCTAGATTGGTTATACCATTTTGAAGATTGGCCAGGATAGACAGACAGAGAGATAAAAATTTTAATCATTTGGTTCATATCCAAATGACATACAAACATTCGCCTGAGCTCAATATAAGCTAGTTTTTTATTTTTATTTTCAAAGACAGACACTTCAATTTCGACGGCTCCGTGGCACAGTGGATTAGCAATGAGTTACAGCGCTATGGGCCGCGGGTTCGATTCCGTACCCAAGTAATATTTGTCTGGCCTAAAATTAATTGTTCCGGGTCTAGATGTTTGTCCTTGTGAAATTTATGTTTGTAAACTGCTCCCACGATACAGGAGAAAATCCTAGTGTGGAGGTAACGTTTCATTAGAAAAAAAATTAATTTAGACACATAAATATTAGAGCTATTTGATATAAAACGGCCATTAGATACATTGAAAGAATCATGACCCTTGAAGATTGAGTTCGTAAAAGATGAATCTGTATTGAACCGAGATCAGAATAAACATTAATTTAAAAAAGGATCGAGTCGTGTCAACTTAGGAGTGGGGTCAAGCAATCATAGACTTTTCGTTACCACTTAAAATTGCCTATTTCTATTTTAAGCATGTTAGCACATGTTCGTAAGTGGTGGAATATATTGTAAGGAAACCTGAAGAGGAAAAATTAAAAATGCTTCTGAAAAATATGATATGAATGCTTTGAAAATATATGAGTCTGTAAAATTAATTTATCTTTCTAAAAAAGGAGATAAAACTGTATCCTCACACACTAGGTTTTTCTTCCATATCGTGGAAGCAGTTTACATACATAAATTGCACAAGGACTATCATCCAGACCCGGAACAATTAATATATACGAATATTTTTTCCGTGCGGGAATTGGACCCACGGTCCATTTTTTAGCCCTTAAAACTGCTTGATGTAAGCCTCTCTCTTAATAGAAAGAATTTAACTTAATGATTATACTTGTCAGGTATTAACACTCACAGTACGAGACGTCTTAAACCTTTGGCGCTGCTGCCTGATGCCGGCTTGTTTATTTTATATCTAGCGTAAATAACAGATTGCAGTATATCTGTTGGTAGTCGTTCTATACGTGATAGAGTCGTGTGGTCCGTCAGGTACCGTCAGGTTTGTTACCGTTATTCTATAAAAAAAATTATATCATCGTTACAAAAATCGAGTAGTTCATTTTACATTAAATTGGCAGTTTAAAAAATTTATACAAATTATAATTTTATTAATATCTAGCGGTATGCTCTAGCTTCGCATGTTGATTCTACAACAACGTTGAAAAAGTTTTTCCGCAATTAAATGAACGTTATGACAGCAAAAACAATCCAATATTAATTTTTTATACTAGATTTTGTTAATTTTTAATGTCAACAAAAATGAAAATAATAAATACTCTTCATTTTCTTAGATACATAACCGTTCCGTTACAGCTTCATATATAAGCCTCCCCTGTAGATTGTCTCATTAGAGGAATAGTACCGGGATGACCGAGCTTTGCCCGGTATTTTTTTGGAAATTATATTTAGACACAAATTACAAACTGATGAAACATGAGTAATATTTTTACGTCTTACCGACATAAAAACTTAACTGTTTATTTAATTAAAAAAATTATGAGTGCAATTAAATTCATTTAATTTTTCGTGTTTTTAAAAAAAATAAAAAGGTCAAAAGAAGAGAACTCGAAAAAAAAGGAATAAAATCGGACCGAAAACATCCGGACTCGAACCAGGGTTACTACCATTTCGGCACAACACGCTGTCCCATATGAGCTATCATAACATTTATCACATTACCAAAAGTTACCTTCGTATTCTAATGACATTGTAGCAGTTTTTCATTGCCTGAAAACACGGATAAAACAACATTTTCTTAAAATGAATCCTAAATTGATCGATAGACAAATGGCAATGCTAGCACTGCTGTGTTCCGGTCTGAAGGGAATACAGAGCCCGTGTAATTAAAGCTGTAAGGCATTCCAACTAAGACCTTAGATGTGATAACGCATCTTCTAATTTCTTTAATTGAATTTAACTGCAATTGTCCATGAACTGCAGTAGCATCTTACTGTCAGGTACACTGTAAATTCGTTTATCTCTTCAGTTTCATAAAAAAACCTTGTGTAAGAAATACTCCGCAAATTGAGAATTAAATACTTTTTCAATATATCATTACAGTCATTATTCAACGGTTACGGGTGTTTTTCTTGTAGTAATAATAAATATATTGAATTATATATTTAAATGCAATCAGTATACTACACAATACACATGATATTATATTAAATAGCTAGTGTGAAGACATTTTCAAACGAAGTTCAAAGAGTGAGGTAATGACTCTCAGACGAAATCGTCTGAGATGATTCTTGACAAGTTTTTCAAATACTTGAAGGGACGGTGCGCGATTTACCGCCATTGGTAGCTCATTCCATAAACGATCGGTCTGTACGATAAAATACTCATTCATAAATTAACTAGTGTGGATCACTAGTTACGCGAATGGTAATCACGAAGAAAATCAAAGAGATTTTAAGGTTAGAGGGATTAAAGAGGACACTATAAGAAAGATGAAGTACATAAGCATTCCGATGAAATCGTATTGGCAACCACTTGAACTTAATACGAAAAAGAGTCACATGGTCATATTTACGTAATTTAATTTTAAAATTATACAATAATTCTGAATTCGCTCAAGTTTACTAAGCTGAGCTTTAATGAGACCTTCAGCGGTGCCAAGTTGACTGTCGGTATATCGAAGTGCTGAAGTGTTTGTACAGTAGGGCTACGATGGCTATCCGAGTACAGAACCAGAGCTCGAAACCTATCCAACTGCAGAGAGGTGTAAGACAGGGTGACGTTATATCCCCGAAACTCTTCACCGCTGCATTGGAAGACGTTTTCAAGCTACTGGACTGGAAAGGATACGGTATTGACATCAATGGCGAGTACATCACTCACCTTCGATTTGCCGACGATATAGTCCTTATGGCAGAATCGCTGGAGGACTTAAGCACTATGCTCAATGACCTCAATAGTGCCTCCCAACGGATAGGTCTTAAGATGAACATGGACAAAACAAAGATCATGTTCAATGTCCATGTCACACCTATGCCGGTAGTTGTTGGGAGCACTATGCTCGAAGTTGTTGACGAGTACGTTTACCTGGGACAAATAGTCCGACTAGGTAAGTCCAACTTCGACCGAGAGGTCAATCGACGGATTCAACTCGGCTGGGCAGCGTTCGGGAAATTACGACATATCTTTTCGTCAGGTATACCTCAATCTCTAAAAACTAGATTGTACAACCAGTGCGTGTTGCCAGTGATGACTTATGGATCTGAGACGTGGTCCTTCACTGCTGGCCGTATGAGGACGCTTAAGGTCGCTCAGCGAGCTATGGAGAGGGCTATGCTCGGAGTTTCTCTGCGTGATAGACTCAGAAATGAGGATATCCGCAGTAAAACCAGAGTGACCGACATAACCCAACGGATTAGTAAGCTGAAGTGGCAATGGGCCGGCCATATAGCTCGAAGAACCGATAACCGATGGGGAAGAAAGGTTCTCGAGTGGCAGCCTCGTACCGGTAGGCGTAGTGTAGGGCCACCCCCCACTAGATGGAGTGACGACCTGATAAGACATGCAGGAAGTCGATGGATGCAGGTGGCTCAGGACCGTGCTTTGTGACATTACTTGGGGGAGGCCTATGTTCAGCAGTGGACTTGTGAAAGGCTGTAATGATGATGATGATGAGATAGCTGACGTCCACATAATCAAAAATAGGGAAAAAAGTGACATGGTTAGCACAGTTTTGATGGAAATGGGAAGAAAGTTCCGTAATCTACGCAAAGTGGCTGCAGAGGCATAAACTTTACGATTAATCTATTTGATGTGATGGTCCCATGGCAGACTTTTATCTATGTGGTACTAAACGATTTTAACAAATGGGTATGCACATGATGTTAATAAATGAAAACGAGTATTATATTACCCAAAATCATTTTATTTCCGATACCGTGACAATCATTAGTATACACGCTGGTTGCGTAACTACCTACGCTGGCATCGGAGGACATCAAAGGTTTTTCATAACTGTTAGGGCCTAAAACTGTGCCACCACTGTGCCATTTACCAAAAGTTTTCTTCTTTGCATGAATACTTTGTGGAAAAAAATTCTGGACCGATACGACTAAAAGGTGTAAGCTCGTTCCGTGTGGGACTTCATGAAATGTGCTTACTCCTTATTAAGAGGTCGAGAATGTACATGTGTGCTGCAGATGTCGTAGACAGTGATCAATCGTATGCTGAATCGCATGCTCATTTACCCTCTCATATATAAAAAATTATTGTGAGTGCAGAGAACCGGAGATCCTAATTAATAGAAATATAGCATTTTATTTAGTCATCAGGGAAGACAACGTTTTTTTTTTGTTTTTGTATTTTGATTCTTAATTACTTAAGATGGATGTAGATGTCTATAGGCTACTGCGTTCGCTTACCATCATTTGAACTGTTTGCTCATTTGTCACACTCTTTAAAAATAGTTCAATAAATAAAATATTACAGGCGTTAAAATTAATTTGTTAAATAATGCGCGTAAAAAATATAAATTATGTGTCTAACAATAATAAGCATTACAAAGTATTGGTAAAGCACTGAATAAAAATTATTCCATTATGGTCTAGTTTGAAAAGCACTTCTCTCCCTTCCCGAATTACGTGCACTAACACGGTCACCACTACTCCCAACAACCCTACTGGAAACCTTCTTGGGAAGACATATAACCATTGACAGTAAAACACGGGTTTCGCCCCTAAATCAGGCATCATCAGAAGGCATAAACTTTGCGAGGGCTGACTACTAAAACAAAGTTAATTAAAAATATATATTGAAAATCCGCCTACACCTAGCACGCATGGAGTTAGCGCAGCGATATCTTCTTCTCTTTTGTCCAAAATCCTTGCAGTAGTTAGAAAAAGCCTCTGTCCAGGTACAGATTATTGACTGCAATTTCACATAAACTTCATTAGTCATTTTGCTAACGCGCTCAGTAACGTGATATGAGGTATGGATGTGCCGTAACGTACGGTAATTGATAATTAAAGCGAGTCGTTTTCCTGTAACGCATTAGATTTATGGTTTCTCACGTTTGAGAGCGCGCTAGACTAAATTGAAAATGTATTTATATTACTACAAAATTCCAAATAATTTAAAAGTACGTGTAACAGCTTTTCTATATTTCTTCTTGATTATGAATCGTAATATTGATGTGTTTGTGTCATCCGAGGAATATTATTAGAAACCACGTATTCACCAAAAGGGTTTCAGGCAGCGAAACTTCAAGCGAAAAAGCTCTTTATGAGCGCCATAAACTGCTAGACAAACATTCCGTCAGACATGATGTAAGTCAAGGCATCACCACTGATTGCTTTGTCAGCACGGTTTCTAGCCGTATGGTGCGTCTGAGACTACTGTTTATGTCTAGGAATGGGGTCCTACATAAAGATGCTCGCGGCCGCAGCAATGAGAGTCGCAAGTAGACTTACATAAGGGTGACACTATGTCCTAAGTCAGATATAGAAAAGCAAAATTAAAATAATAATGCAGCCATCACAAAGTATATGTGCAATGGTAATTGAGTATATGCATTTGTCGATCGTGTTTGTCTCACCCACCGACAATTTGCCTTTATTAATTTAAGGATGAAAAATTAGCAGAACACTTTATGTTAATATGTTATTATATAAAAATTAAGAAGGTCAAACAATTTGCAGCCAGTTTTTACGAACCGGCTTGAGCTAAGCCACTCAGGCATCAGTCTAACCAAAAAGCAGTGAGTGCTTATGAATATAGCAACCCGCCTAAATAACCACCGCAGAGACGCTATGCTACTAAACGCAAAAAGCATCAATACGACAAGAACCAAAATGTACGACGAATCAGGCACAGCATACCCACAGATCCATCACAATACGCATTACCGCAAGTGGCAGTAAGCATAAATTCATTTATCATACTGAAGGTGCCCCTCACAACCAAGTAGTGGTGGTGTAAGAATTCAACTACCCCATATCATCTCATGGGAGTTGTCAGAAGATAGCGGTAGCGTCTTCCTAAGAACGACTAAAAATAAAAAAATAAACTGTATTTGCCAACACGCTTGTCAAGCGTAGTAACTATATCCCCCATTAATAGGCCATCTATTGGGGGGCTTATGTTCAGCAGTGGACTTTTATAAGCTGTAACGGTAACGGTAACAAATGGCGCCCCCTCATAATGTACCCATTTGTTTAATATTTTTAACATGTTATATACAAGTCCAATGAGTTTTTAAGGTCCATACTTTCTAATATTACTTAACGTTCGAAGCAATGTGTTCTAATTTTAGGCTTATTCGTGGATTTATATTTTTTCCTATAATATTTTTAGACAAATTTGTATATAACTCAATTATGTTTAGTTACCAAAAATAAATCGTCGTCACAAAATCATTAAAAAAACAAAATGAAAGAAATTCCTTTGAATTTTTCGAACACTTAAATAGCAATCAGAAAACAATCAACACAAATGGATCTAGGATTTGTGAAGCCTTATCAAATAATTTCTCCCTTTTTTAGATTGGTGATATGTAATCAATATACTCTTTAAAATGTAATGAAACTAGTATTATTTAAATTATAAATGAAAGTGTATTATTTATTCTTCTATATTATGATAACTAGCAATTTGCCCCGACTTCACGTTGAAAGAATTTATGGGTAAGTATATTATTTTACAATTTAAAAAAACTTTTTCGGATAAAATATAGTCTAGGTCACTCTTGGAATAGTTCTATATCAGTTTATGAAATTTCATTACGATTGGTTCAGACTATGATAAGCTAGAACGTACAGTCTTAATTGCATGGAAATAACATTCTCAGCTCAATTAAGGCCAGGTTTTTTCGATATTGCAGACAGATTATTCAATTTTATTTACATGACATTTATTCGGAACACCAACCAGTAGTAGTATTTCCAGTACTCTTTTTTTACGGGATGATGGTGACGAACGATCACACAGTCCAACCGATGGTAATTGGTTGTTGTGGCCCATAGACATCTACATCTATCCTCGATTACAAATCAAAATGCAGATGAACACACGTGAGGACCAAGATGGAATGCCTCATTTCTAGTAAAAAAGTACCTCCGATTTTCTTCACTAACCAGGAGATCTTCAAAACACAGCAGCGTTAAGCTACTATTTTACGCTGGTATTCTGTGAAATAACCCCTGTCAAGCCAACCCATTCATGCTACAACTACATTATTATTATAGCTGCAGCAGGGCGCTAGCATGTAAAGAGTTACCAAGCAGTCCTATAAGTAAGTACCTAGTGATCTTACAAGTAAAACTACTGGCAATCTTCGTTGCGTGGTGCATTAGCAATGACTATTGGGAATACAACACGCCATAAAGATTTGTCTTTAACCTGTAAGACTTTTCAATTTTGTAAGAATTTACATAATATTCTTACAAGTAACATTACTCGGGATTTTCTTACTGAGAAGGCCTTATTAATAAAAACAAAAAAAAAACACAAATTCTCTATAGTCCTACTCTGTAAAATACAGTTACCGCCTATTTAAAGTCTACTGGTGAACATAGGTCTCCTCCATAGATTACCCCATAGAGGGGATATTTGTTATAGTTACCACACTTGGCAAGCGGTTTCGCAACCGCAGTTTTTTATTTCTAGCCGTTATCGACGCTGCTGCCCAACTCCTGATTTTTCCCTCTGTCGCCTCTTACGCCGCGTTTGGTTATGGTGGATATTCTTACACCGCCAATACACAACTTAGTTTTTTTTAGTTAATAATTTATTTTAGGAATAATACTAGGCAAGCATAAACTTGCAATAGGCAGTGGAATAGTGCGACACAGACGGAGTTGTTCTACTCAAATCAGGTTGACTATTTATACATGACATACTGTGTAGTGGCGTGAGTATATATCATCATGTTAGAGTCGTAAGAGGAAACAGAGGGACACAAACAAGACGATAGGAAGCAGTGTTCTCCTAATAGCAAATAGTTAAATAGAAAATAAAAAAATCGGTTGACAACCTGCCTTCCAAACGTGGTTATGGCAAGTATTACCCCATGAGGTAATCTATGTTCAAGTGTAAACTAATAGGATAATGATATAATAGTGAGTTTTCGATTGCTAATTTTTAAAGAAGGATATGCATACTAACTAAAATACTCTCCATTGATTAAAACTACTTTACGGATTTTATCGCGTTTTATTTATTTTTAATACCCGACGTTTCGGGTGCTTTCCAGCGCCCATGATAACGAGGGACTGGGGTGACTGACGTCCCGATGTCAAAGTTAACCCGGAGTACCTTCATATTTTTTAATTATTGTCTTTGGTCCGATCTACTCAGTAAAAAAGCTGAAGGTACTCCGGGTTAACTTTGACGTCGGGGCGTCAGTCACCTCAGTCCCCCGTGACCATGGGTGCTGGAAAGCACCCGAAACGTCGGGTATTAAAAATAAATAAAACGCGATAAAATCCGTAAAAGTAGTTTTAAACAATGTAATAGTGTTCGCGTAAATATAAGAAATCATAAAAATACTTTTCTTCAAAAAAAATTACACTATTCTTTTAACATAATTTGTAAATGTAAAAATAAGTACATTATTTCTAAATTCGTTGGTATATTACGCAAATATGAAGAGCTCTATCAATGTTCCATTGATATATGCAACTAATTGACGCAGAGGTGTGCGCAGCTTAGCGTTAGTCCAACCATGTAAAACAAGTCGTGTACGATTCACGCATCTCGACCTCTTATTTAAAATTTTGTATAGCCTTACGGTGCTCTTTTATATAGAATAAATATAATAATCGAGCGCATTATCTACGTGATGGTAAGCGAATGCTATGTCATATTGAACTACATCTATCCTCGATTAAGAATCAAAATGCGGTTGCGTTGTTATCCCCAAAAGACTAAGGCTAGGGAACACTTTTTTCCATTAAATAATATTTCTGGTTATTTACACTCACTATAAGAAACACAGCAGCAAAGTACCTCTATTTTACGTTGATATTGTGTGAGAGTATAGTTCTACCCCTGTCGAGCCGACCCATTCGTGATACAAATATAATAGAAGTCCAACATGGCTCTACCACGCGTTAACCCATATGTGTTAAGAAATACTTTCCTATTTTCAAACTTAATATATTGTATGTATTATTTAAGGTGAGCATTTCTTCATTTCTCCGCTATATGCTTGTATAATGTGTATTCGACACGAAATAAGCGTGATGAAGTTACTTTATTTAAAACATATGTTATTTATTATTTGGAAATAATGGATCCAAATAAAAATGTAGTTAATAAAGAATCTAATTCAATATCATGATTTTCATAATATTATCAAAATATTGTATATAGTTATCACTCCAAAAAAAAAGCGAACTCGAAGTAAATTTTTTTCCCCGGCAGTAAAGTACCTTTTTTTTGCGATCAATACAAGGTATTTTCAAAATCTTTTCGATTAAGATTTTTTTTTTATCTAAATGCATATATTTTTCTACCATATATCACTTTAAGAAATATCAATAGTTGTCAGCCTAAATCATATTTAAATTACGAAATTCTATACAACCGGTCTTTGATTGACGGCCGGTGATTGTGAATATGATCGGTGTACAAATGTATGTTAAATTGTAACTTAATTCTTTGTAAGAACATGTGTTGTATTGATTCTATTGAGTCGTTGTACTTATTATATAGAAGATACCAAATTCAAACCACATATTCTACTTGTGATCTTGTCGAAGCTTTGTAAATGAATATGTTTGTTAAAATATGTTTTAAATTGTTTGAGTTTCTCGTTACGAATTTGTACATTTTAAGAAGCTTATTTCTAATAGTATTAAAATTAAGATCATATAACCTTTATACAGATATAAAAAAAACGTATGAATCTGAGAAGTGGTTCTTCACTGCTAGCCGTATGAGGAAGCTCATGGTCGCTAATAGATAAATGAGCGAGCGATAATCTTAGAAATGAGGATATCCACAGTAGATCAGAATAACCGTCAAAGCTCAACGGATTTGTGAGCTGAAGTGGTAATGGAACGGTCATATAGCTCGAAGAATCGATAACCGATGAGAAAGAAAGGTTCTCGAGTGGCAGCCTCGTCTCCGTAGGTGAAGTGTAAGGCGGCGCACGCTAGATGGAGTGACCACCTGGAGAAGTCGATGGATGCAGATGGCTCTGGACCGTGCTTGGTAGCGTTCCTTGGGGAGGCTTATATTATTATTATGCTTATACAGCAGTTGATTTGTGAAGGGCTGTAATGATGATGATGGAAATATACTTAAATGTACTTTTATTTTTAATAAACTTTTACATTTGACTCAACATTTTGTTTATATGGAACGATGAGATAAAAATCATAACTGTAGCAAAAGTTTGCAATTATTGTATTCTATTTCATTACCAAAAATCTGCGAAATAAATATAGATAGAAATGGTTATAAATTTTATCCAGTGCTTGCAAATGTAGGTGCCACCTATTAGTCTATTTCTGTCACTAAATAAAGCATGCATTATAGATATGCTCTGCCGCAAAACACTGTAGTATAGATAGATAAGGGTCCACCCTTTCCTGTGTTCCATTTTTAATAGGAATATAAAACAACTTGTATTCAGCTTAATATGTATTCACTACACGATGCATAATTTAATATGTACACCTGTAAATAATATTATGTAAGGTAATGTAATTTTAGTAAAATTGTTGCAAACGTGTAATTTGTTTGCTTTTATAATAAATAATTCTTTTAGAGTATACGATTTCATTGCTTTCGGTTGGGATCGAAGCCAGGTTACTCGCGTAATCTGAAATTAATAAGTAATGCTTAGTTTGTGCGCTACTACGTGCTCAGAGGTGAAGGGAAACATCGCGAGAAAACAAGTGTGTCGAAAAAATTTAACAAAATATTTCGATGACATGTGGAGCCCGCCAAGTGGCATTCGGGCAGCGCAGTGAACACGTACTTGCCCTAAAACCCTCTCATAAATCAGAAGAGCCAGTATCCAGGAGTATAACATATTATATAGGCTGTTGTAATTTTACTTTATTTCTTACAGTATACTGAATAAAATTTATATCATAATCATCATCATCATCACAGCCTTTCCCAAGTCCACTGCTGTACTTTTTACTTTGTAGCATTCCTTTGGAAAGGTCTATCCTTTCTTTCACCTGCATTCATCAACTTCCTGCATTTCTTACCAAGTCGTCACTCCATTTAGTGGAAGACGCCCTACACTTCGCCTTTTTTCCCGATCGGTTATCGGTTATTTGAGCTATTTGGATGTCCCATTACCTACTTAATTTACTAATCCGTTGGGCTATATCAGTTACTCTGGTTCAATATGGATATCCTCATTTCTAAGTTTATCATGCAGAGAAACTCCAAATATAGCTCCCTCTCCATAGTTCCCTCTCCATAGCTCGCTGAGCGTCTTTGAGCTTGCTAACCGGCTGGTAGTGAAGGACCACGTCTAAGATCAATTGTTCATTACTGGCAACACGCACTGGTTATACAATCTAGTTTTGAGATTTTGAGGCATCCCGGGTAGTGGTGGGTAAGAAAACCCACTACCCCATATCTTCCCGTGAGTATCGTAAGAGGCGACATAAAGAAACTAAGGCAGAGGATGAGTTGCAACATAATTCTGATAATTGGCAGCAATAAAAAATGCGGCTGCAAACACGCTCGCCAAGCGTGGCAACTATGGCAATTGAACCCCCATGAGCAACGATATAAAGAAACATACCCCAGTCCCAGGTAGCCCCGCTACTCCTGGCTACGGTGGCTACCATGGCAACGGCGGGAGCAGGGGTTGCTAAGAATTTCCAGTGGAGGTTCGGCTGCCACCTAAGACGACTCGACCTGGCAACATATAGCGCACACACCCTGAGGAAATTTATCTATAATTACAGTCAAGTCATCATTTTACCATTCTAAATTAAACCATACCTTAATGGTTATATTAACGAAACATAATCCGTTCGCGCCTAAAAATTTATATAAAGCAATTTAATGAGTGTGAAATGTTCTTCGCTGCTAGTATAAATATTTCATTATGTCGGATTTGTATTCCTTACAAATTTAATTTAAAAGTTAAGTATAGAATTGCGAACATATCAAACTTTGAATAATTTATTAAAATTACTTATTTTATTCTTTATTAATTTATTACAAAATTAAACGCGATAAAATTCATTATTTTTTATTGAATCAAAGTATATTATTCCTGTAAATATAGGAAATTATGCACTGAGGAGGAAGTTTACGTAGGTATATAAATTACACATACAGACATACAGAATCGGAACAATTGATTGTAGGCCATACATGGCTATACGTGGTTGACCCAAGCTGCAGTTTTATTATTTTATATTTGGTTGCAGCACGAACGGGTCGGTTCGACCGGGGAAGAACAACGCAATCAAAGAATACCACCGTAAATTAGCAGCATAATGATAGTGTGTTTCATTTAGTAAGCGAAGAGAACCGGAGACCATTTTTACTTGAGCGCTGCATTGCACCACAGTCCTCAAGGCATAACGACGCATCTGCTTTTATATCCTTAATCAAGAATATTTGTAGATCTCTATGGGATACAGCACGACTTACTTTCAGATAACCGTATACTTATTTGTCATTCTTTTTCTATAAAAGAAATCCCGTTCCGTGCGGGATTTGATCCCGCGTCCCTCAGCGCTGCAAATTGGCTAAGTCACGGCGCATTGGAGCCTTTAGTGTTTTTGTAATAGAATAAGGATTACAAACGAGCACACAATCCACCTGATGGTAATTGGATGCTGTGATCCATACACATCTACGTTTATCCTTGATTAAGCATCAAAATGTAGATGCGTTGTCACCACTGAGGACTAAAAGGCATTCGCCTCGTTTCCAGTAAAAAAGGAATTTCAGATATATACACTCTCCATACAAAACACAACTGTATAATGCTTCTATTTTAAGCTGATATTCTGTGAAAGTGTAGTCCTTCCCCGGTTCATTCGTGCTATAACCATAATATAGGTGCAGCGTGGCTCTACTACGTATAGAACTGTTTATCCACCGCAATTAGATACAGTATGCTCAATACCAAGCTAATTGTGTAAGTGTGTGTCTCCGTTTACTCATACCAGCACTCTCACTACTATCAAACCTGCCACGCTGCACCTAACTATGGTTGCAGCTAAAAAGCGTCGGCCCAAACGGGGAAGAACTGCGTTCAAATAGAATAACAGCGTGAAATAAAACCATAATAAGTACTACAGTGTTTCATATCAGTGTTAAGAATCAAAGACTGCTTTTACTCATTATTAATGAGGCATTCCACTTTAGTCCTCGGATAATAACGCATCGGTTTTGATTCCTAATCGAAAATAGATGTAAATGCTCGTACAGTTGGTGACATGATCCAAGAGTATTTTAATGATAATAAATTTTTTGGCATATTTCTTAGGGTTAATGACGTATCTACAGATATATTCTTATTCTTTTAATAGGAGAGTGCCCATTTGTACGAGCGATCCGGAAGAACTTTGATGACGACTTTCTGCATCCTGTTACTTCAATATGATACTATAAATTTAAGCGCTGTGTTCTTGATATCATAATACTGTAGCTTCCTGATTAATGTCTCATGGTGAACACACTCGAAGGCCTTGAAAAGGTTACGAAATATACCCATAGCATCCTCTAAATTCTCATATGCACAAAAAATATGTTTTATAAGCTCAACTCCGGCGTCGGATGTCGAGCGACCCCTTGTAAAACCGAATTGTCTTTTAAGAAGCAATTTATTTACATAAAAAACCAAACATTTGAAGTAAAATAATTTTTTCAAAATGTTACCTAAAATTGGTAGTACAGAAACTGGACTAAAATTTACGATCCCAGCCGGCACCAATGAAATTGTTAATTTTCGATTTTAAGTGATGATTTACCACGTGCTCGGCGGTGAAGGAAAACATCGTGAGGAAACCTGCATGTCTGAGGAATAAGAAAAAAATAATATTTCGAAGACATGTGAAGTTCGGCAACACGCATTGGAGCAGCGCGGTGGACACTTCATTGCCCTAAAACCTTCTCAGAAATGATGGGAGGCTGTAACTTTACTTAACTTTTAACATCTGTTAAAAGGTTGTCTATACATGTGGCATTATGCCCAGCAATACCTGTCAGTTCTAAGAATAAACTAACAAGATTATATGATTGAAACAATGAGCTAAACGTTATATTAATAGACATACACATATACAACATACATTACAACAGATTTGTTCTGTTTACTAAATTTGAGCAAAAACTTATTCTACAATCTTTTCAAAATATTCGTTCGTCTGGTAAACACTTACAACAATGAGATGGTTGAGCTTGACAAAGATCATGCGGTTGAACCGCATAGCTATAAGCTTGCCAGAAACATACAGAAGTAGAGGCCGCCCGCCAATGTCCTGGTGGTCTAATATCGCAAGAGACCTAAGAAAAGTCGAGTTGCCGGATGTGACAACCCAAAACCGTTTGTCTTGGCGCTTACAAGTGAGGAGACCCGACACTAAATAACGGGATCGGGGATGGAAGAAGAAGATTTATCTGCTAAAATTAAAAAGATGTTAATGTGATTTCTGAAATTAAACATTAAATTATATTCCTTTAGCCAAAGTTCATTAATGTAAAGGATATGTTTGTTGTTATTGATTCAAAACAATTCAAACTCCAATTTTTTGCCCATCTTGCCTTGTATAATTAGATGCACCAGGTGTAAAAAATTATTATAACTTCTTTGTGTGCTTCGTTGTAAATTTAAACTCTTATTATTATTTCTAAAGATTACCTCTATTGTCGCATTCACTTATTTAAAGTAGTAGTTGAAACTTATTTCGAATGAAGTATCAAATGATTACGCTGCTCAATAAAGCAGTCTTGATAAGATAGCATAATTGCTACCAGTCTCAAACTATATTTGGATAGGTAATACATATCTTCTGTCCAAAACTTTTTATTTATATTATTGGTGTTAATTAAAAGAAATTTGTCATAATTATCATTACAATTACATGTTAAATCAAATTATTATTACATATTAAATTATTAATTTGTAAATTTAAATTATGTCTTAGATTATTTTTTGTGACCATCTCCTGTATATAAGGTAGTGTGAACTAGGAAATTTTGTTTACATTTATGTTATTAAGTTGTTGAGCTTACCTTAATAACTGTTCAAATAATATATTCTCGGATCTTCAGTAGAGTTCGTTTAACTCCTAGATGGTCTCCTGAACAACCATTATGGTCCAGTTGTAGAACATCCGGCACTTTAGCTTTAGGGGCAACCATTTGCAAATGACAGCTGTCTTCCCGACCACTTTCCCATTTACGGCACAGAACTCCATCCTGAATCAGCAAGCTATCCCATTGGACCCAATAGCTTTTCGTGGTCGAACTCATCACTGAGACGTCGATTCATTTTTGCTTGGGAGCACAAATGAAGCGAAGTCTCACTGGCGACGACACACAGCACTGGCCCAATCCATTCCAGAATCAACTTGATCTCCATATTTCTTACTATGCATGTTATAGGCTGGCCTTCTTTTCATTGCCGAGGTGGTATATCCTGAGCATCGTTATCCTCTTGCCCTACAATGTTTGCAATTTTACAGGACAAGGTCTTCTTGACAATGCATCTGCGTTGTCATATGATTTTGCGCTGCGATGTTCGATCACAAAGTCGTATTTCTGCTGCTGCTGGGCGGTGCTGTTAGTCGAACTACCCTCTCGAGGTCGATCACCTTCCCTTTTTACAGTTTGGCAGCTGGATTGAAGATGGCTTTCCCTACAGCCGTAGCACCTTGAGCCGTAGTTTTTGTAGCTGCTGCAACCTCCCTACCGCGATGGGAACGACATTTTAATTACCAATCACCGACTACAACTTAAAACGCACTAATAATAAAACACAAATTTACTACCGGTCACTTTAGTTCACAGTTATATCGCTTCGAAGTATTCACTTGAATCGCCAATTCAATACTGACACGGGTCGCCGTCGTTACCGGCCTTATAAAGGGCCTCTTCTACTGAAAAATCTAGAATGTTCGAGTACATCTAGAAAGATGGTGGCTGGTGGTAGTAACTCGCCAAGTACCGGGCATTAATTATGGCGCACAACACATACACAACTTTTCTACAGATTTATAATATGTATAGATTTCAGACGTTTTGAGCACTTCATAGCACCCATCTCAATGTGGGGGGGGGGGGAGCATCTTCTCTATTGAAATTAGGATGTTTTGTATTTCAATAGCCTCACAAATTATCCTTGGAAGGAATTGGTGTAATTTTGCGAAGATTTGTGTCCTATCAAGTGGGATGTAGTGATGGGGGCGATCCTTTAAGTGTTCGCAGACCCGAAGCGTTGAGCATGTTCTTCATATCTGCTATATGTTCTTAAATGCGAGTTTTTATTGATATTGTGGTTTGTCCAATATAAGCGAAACCGCATTCACAATCAAGCTTGTACATTTCTGCATCTTGCAGGGGGATAATAGACTTGACTGATAGTAAAAACTAACTAATCTTCTTCGGTGACTTGAAGTATGCCTTAATGGAAACACGCTCAACGGTGGCCACTTCCCTAGTTCACTGTGACGTAGGCACGGTACTTGGTACGCGAAGCTTGTTATCTTGCAAAACTTGCTTGGACTTGGAGCTTATTGGAAAGGTGTACTCTGTCACAGATCACTCGTGCTTTGCAAAACAAAGACTTACCCACGGTAGCCAGCTGTGAAGAATGTTGGTGAAAATAACCGTTTAAATATTTATCTGTATGAGTCCTTTTCCTATACGCAGTGCGGCTCAAGGTGTTATAAGGATACTGATTTACTAACACATTAGAAAATCTGAACAATTGTTTGACTATAACTTCACTGTGAACTGAATTTTAGAATTTATGGAGTTGAGATGGTCTAGAAATGCAATTACTTTGTCTACAGGTAGAATTGTGAAAGTGTTGTGGCGGCGCTGTCGTCGCGCCGCAAGTGAAACACACCGAAGCCTAAATCACGCTATCAAAATTCCGAATCATAAACAGTATAAATAAAACATCTCCGAACTATCACATGGAGTGCTGGCCGCTTCCCGGGCAGAACACCTTGCCCGGCGGGAGATCTCCCCTTTTCATTCTACGGCCACAGTGTCATCTATATACCGCTTGTAGAATCTTGGATTTATGTGAGAAGTAAGCAGGGCTTTCTCCTTAAAGTCTTCCGTGAGTATGTGGGCGACAATTTGGGATACAGGTGAGCCCATCATTACACAATAGGTAACTAGACTTAAGGCAGTGTTTGAGTAATACTGCATACTCTGCAGGCATGTTTATTTGATTCAGCAGCCTATTTACATTTGAAATTCAGTCTTCAACAGGTAAAAATGTGAACATTGGCTGCACATACCATAGTTAAATTAGTCTCTTAGATTTAGTTCTTCAACTTATTCAACATTCTTGTGATGCTAATGCTCACCACACAGCCTGGGGAAGCACCAACATCAACGAAAGAGGTGAGTTACTTTATGATTTTCTCATCTCCAACCGCCTGTTAAGCCTAAACTTAGGTTGTACACCAACCTTTATAACGCGTGCTAGGCAAGAAGTGTTAGACATAACCTTTGCTACCAATAACATGTCCAGGCGGATAAATGACTGGCATGTTAGTAGCGAAAATTCGATGTCTGATTACAAGCACATTAAGTTTGTGATTGGAGCATCACCGGTCTTTGAAACCGTTACTTTTAGGGATCCGAAAGTGACCTCCTGGGATATCTATAGAGATAGCCTAAAGAGAAATTTGGAAACGTTTCCTAAAAGCATCAAAACAATTGAAGGTCTGGAGTTAGCGACGGAGACAGTAACCGTAGGTATCTGTGAAGCCTTCGAGGACAGTTGTCCCGTCAAAACCAAGACCTCAACACGAAAAGTTTCTTGGTGGAATTCTAAGCTGAAAGACCTTAGGGAAAAGACCAGGAAACTATTTAATAGGGCTAAGAAAATCAAAGAGTGGGATATTTATAGTGTATAGTATATTAAATTAGGAAAGCCAAGAGAGCATCGTGGAGGAAGCTATGCGAGGAAGTTGAGTCTTTGCCTCGCAGTGCAAGACTACACAAGATGCTATCGAAAGCTAAACCTAATCAGATCGGGCTTCTTAAAAAGCCGGATGGTAACTTCACTAATAGTGAAACAGAAACATTGGAGTTACTAGCGTCAACCCATTTCCCAGGGTCATACAAGACTTCAGCCTCGAACTCTTTCAGAGCCCTACGAAGGCCTGGCAATGAGGACTGGCTAGGGCTGCAAAGATAATAAGGCCAAACCTGGTGCAGTGGGCTGTTGACTCCTTTGAACCATTTAAATCAAACGGGGAGGATGGAATAATTCCCATCCAACTACAGAGGGGTATCGACATCCTTCTTCCTTATCTGGTGAAAATCTTCAGAGCAAGTTTTGCATGGGGATATATTCCAGAGCGATGGACAATTGTCAAGGTTCTATTTATACCTAAGGCTGGTAGAAAGGACTACGCTTTGCCAAAGTCCTTTAGACCTATAAGCCTATCTTCCTTTCTTCTTAAGACATTAGAAAAGGCTATAGATAGATATATAAGGGATGTAGCTCTAGCTACAAGGCCCATACATTACAACCAGCATGCTTACCGCAGAAGCAAATCTACGGAAACAGCCCTGATCAGTGTCATTGACAGGGTCGAAAAAGCACTGGAGGATAAAGAAATAGCTCTTTGTGCCTTTCTAGATATTGAGGGCGCCTTCGACAGTAGCCCCACATCACTGCTGATTGGGGGCCTAGCATCTAAAAATGTTGACCCCACAACCATCAGATGGGTGAAGTCGATGCTCTCAAACAGAAAGGCAAAAATAGCGCTGTTTCAAACCCCTTTTGTCACCCCTTCTTTGGACTCTTGCGGTTGACCAACTATTGTACAAAATGGCAGACCTACGCATTGACACAATGGGTTATGCTGATGACCTTGTGATCATTGCAACGGACTTTTGCCAAAGTACTTTATCGTCAATAATACAAAGAGCCCTAAACACCATAAATAACTGGTGTAGGGATAACAGTTTATCAGTTAATGCTGATAAAACTGTTACAATACCCTTTACCAAAAAGAGACGGTTGGACAAATTAGTCCAATCAAAACTTAATGGCAAAGAAGTACCATTTTCCACGGAAGTTAAGTACTTGGGCGTAACAATCGACCAAAAACTAACGTGGAACTCTCACCTTAGCAACGTATGCCATAAGGCAAAAATTGCTTTAGGTACGTGCAGTCGTTTGGTCGGGAACAACTGGGGCTTCCGTCCCAGTATGGTCCTATGGCTGTACAGTAGCATAGTGAGACCGATTCTCACCTACGCCTCTATTGTCTGGTGTAACAAGGACAATCAAAAGACGACTTCGGACAGACTAAATAGTCTACAAAGGACTGCCTACCTAATGGCAACTGGAGCTATGCGATCATCGCCTGGAGCGGCTCTTAATGCATTTCTATGCAAAACGCCCCTTTATCTCTATCTAAACAAGGAGGCGCGGGCTAGTTTGTATAGGATTAACGCCCAGGGCGGTCTGAGCTTGCTCTCCTACAGATTGAGATCCATGCTCGACTCAATTAAGGAATCACCGGTCTATGCATGATCTCAGATATCATGCATCCACTATACACTTTTGATACAAAGTATATAGTGGAATTACCCTCCAGAGAAGACTGGCTGAATGGCCAGGTTATCTGTTAGGTCGGTAGCCTCATATGGTATTCCGATGGGTCTAAAGTGGGCCACGACGTAGGCTTTGGAGTTTACGGGGAACGCCCAAAATTCAAACTTAGTATGAATTTGGGTAGGTACACCTCTATCTTCCAGGTAGAAATTTTTGCCATACTTCGGTATGCGGAAACCAATCTGCAAAAACACTACGTCAACCATAAAATTTACATAAACTCTGATAGTCAAGCAGCACTGCTAGCGCTGAGATCAAACTTAGTGAACTCAAAGCTAGTTGGAGACTGCGCGAACCGTATAAACGCCCGTGTTTGTAAAAACAGGGTCGTTTTAAGATGGGTTCCGGGTCACGAGGGTATTGTAGGAAACAAATTTGCCGACAAACTTGCACGGGAGGGCTCAAAGTGCACACAATTTGGACCCGAGCTATTTTGTGGAATCTCAAGAAGCCTAGCCCGATTGAACCTTGAAACTCTTTATCACAATAAATCACTTAAGATCTGGTCTGACACACCAGGCTTAAAACATTCTAAAACCTTAATACGGGATTTTGATCGTAAATTCTCTTCAGAAGCCCTGGGATTAAGTAAAAATAAATTACGCACTCTGGCAAGAGCCCTAACTGGACACTGTTGTCTTAAAAAGCACATGTCCATCCTGGGACTAAGCAACTCTAGGGTGTGTTGGTTCTGTTCCATAACGGAAGAAACGCCTCTACACATCCTAACCGTTTGCGAACCCTTAATGCGCAAACGTAACACTCATCTGGGACACTATCTACTCCGTCCAGAAGAAGTGAAATTGCTCACGGCTAAGCTTCGATTCATTGAAGACCTAGGGCTTAGCAGTGAACTATAGCCATAGCAGCGATCACAATAGATCCTCTAGGTCGCAGTGATACTGGCCTCTTTACCTAGACCTGCAAAGCTGCTCACACATAATAAAAAAAAATCCAAGCGTATATAAATATTTTTTTTCAAAAAAAAACATTTAAAAAAAATAATTTTAATGAAAAAAAATTAATTTGCAAATTGTATGTGGTTTTATTTCCTCTAACTCACACGAGTATTGGTAATGCGGGGTTTTTTTACAATCTTCTTACTCCTCGGCCAATGCAGAGATAATAAAACCACATACAATTTACAAAATATTTTCTTTTCATTACAATAAATTTTTTTAAATGTGTTTTTTTAAAAAAAATATTTCTATATGCTTGGATACTGATTCTGATAACGCAGTTAACGGGAACCACAGGGTTTTTGTTACACGTTGTATATATATATATATATATATATATATATATATATATATATATATATATATATATATATATATATATATATATATTCCTATTTAAATGTAAAATTGTACACACAATTTTAGTATGTATTAAAAATTATATAATTTCATATAACAGAAAATGTTATTAATAATTATATATGTTTTTCTTTAATAAAGTAACAATAGTGTACTGCGTGTAAACAGAAATGATTTTGCTTCAATACATTATATTTCCGAAATGCGAAGTTATTACTATTACAAAGGGTAACTAATTTTGTTGTGAGTTTGGAATATTTTGAATTTATTATTTGTTTTATGCACCGAATGCAGCATAACATTTCCATTACGACAAACGTAAAATGTCCATACCAACGAAAGGCAGCAACGTTAATGGGCAGTATCGCGGTCCATGGAACTGCCTTCCAAGCGTCACGATTAACAGGATATCCGGGCGGCGTTTCGTCCATGCAAAAGTTTTCATCCGTTTTCTCCTTGGAAAATGACACTAGAGCAAATATTTTTACAAAACCATCCGTATTTACCACTGCCATGTTCCTGTGTTTTATTTTGTATTACATATCCTTTTTTTTCACATTACAGTATTACTAAGATTTATATTTTAGAGTATTCCTATTCAATATTGCTGAGCAAATTTCACTCTATTATTTCTTATCTTCATTCCATGATATTAACCACGAAAATGGGTCAGCGTCAGCAGTTACAAAGATGCCGAAAAAAGAAATTAATGCTCAGCTTGTGCTTGCAACTTACAATAATGTTTCTGACGATTTCTCGGTATTTTGTTAAGAAGCAAAGTACTACTAGACGAAATACACGATTAATGTGTGTTGTGTGTTTCCTATTTTAGTAGTTAGATGCTGTTTTCTTTTTATAAAATTGCAGAGCTGGTAGCAGTAAATTAAAAAAATAAATATGTGGTGACTCCATTGCCCGCTGACGTAACAGTTGTGACAAAACTGCTATGTCTGCGCAGTCAGTCAACGCCCGGCCAAGAAGTGTGAGCACCATGCCTAGGCGAAATTAAGAGTGCAAAGATTCGTTTGTGCATATGACCGAAACATGTAACGGTGCCGACCTGGGCTTCTCTCGTTAATTGACACCCATAATATGGAAGATGACAAAACAGAAACGTGCATTGGACTGCTGCCTGAAGGGCACTAGGGCGCATCTGGAACAGCATGCTGGTCGTCAGCCAAGTGCGAGGGTCTGCACCTCGTAGGCCCTCACTTGCATCATCCCCATTAGATGGCTTGATGTTGGCAGGGTCCTTCCAGACTCAGCAAACGGCTCCCACCGCAGGTGGAGTAGGTCGCATGCGATGGACGAAGAAAATGAATTAAAACGCATTGCGGGCGTATTTTGGTGTGAAAAGGACGGGTTTTGCGTATCGGGCTAGGATGCATCGCTTTTTTTCTGAGCTGGAGCCAACTATTACCGTCACCGAGCAAACCCGGCACACCGAGTTCGATACATCATGCGTTCAAAATATTTGGTGACACCAAACTTGAATGAATGACGTTTAATAGGAATATAAAACAACTTGTATTCAGCTTAATATGTATTCACTACACGATGCATAATTTAATATGTACACCTGTAAATAATATTATTTAAGGTAATGTAATTTTAGTAAAATTGTTGCAAACGTGTAATTTGTTTGCTTTTATAATAAATAATTCTTTTAGAGTATACGATTTCATTGCTTTCAGTTGGGATCGAAGCCAGGTTACTCGCGTAATCTGAAATTAATAAGTAATGCTTAGTTTGTGCGCTACTACGTGCTCAGAGGTGAAGGGAAACATCGCGAGAAAACAAGTGTGTCGAAAAAATTTAACAAAATATTTCGATGACATGTGGAGCCCGCCAAGTGGCATTCGGGCAGCGCAGTGAACACGTACTTGCCCTAAAACCCTCTCATAAATCAGAAGAGCCAGTATCCAGGAGTATAACATATTATATAGGCTGTTGTAATTTTACTTTATTTCTTACAGTATACTGAATAAAATTTATATCATAAGTCCACTGCTGTACTTTTTACTTTGTAGCATTCCTTTGGAAAGGTCTATCCTTTCTTTCACCTGCATTCATCAACTTCCTGCATTTCTTACCAAGTCGTCACTCCATTTAGTGGAAGACGATCGATTATCGGTTATTTGAGCTATTTGGATGTCCCATTACCTACTTAAATTACTAATCCGTTGAGCTATATCAGTTACTCTGGTTCAATATGGATATCCTCATTTCTAAGTTTATCATGCAGAGAAACTCCAAATATAGCTCCCTCTCCATAGTTCCCTCTCCATAGCTCGCTGAGCGTCTTTGAGCTTGCTAACCGGCTGGTAGTGAAGGACCACGTCTAAGATCAATTGTTCATTACTGGCAACACGCACTGGTTATACAATCTAGTTTTGAGATTTTGAGGCATCCCGGGTAGTGGTGGGTAAGAAAACCCACTACCCCATATCTTCCCGTGAGTATCGTAAGAGGCGACATAAAGAAACTAAGGCAGAGGATGAGTTGCAACATAATTCTGATAATTGGCAGCAATAAAAAATGCGGCTGCAAACACGCTCGCCAAGCGTGGCAACTATGGCAATTGAACCCCCATGAGCAACGATATAAAGAAACATACCCCAGTCCCAGGTAGCCCCGCTACTCCTGGCTACGGTGGCTACCATGGCAACGGCGGGAGCAGGGGTTGCTAAGAATTTCCAGTGGAGGTTCGGCTGCCACCTAAGACGACTCGACCTGGCAACATATAGCGCACACACCCTGAGGAAATTTATCTATAATTACAGTCAAGTCATCATTTTACCATTCTAAATTAAACCATACCTTAATGGTTATATTAACGAAACATAATCCGTTCGCGCCTAAAAATTTATATAAAGCAATTTAATGAGTGTGAAATGTTCTTCGCTGCTAGTATAAATATTTCATTATGTCGGATTTGTATTCCTTACAAATTTAATTTAAAAGTTAAGTATAGAATTGCGAACATATCAAACTTTGAATAATTTATTAAAATTACTTATTTTATTCTTTATTAATTTATTACAAAATTAAACGCGATAAAATTCATTATTTTTTATTGAATCAAAGTATATTATTCCTGTAAATATAGGAAATTATGCACTGAGGAGGAAGTTTACGTAGGTATATAAATTACACATACAGACATACAGAATCGGAACAATTGATTGTAGGCCATACATGGCTATACGTGGTTGACCCAAGCTGCAGTTTTATTATTTTATATTTGGTTGCAGCACGAACGGGTCGGTTCGACCGGGGAAGAACAACGCAATCAAAGAATACCACCGTAAATTAGCAGCATAATGATAGTGTGTTTCATTTAGTAAGCGAAGAGAACCGGAGACCATTTTTACTTGAGCGCTGCATTGCACCACAGTCCTCAAGGCATAACGACGCATCTGCTTTTATATCCTTAATCAAGAATATTTGTAGATCTCTATGGGATACAGCACGACTTACTTTCAGATAACCGTATACTTATTTGTCATTCTTTTTCTATAAAAGAAATCCCGTTCCGTGCGGGATTTGATCCCGCGTCCCTCAGCGCTGCAAATTGGCTAAGTCACGGCGCATTGGAGCCTTTAGTGTTTTTGTAATAGAATAAGGATTACAAACGAGCACACAATCCACCTGATGGTAATTGGATGCTGTGATCCATACACATCTACGTTTATCCTTGATTAAGCATCAAAATGTAGATGCGTTGTCACCACTGAGGACTAAAAGGCATTCGCCTCGTTTCCAGTAAAAAAGGAATTTCAGATATATACACTCTCCATACAAAACACAACTGTATAATGCTTCTATTTTAAGCTGATATTCTGTGAAAGTGTAGTCCTTCCCCGGTTCATTCGTGCTATAACCATAATATAGGTGCAGCGTGGCTCTACTACGTATAGAACTGTTTATCCACCGCAATTAGATACAGTATGCTCAATACCAAGCTAATTGTGTAAGTGTGTGTCTCCGTTTACTCATACCAGCACTCTCACTACTATCAAACCTGCCACGCTGCACCTAACTATGGTTGCAGCTAAAAAGCGTCGGCCCAAACGGGGAAGAACTGCGTTCAAATAGAATAACAGCGTGAAATAAAACCATAATAAGTACTACAGTGTTTCATATCAGTGTTAAGAATCAAAGACTGCTTTTACTCATTATTAATGAGGCATTCCACTTTAGTCCTCGGATAATAACGCATCGGTTTTGATTCCTAATCGAAAATAGATGTAAATGCTCGTACAGTTGGTGACATGATCCAAGAGTATTTTAATGATAATAAATTTTTTGGCATATTTCTTAGGGTTAATGACGTATCTACAGATATATTCTTATTCTTTTAATAGGAGAGTGCCCATTTGTACGAGCGATCCGGAAGAACTTTGATGACGACTTTCTGCATCCTGTTACTTCAATATGATACTATAAATTTAAGCGCTGTGTTCTTGATATCATAATACTGTAGCTTCCTGATTAATGTCTCATGGTGAACACACTCGAAGGCCTTGAAAAGGTTACGAAATATACCCATAGCATCCTCTAAATTCTCATATGCACAAAAAATATGTTTTATAAGCTCAACTCCGGCGTCGGATGTCGAGCGACCCCTTGTAAAACCGAATTGTCTTTTAAGAAGCAATTTATTTACATAAAAAACCAAACATTTGAAGTAAAATAATTTTTTCAAAATGTTACCTAAAATTGGTAGTACAGAAACTGGACTAAAATTTACGATCCCAGCCGGCACCAATGAAATTGTTAATTTTCGATTTTAAGTGATGATTTACCACGTGCTCGGCGGTGAAGGAAAACATCGTGAGGAAACCTGCATGTCTGAGGAATAAGAAAAAAATAATATTTCGAAGACATGTGAAGTTCGGCAACACGCATTGGAGCAGCGCGGTGGACACTTCATTGCCCTAAAACCTTCTCAGAAATGATGGGAGGCTGTAACTTTACTTAACTTTTAACATCTGTTAAAAGGTTGTCTATACATGTGGCATTATGCCCAGCAATACCTGTCAGTTCTAAGAATAAACTAACAAGATTATATGATTGAAACAATGAGCTAAACGTTATATTAATAGACATACACATATACAACATACATTACAACAGATTTGTTCTGTTTACCTAATTTGAGCAAAAACTTATTCTACAATCTTTTCAAAATATTCGTTCGTCTGGTAAACACTTACAACAATGAGATGGTTGAGCTTGACAAAGATCATGCGGTTGAACCGCATAGCTATAAGCTTGCCAGAAACATACAGAAGTAGAGGCCGCCCGCCAATGTCCTGGTGGTCTAATATCGCAAGAGACCTAAGAAAAGTCGAGTTGCCGGATGTGACAACCCAAAACCGTTTGTCTTGGCGCTTACAAGTGAGGAGACCCGACACTAAATAACGGGATCGGGGATGGAAGAAGAAGATTTATCTGCTAAAATTAAAAAGATGTTAATGTGATTTCTGAAATTAAACATTAAATTATATTCCTTTAGCCAAAGTTCATTAATGTAAAGGATATGTTTGTTGTTATTGATTCAAAACAATTCAAACTCCAATTTTTTGCCCATCTTGCCTTGTATAATTAGATGCACCAGGTGTAAAAAATTATTATAACTTCTTTGTGTGCTTCGTTGTAAATTTAAACTCTTATTATTATTTCTAAAGATTACCTCTATTGTCGCATTCACTTATTTAAAGTAGTAGTTGAAACTTATTTCGAATGAAGTATCAAATGATTACGCTGCTCAATAAAGCAGTCTTGATAAGATAGCATAATTGCTACCAGTCTCAAACTATATTTGGATAGGTAATACATATCTTCTGTCCAAAACTTTTTATTTATATTATTGGTGTTAATTAAAAGAAATTTGTCATAATTATCATTACAATTACATGTTAAATCAAATTATTATTACATATTAAATTATTAATTTGTAAATTTAAATTATGTCTTAGATTATTTTTTGTGACCATCTCCTGTATATAAGGTAGTGTGAACTAGGAAATTTTGTTTACATTTATGTTATTAAGTTGTTGAGCTTACCTTAATAACTGTTCAAATAATATATTCTCGGATCTTCAGTAGAGTTCGTTTAACTCCTAGATGGTCTCCTGAACAACCATTATGGTCCAGTTGTAGAACATCCGGCACTTTAGCTTTAGGGGCAACCATTTGCAAATGACAGCTGTCTTCCCGACCACTTTCCCATTTACGGCACAGAACTCCATCCTGAATCAGCAAGCTGTCCCATTGGACCCAATAGCTTTTCGTGGTCGAACTCATCACTGAGACGTCGATTCATTTTTGCTTGGGAGCACAAATGAAGCGAAGTCTCACTGGCGACGACACACAGCACTGGCCCAATCCATTCCAGAATCAACTTGATCTCCATATTTCTTACTATGCATGTTATAGGCTGGCCTTCTTTTCATTGCCGAGGTGGTATATCCTGAGCATCGTTATCCTCTTGCCCTACAATGTTTGCAATTTTACAGGACAAGGTCTTCTTGACAATGCATCTGCGTTGTCATGTGATTTTGCGCTGCGATGTTCGATCACAAAGTCGTATTTCTGCTGCTGCTGGGCGGTGCTGTTAGTCGAACTACCCTCTCGAGGTCGATCACCTTCCCTTTTTACAGTTTGGCAGCTGGATTGAAGATGGCTTTCCCTACAGCCGTAGCACCTTGAGCCGTAGTTTTTATTGCGATCGCGAACTGTAGCTGCTGCAACCTCCCTACCGCGATGGGAACGACACTTTAATTACCAATCACCGACTACAACTTAAAACGCACTAATAATAAAACACAAATTTACTACCGGTCACTTTAGTTCACAGTTATATCGCTTCGAAGTATTCACTTGAATCGCCAATTCAATACTGACTCGGGTCGCCGTCGTTACCGGCCTTATAAAGGGCCTCTTCTACTGAAAAATCCAGAATGTTCGAGTACATCTAGAAAGATGGTGGCTGGTGGTAGTAACTCGCCAAGTACCGGGCATTAATTATGGCGCACAACACATACACAACTTTTCTACAGATTTATAATATGTATCATCATATCTGCTATATGTTCTTAAATGCGAGTTTTTATTGATATTGTGGTTTGTCCAATATAAGCGAAACCGCATTCACAATCAAGCTTGTACATTTCTGCATCCTGCAGGGGGATAATACACTTGACTGATAGTAAAAACTAACTAATCTTCTTCGGTGACTTGAAGTATGCCTTAATGGAAACACGCTCAACGGTGGCCACTTCCCTAGTTCACTGTGACGTAGGCACGGTACTTGGTACGCGAAGCTTGTTATCTTGCAAAACTTGCTTGGACTTGGAGCTTATTGGAAAGGTGTATTCTGTCACAGATCACTCGTGCTTTCCAAAACAAAGACTTACCCACGGTAGCCAACTGTGAAGAATGTTGGTGAAAATAACCGTTTAAATATTTATCTGTATGAGTCCTTTTCCTATACGCAGTGCGGCTCAAGGTGTTATAAGGATACTGATTTACTAACACATTTAGAAAATCTGAACAATTGTTTGACTATAACTTCACTGTGAACTGAATTTTAGAATTTATGGAGTTGAGATGGTCTAGAAATGCAATTACTTTGTCTACAGGTAGAATTGTGAAAGTGTTGTGGCGGCGCTGTCGTCGCGCCGCAAGTGAAACACACCGAAGCCTAAATCACGCTATCAAAATTCCGAATCATAAACAGTATAAATAAAACATCTCCGAACTATCACATGGAGTGCTGGCCGCTTCCCGGGCAGAACACCTTGCCCGGCGGGAGATCTCCCCTTTTCATTCTACGGCCACAGTGTCATCTATATACCGCTTGTAGAATCTTGGATTTATGCGAGAAGTAAGCAGGGCTTTCTCCTTAAAGTCTTCCGTGAGTATGTGGGCGACAATTTGGGATACAGGTGAGCCCATCATTACACAATAGGTAACTAGACTTAAGGCAGTGTTTGAGTAACACTGCATACTCTGCAGGCATGTTTATTTGATTCAGCAGCCTATTTACATTTGAAATTCAGTCTTCAACAGTTAAAAATGTGAACATTGGCTGCACATACCATAGTTAAATTAGTCTCTTAGATTTAGTTCTTCAACTTATTCAACATTCTTGTGATGCTAATGCTCACCACACAGCCTGGGGAAGCACCAACATCAACGAAAGAGGTGAGTTACTTTATGATTTTCTCATCTCCAACCGCCTGTTAAGCCTAAACTTAGGTTGTACACCAACCTTTTTAACGCGTGCTAGGCAAGAAGTGTTAGACATAACCTTTGCTACCAATAACATGTCCAGGCGGATAAATGACTGGCATGTTAGTAGCGAAAACTCGATGTCTGATTACAAGCACATTAAGTTTGTGATTGGAGCATCACCGGTCTTTGAAACCGTTACTTTTAGGGATCCGAAAGCGACCTCCTGGGATATCTATAGAGATAGCCTAAGGAGAAATTTGGAAACGTTTCCTAAAAGCATCAAAACAATTGAAGGTCTGGAGTTAGCGACGGAGACAGTAACCGTAGGTATCTGTGAAGCCTTCGATGACAGTTGTCCCGTCAAAACCAAGACCTCAACACGAAAAGTTTCTTGGTGGAATTCTAAGCTGAAAGACCTTAGGGAAAACACCAGGAAACTATTTAATAGGGCTAAGAAAATCAAAGAGTGGGATATTTATAGTGTATAGTATATTAAATTAGGAAAGCCAAGAGAGCATCGTGGAGGAAGCTATGCGAGGAAGTTGAGTCTTTGCCTCGCAGTGCAAGACTACACAAGATGCTATCGAAAGCTAAACCTAATCAGATCGGGCTTCTTAAAAAGCCGGATGGTAACTTCACTAATAGTGAAACAGAAACATTGGAGTTACTAGCGTCAACCCATTTCCCAGGGTCATACAAGACTTCAGCCTCGAACTCTTTCAGAGCCCTACGAAGGCCTGGCAATGAGGACTGGCTAGGGCTGCAAAGATAATAAGGCCAAACCTGGTGCAGTGGGCTGTTGACTCCTTTGAACCATTTAAATCAAACGGAGAGGATGGAATAATTCCCATACAACTACAGAGGGGTATCGACATCCTTCTTCCTTATCTGGTGAAAATCTTCAGAGCAAGTTTTGCATGGGGATATATTCCAGAGCGATGGACAATTGTCAAGGTTCTATTTATACCTAAGGCTGGTAGAAAGGACTACGCTTTGCCAAAGTCCTTTAGACCTATAAGCCTATCTTCCTTTCTTCTTAAGACATTAGAAAAGGTTATAGATAGATATATAAGGGATGTAGCTCTAGCTACAAGGCCCATACATTACAACCAGCATGCTTACCGCAGAGGCAAATCTACGGAAACAGCCCTGATCAGTGTCATTGACAGGGTCGAAAAAGCACTGGAGGATAAAGAAATAGCTCTTTGTGCCTTTCTAGATATTGAGGGCGCCTTCGACAGTAGCCCCACATCACTGCTGATTGGGGGCCTAGCATCTAAAAATGTTGACCCCACAACCATCAGATGGGTGAAGTCGATGCTCTCAAACAGAAAGGCAAAAATAGCGCTGTTTCAAACCCCTTTTGTCACCCCTTCTTTGGACTCTTGCGGTTGACCAATTATTGTACAAAATGGCAGACCTACGCATTGACACAATGGGTTATGCTGATGACCTTGTGATCATTGCAACGGACTTTTGCCAAAGTACTTTATCGTCAATATTACAAAGAGCCCTAAACACCATAAATAACTGGTGTAGGGATAACAGTTTATCAGTTAATGCTGATAAAACTGTTATAATACCCTTTACCAAAAAGAGACGGTTGGACAAATTAGTCCAATCAAAACTTAATGGCAAAGAAGTACCATTTTCCACGGAAGTTAAGTACTTGGGCGTAACAATCGACCAAAAACTAACGTGGAACTCTCACCTTAGCAACGTATGCCATAAGGCAAAAATTGCTTTAGGTACGTGCAGTCGTTTGGTCGGGAACAACTGGGGCTTCCGTCCCAGTATGGTCCTATGGCTGTACAGTAGCATAGTGAGACCGATTCTCACCTACGCCTCTATTGTCTGGTGTAACAAGGACAACCAAAAGACGACTTCGGACAGACTAAATAGTCTACAAAGGACTGCCTACCTAATGGCAACTGGAGCTATGCGATCATCGCCTGGAGCGGCTCTTAATGCATTTCTATGCAAAACGCCCCTTTATCTCTATCTAAACTAGGAGGCGCGGGCTAGTTTGTATAGGATTAACGCCCAGGGCGGTCTGAGCTTGCTCTCCTACAGATTGAGATCCATGCTCGACTCAATTAAGGAATCACCGGTCTATGCATGATCTCAGATATCATGCATCCACTATACACTTTTGATACAAAGTATATAGTGGAATTACCCTCCAGAGAAGACTGGCTGAATGGCCAGGTTATCTGTGAGGTCGGTAGCCTCATATGGTATACCGATGGGTCTAAAATGGGCCACGACGTAGGCTTTGGAATTTACGGGGAACGCCCAAAATTCAAACTTAGTATGAATTTGGGTAGGTACACCTCTATCTTCCAGGCAGAAATTTTTGCCATACTTCGGTATGCGGAAATCAATCTGCAAAAACACTACGTCAACCATAAAATTTACATAAACTCTGATAGTCAAGCAGCACTGCTAGCGCTGAGATCAAACTTAGTGAACTCAAAGCTAGTTGGAGACTGCGTGAACCGTTTAAACGCCCTGGTTTGTAAAAACAGGGTCGTTTTAAGATGGGTTCCGGGTCACGAGGGTATTGTAGGAAACAAATTTACCGACAAACTTGCACGGGAGGGCTCAAAGTGCACACAATTTGGAGCCGAGCTATTTTGTGGAATCTCAAGAAGCCTAGCCCGATTGAACCTTGAAACTCTTTATCACAATAAATCACTTAAGATCTGGTCTGAAACACCAGGCTTAAAACATTCTAAAACCTTAATACGGGATTTTGATCGTAAATTCTCTTCAGAAGCCCTGGGATTAAGTAAAAATAAATTGCGCATTCTGGCAAGAGCCCTAACTGGACACTGTTGTCTCAAAAAGCACATGTCCATCCTGGGACTAAGCAACTCTAGGGTGTGTTGGTTCTGTTCCATAAAGTAAGAAACGCCTCTACACATCCTAACCGTTTGCGAACCCTTAATGCGCAAACGTAACACTCATCTGGGACACTATCTACTCCGTCCAGAAGAAGTGAAATTGCTCACGGCTAAGCTTCGATTCATTGAAGACCCTCACACATAATAAACATTTAAAAAAAATAATTTTAATGAAAAAAAATTAATTTGCAAATTGTATGTGGTTTTATTTCCTCTAACTCACACGAGTATCGGTAATGCGGGTTTTTTTTACAATCTTCTTACTCCTCGGCCAATGCAGAGATAATAAAACCACATACAATTTACAAAATATTTTCTTTTCATTACAATAATTTTTTTTAAATGTGTTTTTTAAAAAAAAATATTTCTATATGCTTGGATACTGATTCTGATAACGCAGTTAACGGGAACCACAGGGTTTTTGTTACACGTTGTACATATATATATATATATATATATATATATATATATATATATATATATATATATATATATATATGTATATATATATATATATATATATATATATATATATATATATATATATATATATATATATATATATATATATATATTCCTATTTAAATGTAAAATTGTACACACAATTTTAGTATGTATTAAAAATTATATAATTTCATATAACAGAAAATGTTATTAATAATTATATATGTTTTTCTTTAATAAAGTAACAATAGTGTACTGCGTGTAAACAGAAATGATTTTGCTTCAATACATTATATTTCCGACATGCGAAGTTATTACTATTACAAAGGGTAACTAATTTTGTTGTGAGTTTGGAATATTTTTAATTTATTATTTGTTTTATGCACCGAATGCAGCATAACATTTCCATTACGACAAACGTAAAATGTCCATACCAACGAAAGGCAGCAACGTTAATGGGCAGTATCGCGGTCCATGGAACTGCCTTCCAAGCGTCACGATTAACAGGATATCCGGGCGGCGTTTCGTCCATGCAAAAGTTTTCATCCGTTTTCTCCTTGGAAAATGACACTAGAGCAAATATTTTTACAAAACCATCCGTATTTACCACTGCCATGTTCCTGTGTTTTATTTTGTATTACATATCCTTTTTTTTCACATTACAGTATTACTAAGATTTATATTTTAGAGTATTCCTATTCAATATTGCTGAGCAAATTTCACTCTATTATTTCTTATCTTCATTCCATGATATTAACCACGAAAATGGGTCAGCGTCAGCAGTTACAAAGATGCCGAAAAAAGAAATTAATGCTCAGCTTGTGCTTGCAACTTACAATAATGTTTCTGACGATTTCTCGGTATTTTGTTAAGAAGCAAAGTACTACTAGACGAAATACACGATTAATGTGTGTTGTGTGTTTCCTATTTTAGTAGTTAGATGCTGTTTTCTTTTTATAAAATTGCAGAGCTGGTAGCAGTAAATTAAAAAAATAAATATGTGGTGACTCCATTGCCCGCTGACGTAACAGTTGTGACAAAACTGCTATGTCTGCGCAGTCAGTCAACGCCCGGCCAAGAAGTGTGAGCACCATGCCTAGGCGAAATTAAGAGTGCAAAGATTCGTTTGTGCATATGACCGAAACATGTAACGGTGCCGACCTGGGCTTCTCTCGTTAATTGACACCCATAATATGGAAGATGACAAAACAGAAACGTGCATTGGACTGCTGCCTGAAGGGCACTAGGGCGCATCTGGAACAGCATGCTGGTCGTCAGCCAAGTGCGAGGGTCTGCACCTCGTAGGCCCTCACTTGCATCATCCCCATTAGATGGCTTGATGTTGGCAGGGTCCTTCCAGACTCAGCAAACGGCTCCCACCGCAGGTGGAGTAGGTCGCATGCGATGGACGAAGAAAATGAATTAAAACGCATTGCGGGCGTATTTTGGTGTGAAAAGGACGGGTTTTGCGTATCGGGCTAGGATGCATCGCTTTTTTTCTGAGCTGGAGCCAACTATTACCGTCACCGAGCAAACCCGGCACACCGAGTTCGATACATCATGCGTTCAAAATATTTGGTGACACCAAACTTGAATGAATGACGTTTAATAGGAATATAAAACAACTTGTATTCAGCTTAATATGTATTCACTACACGATGCATAATTTAATATGTACACCTGTAAATAATATTATTTAAAGTAATGTAATTTTAGTAAAATTGTTGCAAACGTGTAATTTGTTTGCTTTTATAATAAATAATTCTTTTAGAGTATACGATTTCATTGCTTTCAGTTGGGATCGAAACCAGGTTACTCGCGTAATCTGAAATTAATAAGTAATGCTTAGTTTGTGCGCTACTACGTGCTCAGAGGTGAAGGGAAACATCGCGAGAAAACAAGTGTGTCGAAAAAATTTAACAAAATATTTCGATAACATGTGGAGCCCGCCAAGTGGCATTCGGGCAGCGCAGTGAACACGTACTTGCCCTAAAACCCTCTCATAAATCAGAAGAGCCAGTATCCAGGAGTATAACATATTATATAGGCTGTTGTAATTTTACTTTATTTCTTACAGTATACTGAATAAAATTTATATCATAATCATCATCATCATCACAGCCTTTCCCAAGTCCACTGCTGTACTTTTTACTTTGTAGCATTCCTTTGGAAAGGTCTATCCTTTCTTTCACCTGCATTCATCAACTTCCTGCATTTCTTACCAAGTCGTCACTCCATTTAGTGGAAGACGATCGATTATCGGTTATTTGAGCTATTTGGATGTCCCATTACCTACTTAAATTACTAATCCGTTGAGCTATATCAGTTACTCTGGTTCAATATGGATATCCTCATTTCTAAGTTTATCATGCAGAGAAACTCCAAATATAGCTCCCTCTCCATAGTTCCCTCTCCATAGCTCGCTGAGCGTCTTTGAGCTTGCTAACCGGCTGGTAGTGAAGGACCACGTCTAAGATCAATTGTTCATTACTGGCAACACGCACTGGTTATACAATCTAGTTTTGAGATTTTGAGGCATCCCGGGTAGTGGTGGGTAAGAAAACCCACTACCCCATATCTTCCCGTGAGTATCGTAAGAGGCGACATAAAGAAACTAAGGCAGAGGATGAGTTGCAACATAATTCTGATAATTGGCAGCAATAAAAAATGCGGCTGCAAACACGCTCGCCAAGCGTGGCAACTATGGCAATTGAACCCCCATGAGCAACGATATAAAGAAACATACCCCAGTCCCAGGTAGCCCTGCTACTCTACGTACTCTACGGTACGGCTAACTCCTGGCTACGGTGGCTACCATGGCAACGGCGGGAGCAGGGGTTGCTAAGAATTTCCAGTGGAGGTTCGGCTGCCACCTAAGACGACTCGACCTGGCAACATATAGCGCACACACCCTGAGGAAATTTATCTATAATTACAGTCAAGTCATCATTTTACCATTCTAAATTAAACCGTACCTTAATGGTTATATTAACGAAACATAATCCGTTCGCGTCTAAAAATTTATATAAAGCAATTTAATGAGTGTGAAATGTTCTTCGCTGCTAGTATAAATATTTCATTATGTCGGATTTGTATTCCTTACAAATTTAATTTAAAAGTTAAGTATAGAATTGCGAACATATCAAACTTTGAATAATTTATTAAAATTACTTATTTTATTCTTTATTAATTTATTACAAAATTAAACGCGATAAAATTCATTATTTTTATTGAATCAAAGTATATTATTCCTGTAAATATAAGAAATTATGCACTGAGGAGGAAGTTTACGTAGGTATATAAATTACACATACAGACATACAGAATCGGAACAATTGATTGTAGGCCATACATGGCTATACGTGGTTGACCCAAGCTGCAGTTTTATTATTTTATATTTGGTTGCAGCACGAACGGATCGGTTCGACTGGGGAAGAACAACGCAATCAAAGAATACCACCGTAAATTAGCAGCATAATGATAGTGTGTTTCATTTAGTAAGCGAAGAGAACCGGAGACCATTTTTACTTGAGCGCTGCATTGCACCACAGTCCTCAAGGCATAAAGACGCATCTGCTTTTATATCCTTAATCAAGAATATTTGTAGATCTCTATGGGATACAGCACGACTTACTTTCAGATAACCGTATACTTATTTGTCATTCTTTTTCTATAAAAGAAATCCCGTTCCGTGCGGGATTTGATCCCGCGTCCCTCAGCGCTGCAAATTGGCTAAGTCACGGCGCATTGGAGCCTTTAGTGTTTTTTGTAATAGAATAAGGATTACAAACGAGCACACAATCCACCTGATGGTAATTGGATGCTGTGATCCATACACATCTACGTTTATCCTTGATTAAGCATCAAAATGTAGATGCGTTGTCACCCCTGAGGACTAAAAGGCATTCGCCTCGTTTCCAGTAAAAAAGGAATTTCAGATATATACACTCTCCATACAAAACACAACTGTATAATGCTTCTATTTTAAGCTGATATTCTGTGAGAGTGTAGTCCTTCCCCGGTTCATTCGTGCTATAACCATAATATAGGTGCAGCGTGGCTCTACTACGTATAGAACTGTATATCCACCGCAATTAGATACAGTATGCTCAATACCAAGCTAATTGTGTAAGTGTGTGTCTCCGTTTACTCATATCAGCACTCTCACTACTATCAAACCTGCCACGCTGCACCTAACTATGGTTGCAGCTAAAAAGCGTCGGCCCAAACGGGGAAGAACTGCGTTCAAATAGAATAACAGCGTGAAATAAAACCATAATAAGTACTACAGTGTTTCATATGAGTGTTAAGAATCAAAGACCGCTTTTACTCATTATTAATGAGGCATTCCACTTTAGTCCTCGGATAATAACGCATCGGTTTTGATTCCTAATCGAAAATAGATGTAAATGCTCGTACAGTTGGTGACATGATCCAAGAGTATTTTAATGATAATAAATTTTTTGGCATATTTCTTAGGGTTAATGACGTATCTACAGATATATTCTTATTCTTTTAATAGGAGAGTGCCCATTTGTACGAGCGATCCGGAAGAACTTTGATGACGACTTTCTGCATCCTGTTACTTCAATATGATACTATAAATTTAAGCGCTGTGTTCTTGATATCATAATACTGTAGCTTCCTGATTAATGTCTCATGGTGAACACACTCGAAGGCCTTGAAAAGGTTACGAAATATACCCATAGCATTCTCTAAATTCTCATATGCACAAAAAATATGTTTTATAAGCTCAACTCCGGCGTCGGATGTCGAGCGACCCCTTGTAAAACCGAATTGTCTTTTAAGAAGCAATTTATTTACATAAAAAACCAAACATTTGAAGTAAAATAATTTTTTCAAAATGTTACCTAAAATTGGTAGTACAGAAACTGGACTAAAATTTACGATCCCCGCCGGCACCAATGAAATTGTTAATTTTCGATTTTAAGTGCTGATTTACCACGTGCTCGGCGGTGAAGGAAAACATCGTGAGGAAACCTGCATGTCTGAGGAATAAGAAAAAAATAATATTTCGAAGACATGTGAAGTTCGGCAACACGCATTGGGGCAGCGCGGTGGACACTTCATTGCCCTAAAACCTTCTCAGAAATGATGGGAGGCCTGTGCCCAGCAGTGGGACGTATATAGGCTGTAACTTCACTTAACTTTTAACATCTGTTAAAAGGTTGTCTATACATGTGGCATTATGCCCAGCAATACCTGTCAGTTCTAAGAATAAACTAACAAGATTATATGATTGAAACAATGAGCTAAACGTAATATTAATAGACATACACATATACAACATACATTACAACAGATTTGTTCTGTTTACTAAATTTGAGCAAAAACTTATTCTACAATCTTTTCAAAATATTCGTTCGTCTGGTAAACACTTACAACAATGAGATGGTTGAGCTTGACAAAGATCATGCGGTTGAACCGCATAGCTATAAGCTTGCCAGAAACATACAGAAGTAGAGGCCGCCCGCCAATGTCCTGGTGGTCTAATATCGCAAGAGACCTAAGAAAAGTCGAGTTGCCGGATGTGACAACCCAAAACCGTTTGTCTTGGCGCTTACAAGTGAGGAGACCCGACCCTAAATAACGGGATCGGGGATGGAAGAAGAAGATTTATCTGCTAAAATTAAAAAGATGTTAATGTGATTTCTGAAATTAAACATTAAATTATATTCCTTTAGCCAAAGTTCATTAATATAAAGGATATGTTTGTTGTTATTAATTCAAAACAATTCAAACTCCAATTTTTTGCCCATCTTGCCTTGTATAATTAGATGCACCAGGTGTAAAAAATTATTATAACTTCTTTGTGTGCTTCGTTGTAAATTTAAACTCTTATTATTATTTCTAAAGATTACCTCTATTGTCGCATTCACTTATTTAAAGTAGTAGTTGAAACTTATTTCGAATGAAGTATCAAATGATTACGCTGCTCAATAAAGCAGTCTTGATAAGATATCATAATTGCTACCAGTCTCAAACTATATTTGGATAGGTAATACATATCTTCTGTCCAAAACTTTTTATTTATATTATTGGTGTTAATTAAAAGAAATTTGTCATAATTATCATTACAATTACATGTTAAATCAAATTATTATTACATATTAAATTATTCATTTGTAAATTTAAATTATGTCTTAGATTATTTTTTGTGACCATCTCCTGTATATAAGGTAGTGTGAACTAGGAAATTTTGTTTACATTTATGTTATTAAGTTGTTGAGCTTACCTTAATAACTGTTCAAATAATATATTCTCGGATCTTCAGTAGAGTTCGTTTAACTCCTAGATGGTCTCCTGAACAACCATTATGGTCCAGTTGTAGAACATCCGGCACTTTAGCTTTAGGGGCAACCATTTGCAAATGACAGCTGTCTTCCCGACCACTTTCCCATTTACGGCACAGAACTCCATCCTGAATCAGCAAGCTATCCCATTGGACCCAAAAGCTTTTCGTGGTCGAACTCATCACTGAGACGTCGATTCATTTTTGCTTGGGAGCACAAATGAAGCGAAGTCTCACTGGCGACGACACACAGCACTGGCCCAATCCATTCCAGAATCAACTTGATCTCCATATTTCTTACTATGCATGTTATAGGCTGGCCTTCTTTTCATTGCCGAGGTGGTATATCCTGAGCATCGTTATCCTCTTGCCCTACAATGTTTGCAATTTTACAGGACAAGGTCTTCTTGACAATGCATCTGCGTTGTCATATGATTTTGCGCTGCGATGTTCGATCACAAAGTCGTATTTCTGCTGCTGCTGGGCGGTGCTGTTAGTCGAACTACCCTCTCGAGGTCGATCACCTTCCCTTTTTACAGTTTGGCAGCTGGATTGAAGATGGCTTTCCCTACAGCCGTAGCACCTTGAGCCGTAGTTTTTGTAGCTGCTGCAACCTCCCTACCGCGATGGGAACGACACTTTAATTACCAATCACCGACTACAACTTAAAACGCACTAATAATAAAACACAAATTTACTACCGGTCACTTTAGTTCACAGTTATATCGCTTCGAAGTATTCACTTGAATCGCCAATTCAATACTGACTCGGGTCGCCGTCGTTACCGGCCTTATAAAGGGCCTCTTCTACTAAAAATCTAGAATGTTCGAGTACATCTAGAAAGATGGTGGCTGGTGGTAGTAACTCGCCAAGTACCGGGCATTAATTATGGCGCACAACACATACACAACTTTTCTACAGATTTATAATATGTATAGATTTCAGACGTTTTGAGCACTTCATAGCACCCATCTCAATGTGGGGGGGGAGCATCTTCTCTATTGAAATTAGGATGTTTTGTATTTCAATAGCCTCACAAATTATCCTTGGAAGGAATTGGTGTAATTTTGCGAAGATTTGTGTCCTATCAAGTGGGATGTAGTGATGGGGGCGATCCTTTAAGTGTTCGCAGACCCGAAGCGTTGAGCATGTTCTTCATATCTGCTATATGTTCTTAAATGCGAGTTTTTATTGATATTGTGGTTTGTCCAATATAAGCGAAACCGCATTCACAATCAAGCTTGTACATTTCTGCATCTTGCAGGGGGATAATAGACTTGACTGATAGTAAAAACTAACTAATCTTCTTCGGTGACTTGAAGTATGCCTTAATGGAAACACGCTCAACGGTGGCCACTTCCCTAGTTTACTGTGACGTAGGCACGGTACTTGGTACGCGAAGCTTGTTATCTTGCAAAACTTGCTTGGACTTGGAGCTTATTGGAAAGGTGTATTCTGTCACAGATCACTCGTGCTTTCCAAAACAAAGACTTACCCACGGTAGCCAACTGTGAAGAATGTTGGTGAAAATAACCGTTTAAATATTTATCTGTATGAGTCCTTTTCCTATACGCAGTGCGGCTCAAGGTGTTATAAGGATACTGATTTACTAACATCATCATTCTCTAAACCATTTCCCATTATCTGGGGTCGGCGCAGTAACACATTTAGAAAATCTGAACAATTGTTTGACTATAACTTCACTGTGAACTGAATTTTAGAATTTATGGAGTTGAGATGGTCTAGAAATGCAATTATTTTGTCTACAGGTAGAATTGTGAAAGTGTTGTGGCGGCGCTGTCGTCGCGCCGCAAGTGAAACACACCGAAGCCTAAATCACGCTATCAAAATTCCGAATCATAAACAGTATAAATAAAACATCTCCGAACTATCACATGGAGTGCTGGCCGCTTCCCGGGCAGAACACCTTGCCCGGCGGGAGATCTCCCCTTTTCATTCTTCGGCCACAGTGTCATCTATATACCGCTTGTAGAATCTTGGATTTATGTGAGGAGTAAGCAGGGCTTTCTCCTTAAAGTCTTCCGTGAGTATGTGGGCGACAATTTGGGATACAGGTGAGCCCATCATTACACAATAGGTAACTAGACTTAAGGCAGTGTTTGAGTAATACTGCATACTCTGCAGGCATGTTTATTTGATTCAGCAGCCTATTTACATTTGAAATTCAGTCTTCAACAGGTAAAAATGTGAACATTGGCTGCACATACCATAGTTAAATTAGTCTCTTAGATTTAGTTCTTCAACTTATTCAACATTCTTGTGATGCTAATGCTCACCACACAGCCTGGGGAAGCACCAACATCAACGAAAGAGGTGAGTTACTTTATGATTTTCTCATCTCCAACCGCCTGTTAAGCCTAAACTTAGGTTGTACACCAACCTTTTTAACGCGTGCTAGGCAAGAAGTGTTAGACATAACCTTTGCTACCAATAACATGTCCAGGCGGATAAATGACTGGCATGTTAGTAGCGAAAACTCGATGTCTGATTACAAGCACATTAAGTTTGTGATTGGAGCATCACCGGTCTTTGAAACCGTTACTTTTAGGGATCCGAAAGTGACCTCCTGGGATATCTATAGAGATAGCCTAAAGAGAAATTTGGAAACGTTTCCTAAAAGCATCAAAACAATTGAAGGTCTGGAGTTAGCGACGGAGACAGTAACCGTAGGTATCTGTGAAGCCTTCGATGACAGTTGTCCCGTCAAAACCAAGACCTCAACACGAAAAGTTTCTTGGTGGAATTCTAAGCTGAAAGACCTTAGGGAAAAGACCAGGAAACTATTTAATAGGGCTAAGAAAATCAAAGAGTGGGATATTTATAGTGTATAGTATATTAAATTAGGAAAGCCAAGAGAGCATCGTGGAGGAAGCTATGCGAGGAAGTTGAGTCTTTGCCTCGCAGTGCAAGACTACACAAGATGCTATCGAAAGCTAAACCTAATCAGATCGGGCTTCTTAAAAAGCCGGATGGTAACTTCACTAATAGTGAAACAGAAACATTGGAGTTACTAGCGTCAACCCATTTCCCAGGGTCATACAAGACTTCAGCCTCGAACTCTTTCAGAGCCCTACGAAGGCCTGGCAATGAGGACTGGCTAGGGCTGCAAAGATAATAAGGCCAAACCTGGTGCAGTGGGCTGTTGACTCCTTTGAACCATTTAAATCAAACGGGGAGGATGGAATAATTCCCATCCAACTACAGAGGGGTATCGACATCCTTCTTCCTTATCTGGTGAAAATCTTCAGAGCAAGTTTTGCATGGGGATATATTCCAGAGCGATGGACAATTGTCAAGGTTCTATTTATACCTAAGGCTGGTAGAAAGGACTACGCTTTGCCAAAGTCCTTTAGACCTATAAGCCTATCTTCCTTTCTTCTTAAGACATTAGAAAAGGTTATAGATAGATATATAAGGGATGTAGCTCTAGCTACAAGGCCCATACATTACAACCAGCATGCTTACCGCAGAGGCAAATCTACGGAAACAGCCCTGATCAGTGTCATTGACAGGGTCGAAAAAGCACTGGAGGATAAAGAAATAGCTCTTTGTGCCTTTCTAGATATTGAGGGCGCCTTCGACAGTAGCCCCACATCACTGCTGATTGGGGGCCTAGCATCTAAAAATGTTGACCCCACAACCATCAGATGGGTGAAGTCGATGCTCTCAAACAGAAAGGCAAAAATAGCGCTGTTTCAAACCCCTTTTGTCACCCCTTCTTTGGACTCTTGCGGTTGACCAACTATTGTACAAAATGGCAGACCTACGCATTGACACAATGGGTTATACTGATGACCTTGTGATCATTGCAACGGACTTTTGCCAAAGTACTTTATCGTCAATAATACAAAGAGCCCTAAACACCATAAATAACTGGTGTAGGGATAACAGTTTATCAGTTAATGCTGATAAAACTGTTATAATACCCTTTACCAAAAAGAGACGGTTGGACAAATTAGTCCAATCAAAACTTAATGGCAAAGAAGTACCATTTTCCACGGAAGTTAAGTACTTGGGCGTAACAATCGACCAAAAACTAACGTGGAACTCTCACCTTAGCAACGTATGCCATAAGGCAAAAATTGCTTTAGGTACGTGCAGTCGTTTGGTCGGGAACAACTGGGGCTTCCGTCCCAGTATGGTCCTATGGCTGTACAGTAGCATAGTGAGACCGATTCTCACCTACGCCTCTATTGTCTGGTGTAACAAGGACAACCAAAAGACGACTTCGGACAGACTAAATAGTCTACAAAGGACTGCCTACCTAATGGCAACTGGAGCTATGCGATCATCGCCTGGAGCGGCTCTTAATGCATTTCTATGCAAAACGCCCCTTTATCTCTATCTAAACAAGGAGCCGCGGGCTAGTTTGTATAGGATTAACGCCCAGGGCGGTCTGAGCTTGCTCTCCTACAGATTGAGATCCATGCTCGACTCAATTAAGGAATCACCGGTCTATGCATGATCTCAGATATCATGCATCCACTATACACTTTTGATACAAAGTATATAGTGGAATTACCCTCCAGAGAAGACTGGCTGAATGGCCAGGTTATTTGTGAGGTCGGTAGCCTCATATGGTATTCCGATGGGTCTAAAGTGGGCCACGACGTAGGCTTTGGAATTTACGGGGAACGCCCAAAATTCAAACTTAGTATGAATTTGGGTAGGTACACCTCTATCTTCCAGGTAGAAATTTTTGCCATACTTCGGTATGCGGAAACCAATTTGCAAAAACACTACGTCAACCATAAAATTTACATAAACTCTGATAGTCAAGCAGCACTGCTAGCGCTGAGATCAAACTTAGTGAACTCAAAGCTAGTTGGAGACTGCGCGAACCGTTTAAACGCCCTGGTTTGTAAAAACAGGGTCGTTTTAAGATGGGTTCCGGGTCACGAGGGTATTGTAGGAAACAAATTTGCCGACAAACTTGCACGGGAGGGCTCAAAGTGCACACAATTTGGACCCGAGCTATTTTGTGGAATCTCAAGAAGCCTAGCCCGATTGAACCTTGAAACTCTTTATCACAATAAATCACTTAAGATCTGGTCTGACACACCAGGCTTAAAACATTCTAAAACCTTAATACGGGATTTTGATCGTAAATTCTCTTCAGAAGCCCTGGGATTAAGTAAAAATAAATTACGCATTCTGGCAAGAGCCCTAACTGGACACTGTTGTCTTAAAAAGCACATGTCCATCCTGGGACTAAGCAACTCTAGGGTGTGTTGGTTCTGTTCCATAACGGAAGAAACGCCTCTACACATCCTAACCGTTTGCGAACCCTTAATGCGCAAACGTAACACTCATCTGGGACACTATCTACTCCGTCCAGAAGAAGTGAAATTGCTCACGGCTAAGCTTCGATTCATTGAAGACCTAGGGCTTAGCAGTGAACTATAGCCATAGCAGCGATCACAATAGATCCTCTAGGTCGCAGTGATACTGGCCTTTTTACCTAGACCTGCAAAGCTGCTCACACATAATAAAAAAAATCCAAGCGTATATAAATATATTTTTTCAAAAAAAAAAAACATTTAAAAAAATAATTTTAATGAAAAAAAATTAATTTGCAAATTGTATGTGGTTTTATTTCCTCTAACTCACACGAGTATCGGTAATGCGGGGTTTTTTTACAATCTTCTTACTCCTCGGCCAATGCAGAGATAATAAAACCACATACAATTTACAAAATATTTTCTTTTCATTACAATAAATTTTTTTACTTACTTACTTACTTACTTACTTACTTATCGTCACGCACAATCCCTAACGGGGTAGCCAGAGAGAACAGATCGCCAAGTGTCACGGTCCTTACATACTTCTTTCGCTTCTTTCAGGTTCATTAACTTCCTCATACATGCACGTCTAGGTATCCGAGTACTCTTGACCCTCCCCTCTTCGAGCAATTTGCTCACATGGTCTTCGAAAGTTAGTCTCGGTCTACCTCGACACCTTTTAATATTTACTTTCGCTCTATATATTTTCTTCACCATTCGGTCTTCACTCATTCGTTCAACGTGCCCAAACCATTGGAGTACGCCCCTATCAATTTTTGTGATAAGGTCATCTTTCAATCCTGCCATATTGCGAATCTCTTCGTTTCGCTTTCGGTCGGCTATGGTAACGCCAAACATTTTACGAAGAGATCGCATCTCCACTGCATTCAACTTGCTTTTATGCTTCTTCTGGCATACCCAGGTTTCGCTGCCATATAACAAAGTCGGTACCAACACTGCGTTATGTATTGCAAGGCGTGCACTCTTCACCACGCCTTGCCTTTTAACTAATGCATTCAGGGCACCATTGACTTTGTTTCCGGCAGCGACACGCCTATCCACATCTAAATCACATCTTTCATCCCGGCTGAAAGCACTCCCCAAGTATACAATTTCATTTACCTGTTCTAGACATTCCTGATTTACCCATATTTCACATTTCGTTCTCTCTTCGTCCTTTTCAAATACCAGAACCTTAGTTTTATTAGCATTCAAACGGAGACCTTTAATTTCACATTCCTCTTTCATACACGTGACTAATGCCTGCAGTTCTGCTTCTGATGGTGCAATAAGCACTGCATCATCAGCATACAGCAGACAATTAACTTTTATGTCACCCAATTTCACACCCAAACAGCTATCTTTCAGCTTCTGTAAACAGCTGTCGAGATACAGTATGAACAGCCAGGAAGACATGACACAACCCTGTTTTACGCCCGCTTGGACGCTAAACATGGGTGACAGGTCATGCCCTACCCGCACACAGGCTTTACAGTCATAGTAGAGTGACTGCACAGCCCTTAACAATCGACCATCCACACCATATCCCGGCAACAGTTCCCACATTTTCTTCCTTATAACCTTATCAAATGCTTTCTCCAGATCCACAAAAGCACAGAAAATCCTCTGGTTAACACTCAGAAGCTTCTCCGTGATCATGCGGAGAGAAAACATTTGATCCGTGCATCCTCTTCCAGGTCTAAATCCGCATTGTGCCTCCCATAAGAATCTTTCCGATTTCTCTTGCATCCTGCGTGTCAAAACCTTCGAATAAACTTTACTTGCTAAACTGGTCAAGCTGATCGCCCGATAGCTCCCGCAGTCAAAATGTGAACCTTTACCTTTATATAAAGGCACAATGACCGCGGATCGCCAATCATGCGGGACATCTCCCGTCCGCCAGCACAAATTGCACAGCAGATGAAAGCTGTCCCAGACGCGAGGCCCACCGTACTTGACCATTTCAGCAGTAACTCTGTCTAGTCCCGCAGCCTTACCACATTTCAAACTTCTAATCGCACGTTCAATCTCTTTCATCCTGATGACCTCAGTGTCATCGAGGTCCGTGTCTGGCGTGCCAGTCACGGCGTCACCCCCGGATCCTTCACCAAGATCATGACACGCATACAATTCTCTATAAAATTCACTCCATCGCTGCATGACGTCCGATTTTTCTGAGAGGACGTCATTGGTTCTCGAAAGCACTTTGTTCATTCTTAAAGCTGTCGCACCACTCCGGGACCTTCCAAACTCTTTCCAGAAGAGTTTGGAGTTTTCCCTAAAGTTGTGCGACAACCTCTCGTCCGCTTCTATTCTACACCTTTCACGTACTTCCTCAATCAATGTTTTCGCATGAACTTTCTGCAGCTTATATCTTTCTTTCATCTTCTCTCTCATATGCTCATCGTTACTAGAGGCCAAGTAGTCTAACCATGCTTTTTTCTTCTTTTTTACAGCTTCTTTCACTTCGTCATTCCACCATGCATCTCTTCTTTTACTACTACCTCTTTTTGTCGTACCACATACTTCTTCCGCTGCACTTACCATTCCATCCCTAAGGTTCTGCCATGTTCTCTCCACACATTCTTTCCTGCCATCGATGGTGTCAAGCTTTTCGGCTACCCTCGTGTGATATTTGTCCCTAGTATCCGCTTCCTGAAGCTTCCAGCTTCGGATGCGACAGACCGACTGTACAATAAATTTTTTTAAATGTGTTTTTTTAAAAAAATATTTCTATATGCTTGGATACTGATTCTGATAACGCAGTTAACGGGAACCACAGGGTTTTTGTTACACGTTGTATATATATATATATATATATATATATATATATATATATATATATATATATATATACATATATATATTCCTATTTAAATGTAAAATTGTACACACAATTTTAGTATGTATTAAAAATTATATAATTTCATATAACAGAAAATGTTATTAATAATTATAAATGTTTTTCTTTAATAAAGTAACAATAGTGTACTGCGTGTAAACAGAAATGATTTTGCTTCAATACATTATATTTCCGAAATGCGAAGTTATTACTATTACAAAGGGTAACTAATTTTGTTGTGAGTTTGGAATATTTTGAATTTATTATTTGTTTTATGCACCGAATGCAGCATAACATTTCCATTACGACAAACGTAAAATGTCCATACCAACGAAAGGCAGCAACGTTAATGGGCAGTATCGCGGTCCATGGAACTGCCTTCCAAGCGTCACGATTAACAGGATATCCGGGCGGCGTTTCGTCCATGCAAAAGTTTTCATCCGTTTTCTCCTTGGAAAATGACACTAGAGCAAATATTTTTACAAAACCATCCGTATTTACCACTGCCATGTTCCTGTGTTTTATTTTGTATTACATATCCTTTTTTTTTCACATTACAGTATTACTAAGATTTATATTTTAGAGTATTCCTATTCAATATTGCTGAGCAAATTTCACTCTATTATTTCTTATCTTCATTCCATGATATTAACTACGAAAATGGGTCAGCGTCAGCAGTTACAAAGAAGCCGAAAAAAGAAATTAATGCTCAGCTTGTGCTTGCAACTTACAATAATGTTTCTGACGATTTCTCGGTATTTTGTTAAGAAGCAAAGTACTACTAGACGAAATACACGATTAATGTGTGTTGTGTGTTTCCTATTTTAGTAGTTAGATGCTGTTTTCTTTTTATAAAATTGCAGAGCTGGTAGCAGTAAATTAAAAAAATAAATATGTGGTGACTCCATTGCCCGCTGACGTAACAGTTGTGACAAAACTGCTATGTCTGCGCAGTCAGTCAACGCCCGGCCAAGAAGTGTGAGCACCATGCCTAGGCGAAATTAAGAGTGCAAAGATTCGTTTGTGCATATGACCGAAACATGTAACGGTGCCGACCTGGGCTTCTCTCGTTAATTGACACCCATAATATGGAAGATGACAAAACAGAAACGTGCATTGGACTGCTGCCTGAAGGGCACTAGGGCGCATCTGGAACAGCATGCTGGTCGTCAGCCAAGTGCGAGGGTCTGCACCTCGTAGGCCCTCACTTGCATCATCCCCATTAGATGGCTTGATGTTGGCAGGGTCCTTCCAGACTCAGCAAACGGCTCCCACCGCAGGTGGAGTAGGTCGCATGCGATGGACGAAGAAAATGAATTAAAACGCATTGCGGGCGTATTTTGGTGTGAAAAGGACGGGTTTTGCGTATCGGGCTAGGATGCATCGCTTTTTTTCTGAGCTGGAGCCAACTATTACCGTCACCGAGCAAACCCGGCACACCGAGTTCGATACATCATGCGTTCAAAATATTTGGTGACACCAAACTTGAATGAATGACGTTTAATAGGAATATAAAACAACTTGTATTCAGCTTAATATGTATTCACTACACGATGCATAATTTAATATGTACACCTGTAAATAATATTATTTAAGGTAATGTAATTTTAGTAAAATTGTTGCAAACGTGTAATTTGTTTGCTTTTATAATAAATAATTCTTTTAGAGTATACGATTTCATTGCTTTCAGTTGGGATCGAAGCCAGGTTACTCGCGTAATCTGAAATTAATAAGTAATGCTTAGTTTGTGCGCTACTACGTGCTCAGAGGTGAAGGGAAACATCGCGAGAAAACAAGTGTGTCGAAAAAATTTAACAAAATATTTCGATGACATGTGGAGCCCGCCAAGTGGCATTCGGGCAGCGCAGTGAACACGTACTTGCCCTAAAACCCTCTCATAAATCAGAAGAGCCAGTATCCAGGAGTATAACATATTATATAGGCTGTTGTAATTTTACTTTATTTCTTACAGTATACTGAATAAAATTTATATCATAAGTCCACTGCTGTACTTTTTACTTTGTAGCATTCCTTTGGAAAGGTCTATCCTTTCTTTCACCTGCATTCATCAACTTCCTGCATTTCTTACCAAGTCGTCACTCCATTTAGTGGAAGACGATCGATTATCGGTTATTTGAGCTATTTGGATGTCCCATTACCTACTTAAATTACTAATCCGTTGAGCTATATCAGTTACTCTGGTTCAATATGGATATCCTCATTTCTAAGTTTATCATGCAGAGAAACTCCAAATATAGCTCCCTCTCCATAGTTCCCTCTCCATAGCTCGCTGAGCGTCTTTGAGCTTGCTAACCGGCTGGTAGTGAAGGACCACGTCTAAGATCAATTGTTCATTACTGGCAACACGCACTGGTTATACAATCTAGTTTTGAGATTTTGAGGCATCCCGGGTAGTGGTGGGTAAGAAAACCCACTACCCCATATCTTCCCGTGAGTATCGTAAGAGGCGACATAAAGAAACTAAGGCAGAGGATGAGTTGCAACATAATTCTGATAATTGGCAGCAATAAAAAATGCGGCTGCAAACACGCTCGCCAAGCGTGGCAACTATGGCAATTGAACCCCCATGAGCAACGATATAAAGAAACATACCCCAGTCCCAGGTGGCCCCGCTACTCCTGGCTACGGTGGCTACCATGGCAACGGCGGGAGCAGGGGTTGCTAAGAATTTCCAGTGGAGGTTCGGCTGCCACCTAAGACGACTCGACCTGGCAACATATAGCGCACACACCCTGAGGAAATTTATCTATAATTACAGTCAAGTCATCATTTTACCATTCTAAATTAAACCGTACCTTAATGGTTATATTAACGAAACATAATCCGTTCGCGTCTAAAAATTTATATAAAGCAATTTAATGAGTGTGAAATGTTCTTCGCTGCTAGTATAAATATTTCATTATGTCGGATTTGTATTCCTTACAAATTTAATTTAAAAGTTAAGTATAGAATTGCGAACATATCAAACTTTGAATAATTTATTAAAATTACTTATTTTATTCTTTATTAATTTATTACAAAATTAAACGCGATAAAATTCATTATTTTTTATTGAATCAAAGTATATTATTCCTGTAAATATAAGAAATTATGCACTGAGGAGGAAGTTTACGTAGGTATATAAATTACACATACAGACATACAGAATCGGAACAATTGATTGTAGGCCATACATGGCTATACGTGGTTGACCCAAGCTGCAGTTTTATTATTTTATATTTGGTTGCAGCACGAACGGGTCGGTTCGACCGGGGAAGAACAACGCAATCAAAGAATACCACCGTAAATTAGCAGCATAATGATAGTGTGTTTCATTTAGTAAGCGAAGAGAACCGGAGACCATTTTTACTTGAGCGCTGCATTGCACCACAGTCCTCAAGGCATAACGACGCATCTGCTTTTATATCCTTAATCAAGAATATTTGTAGATCTCTATGGGATACAGCACGACTTACTTTCAGATAACCGTATACTTATTTGTCATTCTTTTTCTATAAAAGAAATCCCGTTCCGTGCGGGATTTGATCCCGCGTCCCTCAGCGCTGCAAATTGGCTAAGTCACGGCGCATTGGAGCCTTTAGTGTTTTTTGTAATAGAATAAGGATTACAAACGAGCACACAATCCACCTGATGGTAATTGGATGCTGTGATCCATACACATCTACGTTTATCCTTGATTAAGCATCAAAATGTAGATGCGCTGTCACCCCTGAGGACTAAAAGGCATTCGCCTCGTTTCCAGTAAAAAAGGAATTTCAGATATATACACTCTCCATACAAAACACAACTGTATAATGCTTCTATTTTAAGCTGATATTCTGTGAAAGTGTAGTCCTTCCCCGGTTCATTCGTGCTATAACCATAATATAGGTGCAGCGTGGCTCTACTACGTATAGAACTGTATATCCACCGCAATTAGATACAGTATGCTCAATACCAAGCTAATTGTGTGTGTGTCTCCGTTTACTCATACCAGCACTCTCACTACTATCAAACCTGCCACGCTGCACCTAACTATGGTTGCAGCTAAAAAGCGTCGGCCCAAACGGGGAAGAACTGCGTTCAAATAGAATAACAGCGTGAAATAAAACCATAATAAGTACTACAGTGTTTCATATGAGTGTTAAGAATCAAAGACCGCTTTTACTCATTATTAATGAGGCATTCCACTTTAGTCCTCGGATAATAACGCATCGGTTTTGATTCCTAATCGAAAATAGATGTAAATGCTCGTACAGTTGGTGACATGATCCAAGAGTATTTTAATGATAATAAATTTTTTGGCATATTTCTTAGGGTTAGTGACGTATCTACAGATATATTCTTATTCTTTTAATAGGAGAGTGCCCATTTGTACGAGCGATCCGGAAGAACTTTGATGACGACTTTCTGCATCCTGTTACTTCAATATGATACTATAAATTTAAGCGCTGTGTTCTTGATATCATAATACTGTAGCTTCCTGATTAATGTCTCATGGTGAACACACTCGAAGGCCTTGAAAAGGTTACGAAATATACCCATAGCATCCTCTAAATTCTCATATGCACAAAAAATATGTTTTATAAGCTCAACTCCGGCGTCGGATGTCGAGCGACCCCTTGTAAAACCGAATTGTCTTTTAAGAAGCAATTTATTTACATAAAAAACCAAACATTTGAAGTAAAATAATTTTTTCAAAATGTTACCTAAAATTGGTAGTACAGAAACTGGACGATCCCAGCCGGCACCAATGAAATTGTTAATTTTCGATTTTAAGTGATGATTTACCACGTGCTCGGCGGTGAAGGAAAACATCGTGAGGAAACCTGCATGTCTGAGGAATAAGAAAAAAATAATATTTCGAAGACATGTGAAGTTCGGCAACACGCATTGGGGCAGCGCGGTGGACACTTCATTGCCCTAAAACCTTCTCAGAAATGATGGGAGGCCTGTGCCCAGCAGTGGGACGTATATAGGCTGTAACTTTACTTAACTTTTAACATCTGTTAAAAGGTTGTCTATACATGTGGCATTATGCCCAGCAATACCTGTCAGTTCTAAGAATAAACTAACAAGATTATATGATTGAAACAATGAGCTAAACGTTATATTAATAGACATACACATATACAACATACATTACAACAGATTTGTTCTGTTTACTAAATTTGAGCAAAAACTTATTCTACAATCTTTTCAAAATATTCGTTCGTCTGGTAAACACTTACAACAATGAGATGGTTGAGCTTGACAAAGATCATGCGGTTGAACCGCATAGCTATAAGCTTGCCAGAAACATACAGAAGTAGAGGCCGCCCGCCAATGTCCTGGTGGTCTAATATCGCAAGAGACCTAAGAAAAGTCGAGTTGCCGGATGTGACAACCCAAAACCGTTTGTCTTGGCGCTTACAAGTGAGGAGACCCGACCCTAAATAACGGGATCGGGAATGGAAGAAGAAGATTTATCTGCTAAAATTAAAAAGATGTTAATGTGATTTCTGAAATTAAATATTAAATTATATTCCTTTAGCCAAAGTTCATTAATATAAAGGATATGTTTGTTGTTATTAATTCAAAACAATTCAAACTCCAATTTTTTGCCCATCTTGCCTTGTATAATTAGATGCACCAGGTGTAAAAAATTATTATAACTTCTTTGTGTGCTTCGTTGTAAATTTAAACTCTTATTATTATTTCTAAAGATTACCTCTATTGTCGCATTCACTTATATAAAGTAGTAGTTGAAACTTATTTCGAATGAAGTATCAAATGATTACGCTGCTCAATAAAGCAGTCTTGATAAGATAGCATAATTGCTACCAGTCTCAAACTATATTTGGATAGGTAATACATATCTTCTGTCCAAAACTTTTTATTTATATTATTGGTGTTAATTAAAAGAAATTTGTCATAATTATCATTACAATTACATGTTAAATCAAATTATTATTACATATTAAATTATTCATTTGTAAATTTAAATTATGTCTTAGATTATTTTTTGTGACCATCTCCTGTAGATAAGGTAGTGTGAACTAGGAAATTTTGTTTACATTTATGTTATTAAGTTGTTGAGCTTACCTTAATAACTGTTCAAATAATATATTCTCGGATCTTCAGTAGAGTTCGTTTAACTCCTAGATGGTCTCCTGAACAACCATTATGGTCCAGTTGTAGAACATCCGGCACTTTAGCTTTAGGGGCAACCATTTGCAAATGACAGCTGTCTTCCCGACCACTTTCCCATTTACGGCACAGAACTCCATCCTGAATCAGCAAGCTGTCCCATTGGACCCAATAGCTTTTCGTGGTCGAACTCATCACTGAGACGTCGATTCATTTTTGCTTGGGAGCACAAATGAAGCGAAGTCTCACTGGCGACGACACACAGCACTGGCCCAATCCATTCCAGAATCAACTTGATCTCCATATTTCTTACTATGCATGTTATAGGCTGGCCTTCTTTTCATTGCCGAGGTGGTATATCCTGAGCATCGTTATCCTCTTGCCCTACAATGTTTGCAATTTTACAGGACAAGGTCTTCTTGACAATGCATCTGCGTTGTCATATGATTTTGCGCTGCGATGTTCGATCACAAAGTCGTATTTCTGCTGCTGCTGGGCGGTGCTGTTAGTCGAACTACCCTCTCGAGGTCGATCACCTTCCCTTTTTACAGTTTGGCAGCTGGATTGAAGATGGCTTTCCCTACAACCGTAGCACCTTGAGCCGTAGTTTTTGTAGCTGCTGCAACCTCCCTACCGCGATGGGAACGACACTTTAATTACCAATCACCGACTACAACTTAAAACGCACTAATAATAAAACACAAATTTACTACCGGTCACTTTAGTTCACAGTTATATCGCTTCGAAGTATTCACTTGAATCGCCAATTCAATACTGACTCGGGTCGCCGTCGTTACCGGCCTTATAAAGGGCCTCTTCTACTGAAAAATCCAGAATGTTCGAGTACATCTAGAAAGATGGTGGCTGGTGGTAGTAACTCGCCAAGTACCGGGCATTAATTATGGCGCACAACACATACACAACTTTTCTACAGATTTATAATATGTATAGATTTCAGACGTTTTGAGCACTTCATAGCACCCACCTCAATGTGGGGGGGGGGAGCATCTTCTCTATTGAAATTAGGATGTTTTGTATTTCAATAGCCTCACAAATTATCCTTGGAAGGAATTGGTGTAATTTTGCGAAGATTTGTGTCCTATCAAGTGGGATGTAGTGATGGGGGCGATCCTTTAAGTGTTCGCAGACCCGAAGCGTTGAGCATGTTCTTCATATCTGCTATATGTTCTTAAATGCGAGTTTTTATTGATATTGTGGTTTGTCCAATATAAGCGAAACCGCATTCACAATCAAGCTTGTACATTTCTGCATCTTGCAGGGGGATAATACACTTGACTGATAGTAAAAACTAACTAATCTTCTTCGGTGACTTGAAGTATGCCTTAATGAAAACACGCTCAACGGTGGCCACTTCCCTAGTTCACTGTGACGTAGGCACGGTACTTGGTACGCGAAGCTTGTTATCTTGCAAAACTTGCTTGGACTTGGAGCTTATTGGAAAGGTGTATTCTGTCACAGATCACTCGTGCTTTCCAAAACAAAGACTTACCCACGGTAGCCAACTGTGAAGAATGTTGGTGAAAATAACCGTTTAAATATTTATCTGTATGAGTCCTTTTCCTATACGCAGTGCGGCTCAAGGTGTTATAAGGATACTGATTTACTAACACATTTAGAAAATCTGAACAATTGTTTGACTATAACTTCACTGTGAACTGAATTTTAGAATTTATGGAGTTGAGATGGTCTAGAAATGCAATTACTTTGTCTACAGGTAGAATTGTGAAAGTGTTGTGGCGGCGCTGTCGTCGCGCCGCAAGTGAAACACACCGAAGCCTAAATCACGCTATCAAAATTCCGAATCATAAACAGTATAAATAAAACATCTCCGAACTATCACATGGAGTGCTGGCCGCTTCCCGGGCAGAACACCTTGCCCGGCGGGAGATCTCCCCTTTTCATTCTACGGCCACAGTGTCATCTATATACCGCTTGTAGAATCTTGGATTTATGCGAGAAGTAAGCAGGGCTTTCTCCTTAAAGTCTTCCGTGAGTATGTGGGCGACAATTTGGGATACAGGTGAGCCCATCATTACACAATAGGTAACTAGACTTAAGGCAGTGTTTGAGTAATACTGCATACTCTGCAGGCATGTTTATTTGATTCAGCAGCCTATTTACATTTGAAATTCAGTCTTCAACAGGTAAAAATGTGAACATTGGCTGCACATACCATAGTTAAATTAGTCTCTTAGATTTAGTTCTTCAACTTATTCAACATTCTTGTGATGCTAATGCTCACCACACAGCCTGGGGAAGCACCAACATCAACGAAAGAGGTGAGTTACTTTATGATTTTCTCATCTCCAACCGCCTGTTAAGCCTAAACTTAGGTTGTACACCAACCTTTTTAACGCGTGCTAGGCAAGAAGTGTTAGACATAACCTTTGCTACCAATAACATGTCCAGGCGGATAAATGACTGGCATGTTAGTAGCGAAAACTCGATGTCTGATTACAAGCACATTAAGTTTGTGATTGGAGCATCACCGGTCTTTGAAACCGTTACTTTTAGGGATCCGAAAGTGACCTCCTGGGATATCTATAGAGATAGCCTAAATAGAAATTTGGAAACGTTTCCTAAAAGCATCAAAACAATTGAAGGTCTGGAGTTAGCGACGGAGACAGTAACCGTAGGTATCTGTGAAGCCTTCGAGGACAGTTGTCCCGTCAAAACCAAGACCTCAACACGAAAAGTTTCTTGGTGGAATTCTAAGCTGAAAGACCTTAGGGAAAAGACCAGGAAACTATTTAATAGGGCTAAGAAAATCAAAGAGTGGGATATTTATAGTGTATAGTATATTAAATTAGGAAAGCCAAGAGAGCATCGTGGAGGAAGCTATGCGAGGAAGTTGAGTCTTTGCCTCGCAGTGCAAGACTACACAAGATGCTATCGAAAGCTAAACCTAATCAGATCGGGCTTCTTAAAAAGCCGGATGGTAATTTCACTAATAGTGAAACAGAAACATTGGAGTTACTAGCGTCAATCCATTTCCCAGGGTCATACAAGACTTCAGCCTCGAACTCTTTCAGAGCCCTACGAAGGCCTGGCAATGAGGACTGGCTAGGGCTGCAAAGATAATAAGGCCAAACCTGGTGCAGTGGGCTGTTGACTCCTTTGAACCATTTAAATCAAACGGGGAGGATGGAATAATTCCCATCCAACTACAGAGGGGTATCGACATCCTTCTTCCTTATCTGGTGAAAATCTTCAGAGCAAGTTTTGCATGGGGATATATTCCAGAGCGATGGACAATTGTCAAGGTTCTATTTATACCTAAGGCTGGTAGAAAGGACTACGCTTTGCCAAAGTCCTTTAGACCTATAAGCCTATCTTCCTTTCTTCTTAAGACATTAGAAAAGGTTATAGATAGATATATAAGGGATGTAGCTCTAGCTACAAGGCCCATACATTACAACCAGCATGCTTACCGCAGAGGCAAATCTACGGAAACAGCCCTGATCAGTGTCATTGACAGGGTCGAAAAAGCACTGGAGGATAAAGAAATAGCTCTTTGTGCCTTTCTAGATATTGAGGGCGCCTTCGACAGTAGCCCCACATCACTGCTGATTGGGGGCCTAGCATCTAAAAATGTTGACCCCACAACCATCAGATGGGTGAAGTCGATGCTCTCAAACAGAAAGGCAAAAATAGCGCTGTTTCAAACCCCTTTTGTCACCCCTTCTTTGGACTCTTGCGGTTGACCAACTATTGTACAAAATGGCAGACCTACGCATTGACACAATGGGTTATGCTGATGACCTTGTGATCATTGCAACGGACTTTTGCCAAAGTACTTTATCGTCAATAATACAAAGAGCCCTAAACACCATAAATAACTGGTGTAGGGATAACAGTTTATCAGTTAATGCTGATAAAACTGTTATAATACCCTTTACCAAAAAGAGACGGTTGGACAAATTAGTCCAATCAAAACTTAATGGCAAAGAAGTACCATTTTCCACGGAAGTTAAGTACTTGGGCGTAACAATCGACCAAAAACTAACGTGGAACTCTCACCTTAGCAACGTATGCCATAAGGCAAAAATTGCTTTAGGTACGTGCAGTCGTTTGGTCGGGAACAACTGGGGCTTCCGTCCCAGTATGGTCCTATGGCTGTACAGTAGCATAGTGAGACCGATTCTCACCTACGCCTCTATTGTCTGGTGTAACAAGGACATCCAAAAGACGACTTCGGACAGACTAAATAGTCTACAAAGGATTGCCTACCTAATGGCAACTGGAGCTATGCGATCATCGCCTGGAGCGGCTCTTAATGCATTTCTATACAAAACGCCCCTTTATCTCTATCTAAACAAGGAGGCGCGGGCTAGTTTGTATAGGATTAACGCCCAGGGCGGTCTGAGCTTGCTCTCCTACAGATTGAGATCCATGCTCGACTCAATTAAGGAATCACCGGTCTATGCATGATCTCAGATATCATGCATCCACTATACACTTTTGATACAAAGTATACCAAAACTCGAATTACCGAAATTTGATGGAAACATTGAACATTGGCAAACTTTCTTCAATACATTTTCCATGCTTGTACATGAAAACAATAATATAAGGTCAATCGAAAAGTTTCATTATTTGTTGACGTGTCTCTCGGGCTCGGCGCTGTCAATCGCGAAAGGAGTGCCGGTTACCTCTGACAACTACCAAATTGTTTTTGAAGCTCTTATCGAGCGGTTCCAAAATAAACGAATTTTGGCCGCAACGTACTTGAATAAAATTTGTAGCTTTATTCCTTTGAAGTCTGGTAACTATGCCGATTTACGTAACTTAACTAATATGTTGAATGAAACCGTTAATGCCCTGAAAGCTATGAAAATTAAGAACCTAGATGAGTTTATTTTATTTTATTTAGCTGCACGTGTTTTAGATTCTGATACGCGTAAACGTTTCGAGATGCAAAACGGGGAGCAAATTCCTACCTTTTCTGATTTATTAATTTTTTTTACAAAGTTATGTTAAAGTGCTAGAAGTTAGTCAACCGGGTAATTTTTCCGACTCTGTTTTTCAATCAGGACAGTTGCATAAAAATTCTGTGCGTGCCACCGGAACACGAAATAGTCACAATAATAAACAATATCACAAAACTACATCATTGCCTTCGAACACTGCTATAGGTCTAAATGCTGCAAATAAAACAGCTGATTGCCTGTGTTGCGGGGCGCCACATGCGCTTTTCAAATGTCCGAAGTTTCAAGAACTTGCTTTTTCTGAAAGATATGGCTTAGTGTCTAATAAAAATGTTTGCATGAATTGTTTACGTTTAAATCATAATGCCAATAAATGTTTTTCGAAAAATACATGCTCAACTTGTGGTGAGCGTCACCATTCGTTGCTCCACGATGGCACCGCCATTGTTGCTGTTCCGTGTTGCTCCACTGGCAGGACTATCGATAAAACAGCAGCTACGGCTGACGACTTAACCGCGACTGCGAGCTCCGTGACTACCAGCGCTCACGTTGGTCACAGTCGTGCTCTCGTTCTACTCGGCACATGTGTAGTGCGCGTGCGCGGTTGTGGTGCTCCCGCTCAGTATACTACTGCCCGCGCACTTATTGACAGTGGAGCTCAGGATAGTTTTATGACGTTATCACTCGCTCAACGTTTAGGGTTGCCCATTCGTCGCTGCAATTTAGCTGTAGCAGGCTTAGGAAAAAATGTAGTGCATCAAATTAAGGGTGAAACTTCATGCGTGGTAATGCCAACGGATTCTGATTGTCCAAACTTCACTATTAATGCTATAATAATGAATACCATAACAAGTAAAATGCCTGTCGTAGAAGTACCTTCTGGGGTTCGTGCAAATTTCAAAAATCTAGTTCTAGCAGACAAACAGTTCGACAAACCCACTAATATAGACTTGTTGCTGGGCGCAGAACTATTCCATAAAATTTATGATGGCCAACGCCTAGAAATAGGTCCTGGTTTACCAGTCGCTCTACACAGTGTCTTTGGGTGGGTGCTCACTGGCAAAATTAATTACAGCTCTCATTCTCCACCTATGGTGTCTTCCCTCGTTTCTTCCACGCGGCTTTTGAATGACGTGGTCAAGCGTTTTTGGGAGGTCGAAGAACCACCGAAAACATTTATAGCGAACCCCGAAGAGGTAAAATGTGAGGAACTATACTCCACTCTTGTGTCACGTAAACCTGACGGTCGTTACGTCGTCCCTTTGTTACTGAGGAAACCTTGCGATGATCTGGGTGAATCTTTCGATATGGCAAAATCACGCTTATTCAAACTCGAAAAGCGACTTGAGCGCAATGTAGAATTAAAAAAGGACTATTCTGATTTTATGATGGAATATTCAGATCTGGGGCATATGCAACCCGCAGACGTTGGATCAGGCAAATTTGTAATTCCGCATCAGTGTGTACTCCGCCCTCAGAGTACTACGACAAAACTACGTGTCGTTTTTGATGCAAGCGCCAAAACGACGAACGGAAAATCATTAAATGATATCGTATACACTGGTCCTAAGCTACAAAACGACATTGTTGATACACTAACAAAATTTCGTCTTCACGCAATCGTGTTCACCTCCGATATTTCGAAAATGTATCGCAATATAGATTTACGTCCGGAAGACCGAGGGTGGCAACACGTGTTGTGGAGAAATTCTCCAGCTGATCCCGTGCGTGAATTCGAATTAAATACAGTGACATACGGTGTAACTAGTTCACCGTACTTAGCCATTCGTACCCTGCATCAACTAGCGGTCGATCATGCTTCTGAGTTTCCTCAAGCAGCTGACGTTTTACTTCATGACACTTTTATGGACGACATTACGACGGGAGCGCCATCTTTAAAACAAGCACTTGAGCTGAAAAATGAACTTATTAAACTACTGAGCTGTGCTCAATTTGATCTGCGTAAATGGAGTAGTAATTCGGCCGAATTTATTGCAGCTCTACCGTCCGAACATTGTCAAATACCCAGGGTCTTTTGTGATGAAAATCACGACCACATCCTTAAAATTCTGGGTATCCAGTGGGACCCCGTAGAAGACTTCTTTACGTATTCGTTTTCAGAGTTCAATTCCAATTTAACAAAGCGTGCAATATTATCAAATATCGCTCGCATCTATGACCCAATTGGTTGGCTAACTCCTGTCATTCTAATAGCCAAACTATTGCTTCAAGATATGTGGCGCCTTCAGCTGAGTTGGGATGAACCCGTTCCACCTGAGGTCGCTCACCAATGGCACAACTTTATCTCTGAAATTCAACTTGTTAAACAGATTAAACTGACTCGTAGAATTACATATGATGACGCCGAAAGTTATCAATTGATTGGTTTTTGTGATGGCTCTTCAAAGGCATATGGATGTTGTGTGTACTTAAGGACAGTTCGTGCCAACCATTTTAGAACGCATCTGCTGATTGCAAAATCAAAAGTCGCACCCCTAAAACCATTAACGGTTAACCGTCTAGAACATTGCGGTGCTGTACTTTTAGGACGAGTTCTTAAGCACATGCAAAAATTGCTGCGAGATAAAATCCCTGTCAGTAAAGTGATTGCCTTTACTGACAGTAGCACAGTTCTAGCATGGTTACATACGGAACCTCATAAAATAAAGACTTTTGTTTCCCATCGTGTTGCGAAAATCATCGACGATGTATCCTTGGATAGCTGGCTACACGTATCGACATATGATAATCCTGCCGATCATTGCAGTCGAGGTCTCAGTGGTTCACAACTGGCGACATGTTGTATGTGGTGGTCAGGTCCAAGTTGGCTCGCTAACGATTCCTCCACTTGGCCAATAAAGTTCAAATGGGAATCGCAAGCTTCCGTACCCGAGTTGCGCTCTACTGCTTATGTGTCTCAAACGGATAACGGCTCTACTGAGCTTGATTTTATTAGTGGACTCTTAGATCGCTACTCCACGCTATCCCGCGTTCAGCGTGTGCTAGCTTGGTGTTTGCGGGCTGTAGCAGCGTTCAAACGAAACTATAAAAATAAGAATTTCTTGAGTGTATCAGAGCTGGAGCAGTCTATCGTCTATATGGTTCGACATGAACAAAAACTTCATCTTACAGAGGAAATAAAAGCCACCAAAGCCGTTAAAAAACTGAATCCCTTTACCGATGATGAGGGATTGCTGCGAGTAGGGGGCCGTCTAGAGCAATCTAATCTACCCGCAACCGTAAAACATCCCGTACTGTTGCCAAAGGCGTATCGCTTATCTTTGCTTATTATAGATTACTTTCATGTTAATTACTTACACTGCGGTCCTCGTACTCTTCAATCGATTATTCAGCGAAGATATTGGATACTTGGCATTCGTAACTTAATTCGGTCGCGTTTATCCAAATGTATTGCATGTTTTAGGGTAAAACCCGTTGCTTGCCAACCTTTAATGGGAAATCTTCCGTCGCCTAGAGTACAATCATCGCGGTGTTTCCAAATTGTCGATAGCAATTTACCACCACTAGAGTGGCGTTCAGGTAGAGTTCAAGACGTGCATCCCGGCAAAGACGGTGTAGTGCGTGTGGTCACCCTACGTACTACTAATGGACTCCTTAAAAGACCAGTGAATAAACTGTGTCCTCTACCATTAAATCAATAATATACCAATACTTGTCAATTTTTTCTCATAATTAATATTATAGCCTTTTGTTATTTAGCTGGTAGAATTAGTTGTTAAATTATGTTGCCTTATATACCACTCCAATAGGTATGCAACTAAAATTTAATTGTGAATACTATAGTAAGTTAGGTACATATTATTCTAAGCTAGCTTCTATTTTTGAAGTATTTAATTTTATAGTGAGACCTGCTATCGATTATTTACTCATGAAATCTGAAACGATTTCAAGTGGGGGGAATTATGTACTGGCTTGCTTTCCTTACTTTTCTATTGCATCCTTCTTTCCAATTAACCGCAAAACAAACTTATGGCGCCATCTGTTGGCCCACAACAAAAGCATCTGTAAAAGAAGTCGACGCGATCGATACCCACATGTAATCGAGACTCAAGACGAACTGCATCGGTAATGGCTGTTCTTGTCTAATACTTCCAATATGAAAATCAATGTAAATAGCGTTAGTGAGTGTGCCGGGTCGACCCAGATGTGAGCATAGACTATATAATCACGTAGGAGTGTGGTCAAGGAAGACTGAAGCCTTCCACATCCGAAGATATCGTTGAAGCCAAGTTGGAGTTGATCGCCGCTGCCGTTAACCGTGAGTTTACCTATTTCATTTACCCTTCCTGGTGGGCCAGACTAATTTTCTCTCACTGTAGGTAAATTAAGTAGCAATTCCAAAATATGTTTCTAATTACTTTTATTTCAAGTAAGAAGTGTCGCGATTACTACAAAAAAGTTCAATCCGCGCATTTTTTTCTTTATCTGTCATTATGTTTGAAGTTATAAATAATAAAACCGTAAATTTAAAACAAACCTAATTTTTTAACCAACCAATAATGTCGCTATTAATAGGTAGATATATATTGTGCCACGCCTATTGAAACAATGATCAGTATTGAATATGTGGTGTAAAATTTTTAACCTACTACCTCCGTGTTAAGTTACTACAAAATGAATTATAATTCATGTAATCAATATCAGAGAATAATTCTGCCTATTTTTAAATTATATCAAATAAATTTAGTAAGTTGCTTCTTATTATATCGTTCAAATTAAGACAATGAAATAAGTACTTTACTTAAGTTTTATTTGTAAAAGTTTTTATTTTTTAATTTGAATTGCTATGAACTGTAATTTTGGAGTTTTCGAATGAATTGAACTCAAAATACCATAGGATATCCGGCTCAAAGGACCACTATGAATAAAGGTTAGAATAGAAAAAAATGCGCGGATTGAACTTTTTTGTAGTAATCGCGACACTTCTTACTTGAAATAAAAGTAATTAGAAACATATTTTGGAATTGCTACTTAATTTACCTACAGTGAGAGAAAATTAGTCTGGCCCACCAGGAAGGGTAAATGAAATAGGTAAACTCACGGTTAACGGCAGCGGCGATCAACTCCAACTTGGCTTCAACGATATCTTCGGATGTGGAAGGCTTCAGTCTTCCTTGACCACACTCCTACGTGATTATATAGTCTATGCACACATCTGGGTCGACCCGGCACACTCACTAACGCTATTTACATTGATTTTCATATTGGAAGTATTAGACAAGAACAGCCATTACCGATGCAGTTCGTCTTGAGTCTCGATTACATGTGGGTATCGATCGCGTCGACTTCTTTTACAGATGCTTTTGTTGTGGGCCAACAGATGGCGCCATAAGTTTGTTTTGCGGTTAATTGGAAAGAAGGATGCAATAGAAAAGTAAGGAAAGCAAGCCAGTACATAGTGGAATTACCCTCCAGAGAAGACTGGCTGAATGGCCAGGTTATCTGTGAGGTCGGTAGCCTCATATGGTATACCGATGGGTCTAAAATGGGCCACGACGTAGGCTTTGGAATTTACGGGGAACGCCCAAAATTCAAACTTAGTATGAATTTCGGTAGGTACATCTCTATCTTCCAGGTAGAAATTTTTGCCATACTTCGGTATGCGGAAATTAATCTGCAAAAACACTACGTCAACCATAAAATTTACATAAACTCTGATAGTCAAGCAGCACTGCTAGCGCTGAGATCAAACTTAGTGAACTCAAAGCTAGTTGGAGACTGCGCGAACCGTTTAAACGCCCTGGTTTGTAAAAACAGGGTCGTTTTAAGATGGGTTCCGGGTCACGAGGGTATTGTAGGAAACAAATTTGCCGACAAACTTGCACGGGAGGGCTCAAAGTGCACACAATTTGGACCCGAGCTATTTTGTGGAATCTCAAGAAGCCTAGCCCGATTGAACCTTGAAACTCTTTATCACAATAAATCACTTAAGATCTGGTCTGACACACCAGGCTTAAAACATTCTAAAACCTTAATACGGGATTTTGATCGTAAATTCTCTTCAGAAGCCCTGGGATTAAGTAAAAATAAATTGCGCATTCTGGCAAGAGCCCTAACTGAACACTGTTGTCTTAAAAAGCACATGTCCATCCTGGGACTAAGCAACTCTAGGGTGTGTTGGTTCTGTTCCATAACGGAAGAAATGCCTCTACACATCCTAACCGTTTGCGAACCCTTAATGCGCAAACGTAACACTCATCTGGGACACTATCTACTCCGTCCAGAAGAAGTGAAATTGCTCACGGCTAAGCTTCGATTCATTGAAGACCTAGGGCTTAGCAGTGAACTATAGCCATAGCAGCGATCACAATAGATCCTCTAGGTCGCAGTGATACTGGCCTCTTTACCTAGACCTGCAAAGCTGCTCACACATAATAAAAAAAATCCAAGCGTATATAAATTTTTTTTTTCAAAAAAAAACATTTAAAAAAATAATTTTAATGAAAAAAAATTAATTTGCAAATTGTATGTGGTTTTATTTCCTCTAACTCACACGAGTATCGGTAATGCGGGGTTTTTTTACAATCTTCTTACTCCTCGGCCAATGCAGAGATAATAAAACCACATACAATTTACAAAATATTTTCTTTTCATTACAATAAATTTTTTTAAATGTGTTTTTTTAAAAAAAATATTTCTCTACGCTTGGATACTGATTCTGATAACGCAGTTAACGGGAACCACAGGGTTTTTGTTACACGTTGTATATATATATATATATATATATATATATATATATATATATATATATATATATATATATATATACATATATATATTCCTATTTAAATGTAAAATTGTACACACAATTTTAGTATGTATTAAAAATTATATAATTTCATATAACAGAAAATGTTATTAATAATTATATATGTTTTTCTTTAATAAAGTAACAATAGTGTACTGCGTGTAAACAGAAATGATTTTGCTTCAATACATTATATTTCCGAAATGCGAAGTTATTACTATTACAAAGGGTAACTAATTTTGTTGTGAGTTTGGAATATTTTGAATTTATTATTTGTTTTATGCACCGAATGCAGCATAACATTTCCATTACGACAAACGTAAAATGTCCATACCAACGAAAGGCAGCAACGTTAATGGGCAGTATCGCGGTCCATGGAACTGCCTTCCAAGCGTCACGATTAACAGGATATCCGGGCGGCGTTTCGTCCATGCAAAAGTTTTCGTCCGTTTTCTCCTTGGAAAATGACACTAGAGCAAATATTTTTACAAAACCATCCGTATTTACCACTGCCATGTTCCTGTGTTTTATTTTGTATTACATATCCTTTTTTTTTCACATTACAGTATTACTAAGATTTATATTTTAGAGTATTCCTATTCAATATTGCTGAGCAAATTTCACTCTATTATTTCTTATCTTCATTCCATGATATTAACCACGAAAATGGGTCAGCGTCAGCAGTTACAAAGATGCCGAAAAAAGAAATTAATGCTCAGCTTGTGCTTGCAACTTACAATAATGTTTCTGACGATTTCTCGGTATTTTGTTAAGAAGCAAAGTACTACTAGACGAAATACACGATTAATGTGTGTTGTGTGTTTCCTATTTTTGTAGTTAGATGCTGTTTTCTTTTTATAAAATTGCAGAGCTGGTAGCAGTAAATTAAAAAAATAAATATGTGGTGACTCCATTGCCCGCTGACGTAACAGTTGTGACAAAACTGCTATGTCTGCGCAGTCAGTCAACGCCCGGCCAAGAAGTGTGAGCACCATGCCTAGGCGAAATTAAGAGTGCAAAGATTCGTTTGTGCATATGACCGAAACATGTAACGGTGCCGACCTGGGCTTCTCTCGTTAATTGACACCCATAATATGGAAGATGACAAAACAGAAACGTGCATTGGACTGCTGCCTGAAGGGCACTAGGGCGCATCTGGAACAGCATGCTGGTCGTCAGCCAAGTGCGAGGGTCTGCACCTCGTAGGCCCTCACTTGCATCATCCCCATTAGATGGCTTGATGTTGGCAGGGTCCTTCCAGACTCAGCAAACGGCTCCCACCGCAGGTGGAGTAGGTCGCATGCGATGGACGAAGAAAATGAATTAAAACGCATTGCGGGCGTATTTTGGTGTGAAAAGGACGGGTTTTGCGTATCGGGCTAGGATGCATCGCTTTTTTTCTGAGCTGGAGCCAACTATTACCGTCACCGAGCAAACCCGGCACACCGAGTTCGATACATCATGCGTTCAAAATATTTGGTGACACCAAACTTGAATGAATGACGTTTAATAGGAATATAAAACAACTTGTATTCAGCTTAATATGTATTCACTACACGATGCATAATTTAATATGTACACCTGTAAATAATATTATTTAAAGTAATGTAATTTTAGTAAAATTGTTGCAAACGTGTAATTTGTTTGCTTTTATAATAAATAATTCTTTTAGAGTATACGATTTCATTGCTTTCAGTTGGGATCGAAACCAGGTTACTCGCGTAATCTGAAATTAATAAGTAATGCTTAGTTTGTGCGCTACTACGTGCTCAGAGGTGAAGGGAAACATCGCGAGAAAACAAGTGTGTCGAAAAAATTTAACAAAATATTTCGATAACATGTGGAGCCCGCCAAGTGGCATTCGGGCAGCGCAGTGAACACGTACTTGCCCTAAAACCCTCTCATAAATCAGAAGAGCCAGTATCCAGGAGTATAACATATTATATAGGCTGTTGTAATTTTACTTTATTTCTTACAGTATACTGAATAAAATTTATATCATAATCATCATCATCATCACAGCCTTTCCCAAGTCCACTGCTGTACTTTTTACTTTGTAGCATTCCTTTGGAAAGGTCTATCCTTTCTTTCACCTGCATTCATCAACTTCCTGCATTTCTTACCAAGTCGTCACTCCATTTAGTGGAAGACGATCGATTATCGGTTATTTGAGCTATTTGGATGTCCCATTACCTACTTAAATTACTAATCCGTTGAGCTATATCAGTTACTCTGGTTCAATATGGATATCCTCATTTCTAAGTTTATCATGCAGAGAAACTCCAAATATAGCTCCCTCTCCATAGTTTCCTCTCCATAGCTCGCTGAGCGTCTTTGAGCTTGCTAACCGGCTGGTAGTGAAGGACCACGTCTAAGATCAATTGTTCATTACTGGCAACACGCACTGGTTATACAATCTAGTTTTGAGATTTTGAGGCATCCCGGGTAGTGGTGGGTAAGAAAACCCACTACCCCATATCTTCCCGTGAGTATCGTAAGAGGCGACATAAAGAAACTAAGGCAGAGGATGAGTTGCAACATAATTCTGATAATTGGCAGCAATAAAAAATGCGGCTGCAAACACGCTCGCCAAGCGTGGCAACTATGGCAATTGAACCCCCATGAGCAACGATATAAAGAAACATACCCCAGTCCCAGGTAGCCCCGCTACTCCTGGCTACGGTGGCTACCATGGCAACGGCGGGAGCAGGGGTTGCTAAGAATTTCCAGTGGAGGTTCTGCTGCCACCTAAGACGACTCGACCTGGCAACATATAGCGCACACACCCTGAGGAAATTTATCTATAATTACAGTCAAGTCATCATTTTACCATTCTAAATTAAACCGTACCTTAATGGTTATATTAACGAAACATAATCCGTTCGCGTCTAAAAATTTATATAAAGCAATTTAATGAGTGTGAAATGTTCTTCGCTGCTAGTATAAATATTTCATTATGTCGGATTTGTATTCCTTACAAATTTAATTTAAAAGTTAAGTATAGAATTGCGAACATATCAAACTTTGAATAATTTATTAAAATTACTTATTTTATTCTTTATTAATTTATTACAAAATTAAACGCGATAAAATTCATTATTTTTTATTGAATCAAAGTATATTATTCCTGTAAATATAAGAAATTATGCACTGAGGAGGAAGTTTACGTAGGTATATAAATTACACATACAGACATACAGAATCGGAACAATTGATTGTAGGCCATACATGGCTATACGTGGTTGACCCAAGCTGCAGTTTTATTATTTTATATTTGGTTGCAGCACGAACGGATCGGTTCGACCGGGGAAGAACAACGCAATCAAAGAATACCACCGTAAATTAGCAGCATAATGATAGTGTGTTTCATTTAATAAGCGAAGAGAACCGGAGACCATTTTTACTTGAGCGCTGCATTGCACCACAGTCCTCAAGGCATAACGACGCATCTGCTTTTATATCCTTAATCAAGAATATTTGTAGATCTCTATGGGATACAGCACGACTTACTTTCAGATAACCGTATACTTATTTGTCATTCTTTTTCTATAAAAGAAATCCCGTTCCGTGCGGGATTTGATCCCGCGTCCCTCAGCGCTGCAAATTGGCTAAGTCACGGCGCATTGGAGCCTTTAGTGTTTTTGTAATAGAATAAGGATTACAAACGAGCACACAATCCACCTGATGGTAATTGGATGCTGTGATCCATACACATCTACGTTTATCCTTGATTAAGCATCAAAATGTAGATGCGTTGTCACCCCTGAGGACTAAAAGGCATTCGCCTCGTTTCCAGTAAAAAAGGAATTTCAGATATATACACTCTCCATACAAAACACAACTGTATAATGCTTCTATTTTAAGCTGATATTCTGTGAAAGTGTAGTCCTTCCCCGGTTCATTCGTGCTATAACCATAATATAGGTGCAGCGTGGCTCTACTACGTATAGAACTGTATATCCACCGCAATTAGATACAGTATGCTCAATACCAAGCTAATTGTGTAAGTGTGTGTCTCCGTTTACTCATACCAGCACTCTCACTACTATGAAACCTGCCACGCTGCACCTAACTATGGTTGCAGCTAAAAAGCCTCGGCCCAAACGGGGAAGAACTGCGTTCAAATAGAATAACAGCGTGAAATAAAACCATAATAAGTACTACAGTGTTTCATATGAGTGTTAAGAATCAAAGACCGCTTTTACTCATTATTAATGAGGCATTCCACTTTAGTCCTCGGATAATAACGCATCGGTTTTGATTCCTAATCGAAAATAGATGTAAATGCTCGTACAGTTGGTGACATAATCCAAGAGTATTTTAATGATAATAAATTTTTTGGCATATTTCTTAGGGTTAATGACGTATCTACAGATATATTCTTATTCTTTTAATAGGAGAGTGCCCATTTGTACGAGCGATCCGGAAGAACTTTGATGACGACTTTCTGCATCCTGTTACTTCAATATGATACTATAAATTTAAGCGCTGTGTTCTTGATATCATAATACTGTAGCTTCCTGATTAATGTCTCATGGTGAACACACTCGAAGGCCTTGAAAAGGTTACGAAATATACCCATAGCATCCTCTAAATTCTCATATGCACAAAAAATATGTTTTATAAGCTCAACTCCGGCGTCGGATGTCGAGCGACCCCTTGTAAAACCGAATTGTCTTTTAAGAAGCAATTTATTTACATAAAAAACCAAACATTTGAAGTAAAATAATTTTTTCAAAATGTTACCTAAAATTGGTAGTACAGAAACTGGACTAAAATTAATCGACGCCGTTACGACAGCACCGAAGGTGTTTGCGGGGAGTAGGTGAAGTGCGGGGGGTTTCTCACCACCGCGCCTAAGACCGGCACTCGCCGATAGCTCGCGACCCGATCGCCACCAAATTATTTTGTATTTTGTTATTTAAATACATAATTTTGCCTATCGTGTGAGTCACCTATTTTATTCATGTTCCCTAAATGAACAAAATTTACGATCCCAGCCGGCACCAATGAAATTGTTAATTTTCGATTTTAAGTGCTGATTTACCACGTGCTCGGCGGTGAAGGAAAACATCGTGAGGAAACCTGCATGTCTGAGGAATAAGAAAAAAATAATATTTCGAAGACATGTGAAGTTCGGCAACACGCATTGGGGCAGCGCGGTGGACACTTCATTGCCCTAAAACCTTCTCAGAAATGATGGGAGGCCTGTGCCCAGCAGTGGGACGTATATAGGCTGTAACTTTACTTAACTTTTAACATCTGTTAAAAGGTTGTCTATACATGTGGCATTATGCCCAGCAATACCTGTCAGTTCTAAGAATAAACTAACAAGATTATATGATTGAAACAATGAGCTAAACGTTATATTAATAGACATACACATATACAACATACATTACAACAGATTTGTTCTGTTTACTAAATTTGAGCAAAAACTTATTCTACAATCTTTTCAAAATATTCGTTCGTCTGGTAAACACTTACAACAATGAGATGGTTGAGCTTGACAAAGATCATGCGGTTGAACCGCATAGCTATAAGCTTGCCAGAAACATACAGAAGTAGAGGCCGCCCGCCAATGTCCTGGTGGTCTAATATCGCAAGAGACCTAAGAAAAGTCGAGTTGCCGGATGTGACAACCCAAAACCGTTTGTCTTGGCGCTTACAAGTGAGGAGACCCGACCCTAAATAACGGGATCGGGGATGGAAGAAGAAGATTTATCTGCTAAAATTAAAAAGATGTTAATGTGATTTCTGAAATTAAACATTAAATTATATTCCTTTAGCCAAAGTTCATTAATATAAAGGATATGTTTGTTGTTATTAATTCAAAACAATTCAAACTCCAATTTTTTGCCCATCTTGCCTTGTATAATTAGATGCACCAGGTGTAAAAAATTATTATAACTTCTTTGTGTGCTTCGTTGTAAATTTAAACTCTTATTATTATTTCTAAAGATTACCTCTATTGTCGCATTCACTTATTTAAAGTAGTAGTTGAAACTTATGTCGAATGAAGTATCAAATGATTACGCTGCTCAATAAAGCAGTCTTGATAAGATAGCATAATTGCTACCAGTCTCAAACTATATTTGGATAGGTAATACATATCTTCTGTCCAAAACTTTTTATTTATATTATTGGTGTTAATTAAAAGAAATTTGTCATAATTATCATTACAATTACATGTTAAATCAAATTATTATTACATATTAAATTATTCATTTGTAAATTTAAATTATGTCTTAGATTATTTTTTGTGACCATCTCCTGTATATAAGGTAGTGTGAACTAGGAAATTTTGTTTACATTTATGTTATTAAGTTGTTGAGCTTACCTTAATAACTGTTCAAATAATATATTCTCGGATCTTCAGTAGAGTTCGTTTAACTCCTAGATGGTCTCCTGAACAACCATTATGGTCCAGTTGTAGAACATCCGGCACTTTAGCTTTAGGGGCAACCATTTGCAAATGACAGCTGTCTTCCCGACCACTTTCCCATTTACGGCACAGAACTCTATCCTGAATCAGCAAGCTGTCCCATTGGACCCAATAGCTTTTCGTGGTCGAACTCATCACTGAGACGTCGATTCATTTTTGCTTGGGAGCACAAATGAAGCGAAGTCTCACTGGCGACGACACACAGCACTGGCCCAATCCATTCCAGAATCAACTTGATCTCCATATTTCTTACTATGCATGTTATAGGCTGGCCTTCTTTTCATTGCCGAGGTGGTATATCCTGAGCATCGTTATCCTCTTGCCCTACAATGTTTGCAATTTTACAGGACAAGGTCTTCTTGACAATGCATCTGCGTTGTCATGTGATTTTGCGCTGCGATGTTCGATCACAAAGTCGTATTTCTGCTGCTGCTGGGCGGTGCTGTTAGTCGAACTACCCTCTCGAGGTCGATCACCTTCCCTTTTTACAGTTTGGCAGCTGGATTGAAGATGGCTTTCCCTACAGCCGTAGCACCTTGAGCCGTAGTTTTTATTGCGATCGCGAACTGTAGCTGCTGCAACCTCCCTACCGCGATGGGAACGACACTTTAATTACCAATCACCGACTACAACTTAAAACGCACTAATAATAAAACACAAATTTACTACCGGTCACTTTAGTTCACAGTTATATCGCTTCGAAGTATTCACTTGAATCGCCAATTCAATACTGACTCGGGTCGCCGTCGTTACCGGCCTTATAAAGGGCCTCTTCTACTGAAAAATCCAGAATGTTCGAGTACATCTAGAAAGATGGTGGCTGGTGGTAGTAACTCGCCAAGTACCGGGCATTAATTATGGCGCACAACACATACACAACTTTTCTACAGATTTATAATATGTATAGATTTCAGACGTTTTGAGCACTTCATAGCACCCACCTCAATGTGGGGGGGGGGAGCATCTTCTCTATTGAAATTAGGATGTTTTGTATTTCAATAGCCTCACAAATTATCCTTGGAAGGAATTGGTGTAATTTTGCGAAGATTTGTGTCCTATCAAGTGGGATGTAGTGATGGGGGCGATCCTTTAAGTGTTCGCAGACCCGAAGCGTTGAGCATGTTCTTCATATCTGCTATATGTTCTTAAATGCGAGTTTTTATTGATATTGTGGTTTGTCCAATATAAGCGAAACCGCATTCACAATCAAGCTTGTACATTTCTGCATCCTGCAGGGGGATAATACACTTGACTGATAGTAAAAACTAACTAATCTTCTTCGGTGACTTGAAGTATGCCTTAATGGAAACACGCTCAACGGTGGCCACTTCCCTAGTTCACTGTGACGTAGGCACGGTACTTGGTACGCGAAGCTTGTTATCTTGCAAAACTTGCTTGGACTTGGAGCTTATTGGAAAGGTGTATTCTGTCACAGATCACTCGTGCTTTCCAAAACAAAGACTTACCCACGGTAGCCAACTGTGAAGAATGTTGGTGAAAATAACCGTTTAAATATTTATCTGTATGAGTCCTTTTCCTATACGCAGTGCGGCTCAAGGTGTTATAAGGATACTGATTTACTAACACATTTAGAAAATCTGAACAATTGTTTGACTATAACTTCACTGTGAACTGAATTTTAGAATTTATGGAGTTGAGATGGTCTAGAAATGCAATTACTTTGTCTACAGGTAGAATTGTGAAAGTGTTGTGGCGGCGCTGTCGTCGCGCCGCAAGTGAAACACACCGAAGCCTAAATCACGCTATCAAAATTCCGAATCATAAACAGTATAAATAAAACATCTCCGAACTATCACATGGAGTGCTGGCCGCTTCCCGGGCAGAACACCTTGCCCGGCGGGAGATCTCCCCTTTTCATTCTACGGCCACAGTGTCATCTATATACCGCTTGTAGAATCTTGGATTTATGTGAGAAGTAAGCAGGGCTTTCTCCTTAAAGTCTTCCGTGAGTATGTGGGCGACAATTTGGGATACAGGTGAGCCCATCATTACACAATAGGTAACTAGACTTAAGGCAGTGTTTGAGTAACACTGCATACTCTGCAGGCATGTTTATTTGATTCAGCAGCCTATTTACATTTGAAATTCAGTCTTCAACAGGTAAAAATGTGAACATTGGCTGCACAAAACATAGTTAAATTAGTCTCTTAGATTTAGTTCTTCAACTTATTCAACATTCTTGTGATGCTAATGCTCACCACACATCCTGGGGAAGCACCAACATCAACGAAAGAGGTGAGTTACTTTATGATTTTCTCATCTCCAACCGCCTGTTAAGCCTAAACTTAGGTTGTACACCAACCTTTTTAACGCGTGCTAGGCAAGAAGTGTTAGACATAACCTTTGCTACCAATAACATGTCCAGGCGGATAAATGACTGGCATGTTAGTAGCGAAAACTCGATGTCTGATTACAAGCACATTAAGTTTGTGATTGGAGCATCACCGGTCTTTGAAACCGTTACTTTTAGGGATCCGAAAGCGACCTCCTGGGATATCTATAGAGATAGCCTAAGGAGAAATTTGGAAACGTTTCCTAAAAGCATCAAAACAATTGAAGGTCTGGAGTTAGCGACGGAGACAGTAACCGTAGGTATCTGTGAAGCCTTCGATGACAGTTGTCCCGTCAAAACCAAGACCTCAACACGAAAAGTTTCTTGGTGGAATTCTAAGCTGAAAGACCTTAGGGAAAAGACCAGGAAACTATTTAATAGGGCTAAGAAAATCAAAGAGTGGGATATTTATAGTGTATAGTATATTAAATTAGGAAAGCCAAGAGAGCATCGTGGAGGAAGCTATGCGAGGAAGTTGAGTCTTTGCCTCGCAGTGCAAGACTACACAAGATGCTATCGAAAGCTAAACCTAATCAGATCGGGCTTCTTAAAAAGCCGGATGGTAACTTCACTAATAGTGAAACAGAAACATTGGAGTTACTAGCGTCAACCCATTTCCCAGGGTCATACAAGACTTCAGCCTCGAACTCTTTCAGAGCCCTACGAAGGCCTGGCAATGAGGACTGGCTAGGGCTGCAAAGATAATAAGGCCAAACCTGGTGCAGTGGGCTGTTGACTCCTTTGAACCATTTAAATCAAACGGGGAGGATGGAATAATTCCCATACAACTACAGAGGGGTATCGACATCCTTCTTCCTTATCTGGTGAAAATCTTCAGAGCAAGTTTTGCATGGGGATATATTCCAGAGCGATGGACAATTGTCAAGGTTCTATTTATACCTAAGGCTGGTAGAAAGGACTACGCTTTGCCAAAGTCCTTTAGACCTATAAGCCTATCTTCCTTTCTTCTTAAGACATTAGAAAAGGTTATAGATAGATATATAAGGGATGTAGCTCTAGCTACAAGGCCCATACATTACAACCAGCATGCTTACCGCAGAGGCAAATCTACGGAAACAGCCCTGATCAGTGTCATTGACAGGGTCGAAAAAGCACTGGAGGATAAAGAAATAGCTCTTTGTGCCTTTCTAGATATTGAGGGCGCCTTCGACAGTAGCCCCACATCACTGCTGATTGGGGGCCTAGCATCTAAAAATGTTGACCCCACAACCATCAGATGGGTGAAGTCGATGCTCTCAAACAGAAAGGCAAAAATAGCGCTGTTTCAAACCCCTTTTGTCACCCCTTCTTTGGACTCTTGCGGTTGACCAATTATTGTACAAAATGGCAGACCTACGCATTGACACAATGGGTTATGCTGATGACCTTGTGATCATTGCAACGGACTTTTGCCAAAGTACTTTATCGTCAATATTACAAAGAGCCCTAAACACCATAAATAACTGGTGTAGGGATAACAGTTTATCAGTTAATGCTGATAAAACTGTTATAATACCCTTTACCAAAAAGAGACGGTTGGACAAATTAGTCCAATCAAAACTTAATGGCAAAGAAGTACCATTTTCCACGGAAGTTAAGTACTTGGGCGTAACAATCGACCAAAAACTAACGTGGAACTCTCACCTTAGCAACGTATGCCATAAGGCAAAAATTGCTTTAGGTACGTGCAGTCGTTTGGTCGGGAACAACTGGGGCTTCCGTCCCAGTATGGTCCTATGGCTGTACAGTAGCATAGTGAGACCGATTCTCACCTACGCCTCTATTGTCTGGTGTAACAAGGACAACCAAAAGACGACTTCGGACAGACTAAATAGTCTACAAAGGACTGCCTACCTAATGGCAACTGGAGCTATGCGATCATCGCCTGGAGCGGCTCTTAATGCATTTCTATGCAAAACGCCCCTTTATCTCTATCTAAACAAGGAGGCGCGGGCTAGTTTGTATAGGATTAACGCCCAGGGCGGTCTGAGCTTGCTCTCCTACAGATTGAGATCCATGCTCGACTCAATTAAGGAATCACCGGTCTATGCATGATCTCAGATATCATGCATCCACTATACACTTTTGATACAAAGTATATAGTGGAATTACCCTCCAGAGAAGACTGGCTGAATGGCCAGGTTATCTGTGAGGTCGGTAGCCTCATATGGTATACCGATGGGTCTAAAATGGGCCACGACGTAGGCTTTGGAATTTACGGGGAACGCCCAAAATTCAAACTTAGTATGAATTTGGGTAGGTACACCTCTATCTTCCTGGCAGAAATTTTTGCCATACTTCGGTATGCGGAAATCAATCTGCAAAAACACTACGTCAACCATAAAATTTACATAAACTCTGATAGTCAAGCAGCACTGCTAGCGCTGAGATCAAACTTAGTGAACTCAAAGCTAGTTGGAGACTGCGTGAACCGTTTAAACGCCCTGGTTTGTAAAAACAGGGTCGTTTTAAGATGGGTTCCGGGTCACGAGGGTATTGTAGGAAACAAATTTACCGACAAACTTGCACGGGAGGGCTCAAAGTGCACACAATTTGGAGCCGAGCTATTTTGTGGAATCTCAAGAAGCCTAGCCCGATTGAACCTTGAAACTCTTTATCACAATAAATCACTTAAGATCTGGTCTGAAACACCAGGCTTAAAACATTCTAAAACCTTAATACGGGATTTTGATCGTAAATTCTCTTCAGAAGCCCTGGGATTAAGTAAAAATAAATTGCGCATTCTGGCAAGAGCCCTAACTGGACACTGTTGTCTTAAAAAGCACATGTCCATCCTGGGACTAAGCAACTCTAGGGTGTGTTGGTTCTGTTCCATAAAGTAAGAAACGCCTCTACACATCCTAACCGTTTGCGAACCCTTAATGCGCAAACGTAACACTCATCTGGGACACTATCTACTCCGTCCAGAAGAAGTGAAATTGCTCACGGCTAAGCTTCGATTCATTGAAGACCCTCACACATAATAAACCTTTAAAAAAAAATAATTTTAATGAAAAAAAATTAATTTGCAAATTGTATGTGGTTTTATTTCCTCTAACTCACACGAGTATCGGTAATGCGGGGTTTTTTTACAATCTTCTTACTCCTCGGCCAATGCAGAGATAATAAAACCACATACAATTTACAAAATATTTTCTTTTCATTACAATAAATTTTTTTAAATGTGTTTTTTAAAAAAAAAATATTTCTATATGCTTGGATACTGATTCTGATAACGCAGTTAACGGGAACCACAGGGTTTTTGTTACACGTTGTACATATATATATATATATATATATATATATATATATATATATATATATATATATATATATATATATATATATATATATATATATATATATATATATATATATATATATATATATATATATATATATATATTCCTATTTAATAATTTAATATAATTTCATATAACAGAAAATGTTATTAATAATTATATATGTTTTTCTTTAATAAAGTAACAATAGTGTACTGCGTGTAAACAGAAATGATTTTGCTTCAATACATTATATTTCCGACATGCGAAGTTATTACTATTACAAAGGGTAACTAATTTTGTTGTGAGTTTGGAATATTTTTAATTTATTATTTGTTTTATGCACCGAATGCAGCATAACATTTCCATTACGACAAACGTAAAATGTCCATACCAACGAAAGGCAGCAACGTTAATGGGCAGTATCGCGGTCCATGGAACTGCCTTCCAAGCGTCACGATTAACAGGATATCCGGGCGGCGTTTTGTCCATGCAAAAGTTTTCATCCGTTTTCTCCTTGTAAAATGACACTAGAGCAAATATTTTTACAAAACCATCCGTATTTACCACTGCCATGTTCCTGTGTTTTATTTTGTATTACATATCCTTTTTTTTCACGTTACAGTATTACTAAGATTTATATTTTAGAGTATTCCTATTCAATATTGCTGAGCAAATTTCGCTCTTTTATTTCTTATCTTCATTCCATGATATTAACCACGAAAATGGGTCAGCGTCAGCAGTTACAAAGATGCCGAAAAAAGAAATTAATGCTCAGCTTGTGCTTGCAACTTACAATAATGTTTCTGACGATTTCTCGGTATTTTGTTAAGAAGCAAAGTACTACTAGACGAAATACACGATTAATGTGTGTTGTGTGTTTCCTATTTTTGTAGTTAGATGCTGTTTTCTTTTTATAAAATTGCAGAGCTGGTAGCAGTAAATTAAAAAAATAAATATGTGGTGACTCCATTGCCCGCTGACGTAACAGTTGTGACAAAACTGCTATGTCTGCGCAGTCAGTCAACGCCCGGCCAAGAAGTGTGAGCACCATGCCTAGGCGAAATTAAGAGTGCAAAGATTCGTTTGTGCATATGACCGAAACATGTAACGGTGCCGGCCTGGGCTTCTCTCGTTAATTGACACCCATAATATGGAAGATGACAAAACAGAAACGTGCATTGGACTGCTGCCTGAAGGGCACTAGGGCGCATCTGGAACAGCATGCTGGTCGTCAGCCAAGTGCGAGGGTCTGCACCTCGTAGGCCCTTACTGGCATCATCCCTATTAGATGGCTTGATGTTGGCAGGGTCCTTCCAGACTCAGCAAACGGCTCCCACCGCAGGTGGAGTAGGTCGCATGCGATGGACGAAGAAAATGAATTAAAACGCATTGCGGGCGTATTTTGGTGTGAAAAGGATGGGTTTTGCGTATCGGGCTAGGATGCATCGCTTTTTTTCTGAGCTGGAGCCAACTATTACCGTCACCGAGCAAACCCGGCACACCGAGTTCGATACATCATGCGTTCAAAATATTTGGTGACACCAAACTTGAATGAATGACGTGAGGCTGTTCTATCGTCCAATGAAAATAATACAAGAGGAGATGCGGCTCTACGAGTTGCAGAGCAACCCGCACATGTATATGCCGCCGTAGATCTCACCTGAATAGTCATCCAGAAATAAGAGCAATTGAGGGGCATATTGGAAAAGGCAATTTCGTAAACACGCAGTACGCCTCTCGCAAATCAACCGCGACTTCCCCGCATACCCCTAAGCAAGTGAAATCGGGCTTTCATGAGAGCACTTAACCCAATGATGATGACCTGTTTGGGAGCCAGCCGAGACCTAAGCGAGACCTAAGAGACGAAAGCAATTCTTTTTTGCGCCCTACTGCCAATATGCCTTTAGTGGCGCCAAGATCCCCGTAACTGGACGTGTTACAACACAAAGTAGCGCCATAATAAAAGACCTGAGGCAAAGAATCACTGCTTGGGGGAAACGTTTTCGGCGGACATACCGAGAGGTCGATACGGTTCAAACAGTATCTTCTCTTACACAATAATCAGAAGAGGCTCTATAAAACATTAGAGCGACCAGTGCTACATAGAACGGGCCAAGCAACGGATCAGGTCAATACTGTCACATTCTGGCGCGGCTTCTGATCAGAGTCCGTAAACCGGGTGAGTGGCAAGTCAGTGTGCCAATGTTGTGCCTATGGACCCGTCATCATCAAACCGGACGACGCAGCTGAGGAAGTCCGTAGGGATCCGAACTGGAAAAATCCGGGACTCAATGGACTGCATTAGTACTGGCTAAAGGATTCATGGTGTGTCACGCTGGGCTTTCAACCAGAAGTCGCTACCGAGCCTCTTCACAACAGAGATCACTCATTTCATTCCTAAGGGCCAGGATATTATAGACCCGAGCAAATATCGCCCCATCACGGGTCTACCAACTATATATAAGACATTAGCAACCACTTTGAGTACGAGAATAATTCGTCACCTGGACTCAAATCAGGTGATATCGCGTGCTCAAAATGGATGTCATGGCAGTAGTCATGGAACCAAGGAACTATTTCTCAATGACACGGTCTTCGCCTTCTGCTAACTTCCCTGTCGCCTGGATAAACTACAGAAAGGCATTCGAATCGGTGCCACATACATGGTTGAAGAGGGTCCTCAGCTGTACAAGATTGACTGTACAGTTAGACTTCCTCAGGCACTCTATAGGGAAATGGAATACGATTTTCGTGGATATCACAGTTAAAATGGATATTTAAGCGGATAACGGGGCTCTATATGAGCCTTTTACCTACAGTTGCCTCCCACAATCGGCTAAATTTTGGTGACCTCTTTGGGAAAACCAAGGGTTCTGTCTGTGGATACTGGATCTGGATATTAAGACTAATAACTATAGTAGATACATACTATACGATTTCACCGTCGACATCTGTTGACTTGTCGCCATTCATTATTAAATCACTCAGGCATATCATATCTGGTGGTTTGGTTCCATCTAACTCTGAGTATTTGCATAAACACAACCTAATAGCCAGGATTCTACACCATTAGTTCGTCTGAAATACAGTCTCGTGGATCAGAACTTGCTGCATTATAAGTACTAAGTACATCCCAGAAGCCGTACTTGAAAACCATTACAGGCTCTACTGGGACCGGGCCATCATCACAGATAGGACTATTTTTTGCTGATAAGCCTAATATTTCTTCCAGGCAGAAATTTTTGCCATACTTTAGTGTGCGAAAATAAATCCGCAAAAGCACCACCTTAACCATATAATCTTTATAAACTCTGATAGTCAAGCAGCACTGCTAGTGCTGAGGTCAAACCTAGTGAAATCGAAGTTAGTTGGAGACTCCGTGCACCGTCTAAATATCCTGGGACATCCCAAAGTCTCAACAACAGGGTCGTCTTAAGATGGGTTCCGGTTCACGTGGGTATTGTTGGTAGGCGGGTGTAATTAATTTGCATGTCAAACTCGCGCGGGAAGGCTTAAAGAGTACACAATTTGGACCTGAGCCATTTTGCAGAATCTCAAAAATTGTACTCCGATTGAACCTTGTGTTCTTTACCACAATGAATCACTTAAAGCCTGATCTGACATAGCAGGCTTAAAACTTTCTAAAACATTAAACTGGAATTTTGATCCTAAATTCGCTTCAGAAGTCTTAGGATTAAGTAAAAATTAATTGCGCGTTCTGGCAAGAGACCTAAATGGACACTGTTGTCTTAAAAAGCACATGTCCATTTGTCCTCCCTAAAGGAAGAAACGCCTCGCACATCCTAACTCATTGCGGATCCTTACACTTAATTTGAAGAAGTTAAATTGCTCACCGCTAAGCAACTCCTTCTAATAATTGAAGACATAGGACTTAGCAGTAAACTATAGCCATAGTAGCAATCACAATAGATCTTTTAGGTCGTAGTGATACTGGTCTCTTTCCTTACACTTAAGCCGCCAGCAACAATAGATATAAATGTGCGATGTCTACGGGTTAGTCGTTTTTCCACAACAAATACACTTACTCTCTGCTAAGATGGTCAATAAGATGATATATATGCCTAAGGGCCGATTTCACCAAATTCAGATAAGTTTTATTCCAAGAGTAATGATATAAGTTATTCTAGGATATCAAATTTTACTTTTCACCAACAATTTAACCCAAGAATAAATAGTTGACCAAGAGATAAGATTTATACTCCCGATTTTGTAGGATTACGGAGTTATTCTTCGGTTAAAAATGGCCGACAGGCTGTCAGCTGTTAATTATTTGACATTTTTAATAGTCTGTCGCGTATGTCTAAGTTTCTTGTTCCTGAATTGCTGTTTGATTAATAAATTTTTAGTTTAATTATTATTGAGAGTATATAGCTATACATAACGCAACGTTTGAGAAGAATGATTAACAACAGTGACAGTGATGTTAGTGAAGATGAAACATATTATGTTGTAAAACGTCCAAGGTGGATAAAAGAAAGGAATAATTATTTTTATGACTATGATGACGAAGACTTCAGGATAAGATTTCGGTTATCTAAATCAGCAGCTCATAATCTTTTGATCAAAACTAAAGATCATTTGGAATTTATATCTGAGAGGTGCATCTTTGTACCTATTTATACTGTTCGTAGGTACATAATACGGCAATTAATTGTTCTAAAATAAAACTGTTTTGGTTTACAGAAATCAATCAATTTCTCCGATTAATCAGCTTTTCGCAACACTAAGGTTTTATGCTACGAATAATTCACAATTAACGATCGGTGATTTTAGTGGGCTCAGCACACCTACAGCACACAGAATAATACATAGAGTTAGTGCTGCGATAGCGTCATTGAACCACGAGTACATATAATTTCCGAATACACAACAGGACATTCGGCGAAATCAAAGGGAGTCTTTATACAATCATTCACTTGCTCATTCAAATAGTCTTCCACAGATAAGTAAAACCGTTATTCGAAAGAATAGTTAATCTGAAGCTAACTAATATGTTGTTTTGCATGGTGAAATGTACAGTAAGTTAACTGAGAGTAAAAGTACGGAATATCTTTATTCTCGGGTTAGTGAATCTTAGACAACGACATCGTTGGTGAAATCGGCACTAAGACATATTGGTTAGCGAGCCCACGTTTACTGTAGTTGTAGTAAAACAGTCTACGCGCAACTATAATAGTCCTTTTCATGTCCCATTATTTCATAAAACTCAACATAAAAATAATCACATTAAATAATATTTAAACATTTTATGTGGATTGATTAAGAAAGCGAAAACGAAACAGCAAGCAGTAGTGGCCAGCGATGGCGTAAAGAGCTATAAAATTGTACGCCTTATTCATGACATTTTGCAATTATACCTTTTCTAAAAATTTCTCGTATAAACATACTCATACTATAATATACATACTCGTATGTTCGCACTATTTGATATATTGTCCTTTACTACCTGTTTTTTTTATAAAAGAGGGGCTAACGAGCTTGCGGCTCACCTGATGGTATGTTTCGGATCCCGCCCATGAACAAATGCACAACCAAAAAGAACTATGTCAAGTAAAAGTAAAAGAAAGTAAGCCACGCAGCAGCTGCGCCATGACAAAGAATAGTATGGTTGGACACTCACTATTAGTCAATGTTTACCAGCATTATGCAAGAATATATCTCATTGTTCTATCAGCTAGAACTATTTGTTTAGTTTCTAGATGATGGTTGTAATTTATACATTTTAAATGGCTACACAATCTATGATACATTCATAGCAATGACTTTTTTCTAATTACATATCTTTATATAGCGGGATGGATGCTGTTCATTGATGCTGATTTAATGAATTGATAATTATTGATTTTTCATGTGTTATTCATTATAAAAAGAAAATTTCAACGTAAAAAAAATTTGCATGTCTCCATTAGGGACATATTGTGTAACATATTGTATTTAATCGTATATCATGTAACGTGTATGTTACATGATACTAAAAGGCAAATAAATAAATAAAAAATAACCAAGAATATCTGTTGTAATTTTTAAATCACTTTTAATAAAATATTGAACAAATTCCTAAACATTTGAAAGCTGTTTCAGTGCAGCCTTTGTAAACTTTTAATTAAATCACAAACTATCTCGCGGAAGAGGGATTAATTCCACACCGTCTTGAATTAAGTTATTTAAAAAATACTCTTTGGAAAAAATATTAATCTATGTAAAATTAAAAATTATTACAATATTGCATCGCATCGTTTAAGTTTATCACTATTCTAATTTAATCTTTATTAAAAGCTGTTAATTATTTGAAATAGCAGAGGGTGGAAACGATCGCGCTGCATGCCTAATGATAAGTTTCGACCGTCGCCCATGAACAAGTGAACCACCAAATTAATCACAGTCTGTGAAAATTATTCGACTATTTTTTTTTGCGCTATTGCTTTTAATTATGTTATACAATATATTTCTTAGTAATGGGCTTGAAATGTATAAGAACCGAAAAAATTCGATCTATATTTCGACCCTTCAACATGTCTATACCTTTCAACGTAATGTCCATTGAACGTACGTAGCATTAAATAAGTGATCTAGACTACATTTTATCGAAGAACAGTAAATTGACAAAATAAATGGTCTTTGATAATCTAAATACAACTACATTAATAGGTCCTATGTTTGCATGTAAATGGATCGCTAGTGAGAAATAAAATTAGCAAATAGGCAGTAATGTGAAACATCTTTAACGTTCTTCGATAATCTTCAACAACAATGCAACTTGCGCATTCGTTGAGCTGTTTCATTCATAGTTTGATTCAACAGTAATGTGTCATCGTGATCGTAGAATGGTTAAAGATCTGAAAATTATTAAATAATGACACAAATAGAAACCGCAGCCGTTAATGCATCAGCCCAGGCTTGGTAGCCCTCCTGCTTATAGCATGATGCTATTTTACAGGAGTGACCAAATGATGAGATTTGCCTCCGACGGGCAAGGAATAAAAAGTGCGGAAAGACCGCATCCTATCCCAATCGGCTGACCTGTAGTGCCAAACACGACGGCAGCCTGCAGAATGCAACTGCGATTTCAGCGTGGCTAAAGGGCCTATTGGGCGAGCCCAAAGGGGCATCGACGGAAATCCGATATCCGTCCGGGAGAGATGTCAGCAGAAGGTCCAACAGGAAAGTGCAAGAACCTCCACATCTTGAATCCACGTAGGCGAAGTAACTAGTTGTGTCAGACCATATGCTAAGGCAAAATCATGAACATATCTCCCAGATTGATCAGTTAAACGTGAACCAAGGTATTCGGCGTGATATGCGTTAAAATCGCCGAGGATCACGATCTCTGCAGAGGGGATCTGCTGTAGCAACGAATCTGTAGCCATTTGGTCGTGGTTGAAGAGTCGATCTGTTTCGGTATTACCGCTATAGGACCTATAGGGGCACCCGTAGATGCGCGGATGGTCGTTTCTGTCTACGCGTAGCCAAAGGATGGACAGGTCCGAACCTTCAAGACTGCCGAGGCATCGAGAACAGATGTCCTCTCTCACGTAAACGCAAACTCCAGCTTGAGGCACAGAGGAGTGCTCCAGTTTGTACCCCGGGCAGGAGAGATACAGGACATCAGCTGGAGAGGACATCCGTGTCTCGGTCAGATAGAGCAGAGCCGGCCTTGCCGTTTTGAGATGGTAGTGGACGGCGTTTAGGTTAGAGTGAAGTCCCATGATATTGCAGAAATTCACGGATAGCGTGGCAGGGGTTGCCTTGGTCTTGTTGCTCCGTTTGCCCCGAGCAGTTGTTGTCTTGAGCGGAATTCCGCCCCCCCCCCCCCCCAAAATACGCGGGGTAGCCTGAGCACACACGCTCAGGAGTGGAGTAACTTGGTTGTGGATGCTCAGCGATGGATTCTCGTCGTGGTACCACTCCGATTTGAGCCAGCCCATACGTGCAACAGCAAAGCTGCTGCGGGGCTCTACCACTGTTAAATACCTACAATGTCTGTCTTGCAGGATTAGTATTACAGTTCTGACGGCTGACGGAATGTGACCGCTATACATCCGACATCGCTGCCGCGACTATTGTTTGTATTCTGGCCGCCAAATAGCAGGTGGTTCTAAGGTACAAAAATACATTTCTCGAACGTGCATAATACTAGAACACAACCGACGGGAGACAAAATTTCTCCAGCAAACTTAGTTTTGTCTGTTGTTAGATGAGTTTAAACAAGAAAACAAAAAGTAATACTGATGATAATAGTTTTTTGTTGTATATATAGAAAGATAAGATAATCCAATATTGTTAAAAAGTTGAAGTGCCTTCAAATACAAAATTAACATCAAACTTATCTTTCAACATATATTAATAAACAATATCAACAAATATTTTGACAAATTTATTTACGAACTTTTTGTATAATATAGTTAAAATAGGTAGTGTACAACAAACTGTTAAACATATTTCACTACAAAAAGTTCTTTGACTAGAAGATTTAACAGCACGTTTTTACGTGGTAGAGCCATGCTGCAGCTATATTGTGGTTGCAGCACGAATAGGTCGGCTCGACCGGGATAGGACCACGTTCTCACAGAATACCAGTGTAAAATAGCAACTTAATGCTGCTGTATTTCGTATGGTGAGTGAAAAGAACCGGAGACCCTTTTAACTAGAAACGAGGCATTCTATCACAGTCTTCAGGGGTGACAATGCATCTTCATTTTGATTCTTAATTGAAGATAAATGTAGATGTCCATGGGCCACAGCATCCACTTAATATCAGGTGGACTGTGAGCTCGTTTGTCACCTTTATTCTGTAAAAAAACATATGTATCATAGGTTTAGATAGGTACGTTGTTAGCACACAAGAAGTAGAAGGTACCGGAAATTAAAAAAGTAGGACTATTTTATCTATAAAAAGAAATGAGATGCCATCAAAAACATAACTTGCAGGTCTTGCAACAGGTCTTGCAACTTAGTTCTTCTACCTTAAAAAGTTGTGAGATCCATGTAATACCAAGTCGGTTAATTTATTCAATCCAGTAGGGATTGTTTTCAGAGTCCTCCTGTGTTCAGTTATTACGTAATTAGCTATACTAACAATTTTTTATAGTTACCATATCAAAGTTCAAAATCTTTTATGTTTTAAACATATAAATCAACTTGACAATCGCACTAAGCTATTTAATTTGATATAATATGTATTACTTGTAAGATACGTTGTGTCTTCATGCGATGGCTAAGTCAATCTATTTATTTGAATTATAAAAGATTTTTAAAATTGATATGGTCACTATAAAATGTTTTAAGGTTAGCAAATACGATATAACTTTAAACAGAAGGACCCTTAAGTAGGGACTGTATAAATTATCCGACTTTGTATTACAAGGATCTCACAACTTTTTACGGTAGAAGAACTGAGTGTCGAGACTTGTTTTTTTACAAGTTATGTTTTTGATGGAATTATAATTTATCTGACTCGCCCTTAAAAAGGATAAGCGAAATTCGTGACTAAGAATTATTATTAGTAGTGATTTCAAAAGGAAGGATAGGCCCATCCGAATATTTTACTCATAATTTTTTCATACAAGAAAAAGTTGCGCATCTGTCATAATACAAACGTCTAAACACCACGTAACCAGGGTCGGATGTCGTAGTATAATTATCCTAATTGTACCATTATTTCATTATTTGTAGTACATAGTATCGTAATAATATAAAAAAATAAGCGAAAATACCATAATTTTACCTGAAGTTCGACTTATATTATTATTGAGTCCTTTTACATTTTAATATTAACGTCACGATATCGAGAATTTCTGTATTGTACATGAGTACCACGTTTTTTTTAATCAAATTAGAATTAGCTCCCTTTCTGGTCAGTCGATGAAAAAAGAAACATGAAACGTCAAACGTGATATAATTTTTTTAAAAGAATACAATTTTATTTTCCATGTACAATATTTTTTAGGGTCTGAATGCAACCCTGGTCTAATCTTGGTAACGTATCTAAACTGACTGTAAAATAAAACTTTAACAGCCCTATTAATAAACACAGACTTGAGCAAGATTAACTTTACTCCTAGTTTAAAGCTTAAAATATCTAATTTCAGTATTAATAAACATGGAGTAAGGAGGGAGTAAACTAATCCGAATCTACTCTCGGAATAAAAGTTAATCCTTGGCGGTACCTAGTTTAACGATAGACTAGTCGCGTATTTTGACATTTTGTAAAACTTTACGTTTACGCGCGTTGTTACCCGTGTTAAATTCTTAAGTTGTAAGCTCTAGTAACAAAAATAGCATAATGGATTAAAATGCCAAGAAGTGATGTGGAGCAGAACTAAGTGATTGCAGGTTTTTATTCATTATGTGAATTTAGACAAGTGATTGGGGCTATTGATTGCTACATATTCTAATCCCGAAAGTCGCTGGAAACATCGGACAATACTACATAAACAGGAAAGGATACAGTTCAATAAATGTACAAGTAAGTTTTATAGCACCTAGCTAGCCCATCTCTGCCGTATAGGTACTTAGTTATTTTCTCAGAATCAATACAATCACCTCAATCTATTACTTCATATTAAAGAAGATGAGTGCTTTGTTCCAGGTTGTGTCAAATGCAAATTTAGAGTTCATGGATACAGTGGCACATTGGCAAGGCAGCATTAAAACAAATGTTTGAGCAGTCAGAATTTAAAGGCAGACTTCTCAGAGATTCTGGTTATGCTTGTAATTCTTATTTATACACTCCTATCCTGCGTCCTAATAAACAAAAGGAAAAATGTACAACCGGTCGCACATCTGGTGGCCCCGTTACACTGTAGAACAATGCTTTGGAGGGAAGCAAAGGTTTCGGTGTTTACTGCGAGGACTAAATACTAAATAAGAGCATACAAAACAATATATACATTGCAATGCAAAAGCAAGATCTGTTTGACGATGTAGTATAAGATGATGAAAATATATCAGTCACACAATTAGTAAATAACTCCGTTAGAGGAAATTGTGTTCGGGCAGCATTTATTAATGATTTCTTAAATAAATATACAATAATTACATGTACAAAAGATTTTATTTATCCCCAAAAAACAAAACAAAAATGGTTATTTAATTAATTTCGCCTTTTACGCTCTTTTCTTAATTCTAAAATTTTGTTACAAATAATATTAACAATGATTACATTTAGAACTTAGTTTTTCCACCGATTCCGAAAATAACACGAGGAACAAGGAACAACCCGTAACATTTATCTCTTGTCAAACTCTAAATATTGCCTGTCACTGTCATTAATGTCATCATCAAGCATTGAATTCATTCACTAATCATTCACTGACTCACTCTTTTTACTTTTAAAATAAGTGGGTTGCCATAGCGCAAGCCTTCATCCCGGCGTAAGGAATGTATAGTTAGTCCGAGGTTACTCCATGCTTATTAATAACATTGTAATAACGAAGTAGTCAGTTACTCTGAGATTAGCTAGTCCAAGTGTAACTTCGAATTAAGCTTGGAATAAGCAATTTTTATTAATAAGGCAGTAAAAGTGCATTTATATAATAATTTAATTGTAACAAAATTAATATAAGGTTATTTACCGATGATACGATATCCCATGTTTCTTTTAAATCTTTGTATCGTAATTTTGCATTTTTTTTACCACGCAACTAGACATATTCGTGACAGGCAATCTGTCAAAAAATCAAATCTGTCCTGCGCGCGCACCACTGTCGACCGATTCACGTTGGCCCTAAACTGTAATTTTAGGGCCGTCCGTTTTATTTCTTCGGTCAGCCCGGTCCTTACGCTAGTAATATATAAGTCAATGATTATTAGACGCTAAACTTGACTTACATAACCATGAGACTACTGTATGTCAAAAGGCCAGTAAAATGCTTTCCTTCGTTATTCGCACTTTTCACAATTCGACGGATTAGAGTTCGCTTTGATACTTTACAATGCATATGTTCGTAGTAAGCTTGAATACGGTGTCATTGTATAGAATCCCTATGAGGAGAAATATATTTTGATGATAGAGATAATACAGCGCAAATTTGCGCGATGGCTATATAAGAAGAAATACGATTGTTACCCCTATCTATATCCGTCCTTATTTGTTACTGGTATGGTGGGTTTGAACACTCTCAGACTTAGACGAACTATGCAGTTGATAACAAACTACCCAGCAATCAACCATAATCAAAAAGCCCAACGATATTAAGCAGAGTAGGTTTGTTGACTCTGAAGTGGTTGGGCTGTGATGTGGAGCGACGGTGACACCGCGGCGGCGGCCGCAGCCGCCGACAAGCACCAGGTACGATGCTCATGCGCCCACAACTCGCGCTATGCGGCTTATTGGAGATATGATCGCACATGATTACGAGACTGACTTATTTGCTGGTATCTTTGGGCAACTGTGTAACAAAACTCTTCTATTTTTGACATCCAATTTTGACAGATTGTAATATATGATTTTAATCAGTCTGACACTGACCTATTGCTTAATCTATTTGACATATAATCTGTTCGGAATGTATTTTTATTTCATTTTTTATTTATTTAATCTGTTGAACATGTTGTATTCTTTAATTTATTTGACTTTTTTGACAAGTATCTTGTATTATCACTTATTATTTTAAAACGTAATTTGTAAATTAGCATGATGACGTTTTGTGCATAGCGTAAGTAGTCAGGATGTACACTGTTTTGAAAATATAAATATAAAAGAATATTTAAATAAACCTCACACCAACACAAACGTTAACAACAAGGTACAATACTAACGTAGACTTGCGTAATTGTACAGCACAGCTTGGGAAAAGGGGGTTAAAAATTTATAGTGTTGGCATTGACTTATATATTACTAGCGTAGGTGTGGGTGATATTTCGTGGATAAAAAAATTCCTATAGCGCTGTTTTCATAATTCATAATATTTTTTTTGGTTTCATTTAGTTTAGAAATAACTCGAATATAAAAAAAAATAAGTGATATAAAAATTATTCTGATGAAAGTTATAAATGATCGTCCCCAAAAAATCGCAAACAAATCTGCATGCCTATAGAAATATGCATGCAGATTTGTTTGCCTGCCTATATAAATACTTCGAGAATACGTGTGAAGTCCGCCGATTCAAATTTGTGGCCTGATGTCAATTCTTTTTTATACAGAAGTATGATTGATGTAGCAAAACTTGAAAAGCAATTTAAAAGGCAAAAAAGAGTTAGCCGTCGAAAGACGAAATAAAGGCATAAGTTATTTTTAAATCTGTACTTAATGTTACTGTGGCGGAATTTGAATAAAAAAAATCTGTTCGTAAAATTCGAATTTCGTAGGCATGCAGAAACGTGACTGAAATGGCTGATGCTAGTAATATCCAGATTGATCAAGTCTTTTAAATATTCAATTAACTCACGCTGAATATTTTGTGGTGATGGTGATAATGTTGTACTTATTTCAATACTCTTACCAAATTGAAAATATTTTTTTAAGTTCGATAAGTGATAGCAGTAGAACCAGAATAACTAATATGTTCCAACGGATTATTAAGCTGAAGTAGCAATGTTCCGGCCATATAGCACAGAGGAGTGACTACCAATGAAGAGGTATTCAAAAGACAATCTCGTTCTGGTAAGCGAAGTGTATGGTAAAACCCCACTAAATGGAGTGACGACCCGAAAAAAGTTGCAGAAATTCGATGGATTCAGGTGGTACAGGACCGTGTTTTATTGTATTAATTTAAATAAAAACCTGATAATGATTTTTAATAAAACCTTTTTTTAATTTCGTAACTGACACAACACAAAAAAAACAAAACTGAAGAGGCAAAATTTTAAGTAGAGCCATGACAGCGCCGCCACATGTTATATAAATCATAACATCGCAAACATGCAAGCTTTTTACCAAGAAGGGTAGGCAGAGACTACGGACTCCCATTCAACACTCACCTCTTTCAAGTCCATGTACCTACGGTTATTTGCTCGCCATTTAAGTAAAATCTTAATTTTGCTCATATTTGTGGCCAAATTATAGCCATTCAGCAAAAAGTACAAAAAACTTTTTTTAACTTATTTAAGACTCTTTCATAATAAATTAACTTTGCTGGGTTTATTAATTATCATAATACATAATATTTAAAGCCAATTGAGTTCATAGGTAAGCCTTAAATAGTATGACAGCTATTGCATGTTTTATGAAAATAATTCTTTTAGTAAAAATTTTGCAAAAATATTATTGTTAATCAAGTGTAATTTATAAAAAATGTAAGGAAATATAAGTGATTAATTATTGTATTAATAAGTGTTTAAAGCAAAATTCTAAACGGTATAATTACTTATTTTATCAACCGTGAATAGTGAATTATTTCTATGAATGTCCAATATGAATACATTTTAAATAAACAACAAAATTATAGCTCAAAATACGTAGAAATAGTTTAGCATTAAATTTACCTAAGAATTGGAGCTTATTAAAAAACAACTCTTGACATTAATAATACTTAATTCGACTTAAATTAAAGTAAAACTAAATTACATAAAACTACGAATAAACGCTTTTCTGAGCCTTCGTTACTTGGGATTATATTTTGTAAGTTTTTTTTTCTGAATGGCCATTAGTTCTGCCATGACCCATTTCAAAGTTTGGATAACTGTAACGTTATGTAACGGACAGCCTGTATAGAATGTTTAAATATAATATTTCAATTATTCCAAATTATATGTTGAATATCTGTGCCGGACGGGCGAAACTCTCCGGAGTAAATGTTGTCGAAGATACTTCGCGAGTCGCTCACGTCCTACACCTATAGGTTCCGGTGGGTACTTTCACCGCCGTCTTTGTGGGTGCCGCTGAAATATTGTGGACTGTAGTTTAAATCAAAATGCACGATTAACAAATACAAATAGCAAGGTAGTGGCCAGCGGTTCGACTGATTGATTAGTCGCGAAATTTTATAACTATAACTATTGATCACGGTTGTCAAAACTACGGTTGTTAACTATTGATTGGTCACTGTATATTTCGAAAGATTTCTTTAAATTGTACGGTGGTATCAAAGATCTATTGGTAGTAGCTGGTTTTCTAACACTACTGACTAGCAGCTATTATCAACTAAACTAGTTGATTTTATCACTTGTGTAACTGCGGATATCAGTTACCACTTTCACTATAATATGTAACTGCGAATATCAGTTACGACCTTTTTCGGCTAGCTAACACTTTCACGATATGTAACTGCGAATGTCAGTTACGACCTTTTTCGGCTAGCTAACACTTTCACTATTCACTATATACTGCTACTAGTCACTTCAGCTACCACCGGATACCACTCACTTCACTTCACTGTCACTGGTAGTTCTTCACACTACTACTGGTACTGGGTCCCGAGCCCCTAAGGTAGACTTTGGCAATACTTTGCAGTGAGCCGCTTGCCATTTTCCGTTTGCCTCTTTATTGCATAAACTTTTCACTATACAAATATAAAAATTGCAATATTTTCTATACAAAACTAATTGCTACACTAACATGCTATACATCATTAAATCGGTAGTCTGGTACTTTATTAGTATATCATAAAGGTTACTCAAAATATTAACATTGTAAAAAGTTATTAAACGAAATGTCCAAAATTTTCATAATATTTGGGTACATTGATTCTTTGATTTTTCTATAACTACGAAATGCGTTTAATTATACAAAAATATCCCTATACTTCTTTAATCTATAAGCCATATGCTAATTGAATGTCATATTTATAACTCTTTTAGAACATAAAATTATTTTCCTTATTTTAGTATGAACTATTACGCAGTTAATTAAAAACTTTCCACGATAAGACGCGCTGTGATTGGTCGATTTTTTGGTATATAATAAAAGTTGTTTATATTACTTGTTATCAAAACGACATTCTATACAAATATACTAAGAGTTATAAACATGCTAAATAACTATATTAATACACGTTTTCACTCAGTTTTGTCGGTAATTTCATTATTAATACAAAAACAATATTCTTTATAACTTCGTTTCTTAGCGTTGTTAGGCCGTCGCGAACAATATCTATCGTTAATTTATTTAAGTGACATGAGGGACTAATCCACAGCAATAATATTACCTTAATTTATTCTACATTTTTTTTATAAATACTACGTTTTAATATTCTCTAAATGGGCATCAGCGAGACGCTTCACTACAATCAATGTCCAGCAGTGGACATGCTGATGAAAACGAAGGCGAAATACAAATGGGCATCATTAGTTTGTTCTGTCTTGGTATGGTATTTTAATTCGTATATATATATATATATATATATATATATGTATCTATATATATATATGTATATATATAGTATGTATATATATATATGTATATATATATATATTCCTTAATATTTCTACTATATCAGCGGTATAAATAGTATAAACAAACAGAAATACCAAGTTGACATACAAATGTTTACATTTCCTTTAGATATACTTATCATCCACCATCTGCAAACGGAAACGTTTAGTCATGTCACAAATATATAGGATATTTTACTTTAAATATTTAAAATTTGTGTTCTTTTATACAAAGTAAATGAAATTTGAATTACTTTCCTCAAAAATACGTTTAATACAACTAGAAAGCAGTTAGAGACTAAAGGGATATTTGAAAGACGGTCGGGGTTCCACTTTGAACCGTTTGAAAGGAAACTTTCTAAGAAAAAGCAAGACAAATTCTGAAGAGAAAATTTTACTTTTCCCTTATCTCGATGTCATACGTCTAGTAAACGTACTTGTATTTGGTTCTTAGGAGCTAATTTCCCCAAGTGACCCTTACGATTGTGGATAGTTTCTCAGATTTCTCAAAAGAAAGTGGGGTATAAGATTTCTTTCGTAATACATTTGAGCGAAGATATTATAAACGTGAATGTCATGTAATTTACCGCCAGATTTCTAAACCACGAGGAGGGTGAAAATTGCGTAGCTCATCTGTAGTATGTGGATATTATATGTATTTGAAGCTATAGCAGTGAATTTCTTTTCTGCTTTTTTATAGAATAAGAGTTTCAAGCGCGTACATAGTCCATTTGGTTGTATATAGATAATGTGGCCTATTGACATCTACATTTATCCACAATTAAGAATCAAAATGCAGATGCGTTGTCACCCTTGAATTGCCTCAGTTTTCGTAAAATGGGTATCCGTTCCTTTACACTCATCATACGGAAAATATAATATAAGAATAGAAAGGGAGTTGATCGAGCAAGTAGATGAGTTTGTATATTTGGACTGCGTATTTAGCAGGGATGGGAGACATGATAAGGATATAGAACGACGAGTGAATGCGGGAAATAGAGTAAATGGGGCCCTGCACTCTATTGTGAAGAGTCAAAATGTATCAAAAAAGGCACGTATGGCAATTCACAATGCTGTGTTGTTCCCTACTTTGACGTATGGTAGTGATAGTTGGGTGTGGCAGAAGAAGCACGAGAATAGAATCAACGCAGTAGAAATGCGGTCGTTAAGGAGTATGTTAGGGCTGAATCTGAACGACAGGATAAGAAATTGTGTAATAAGAGAAGAGTGTGGTTTGCAAAATGATTTTGTGACCAGTATTAAGAAAGGAATGCTTCGGTGGTTTGGTCATGTGGAAAGAATGAATGAGGAAAGAGTGACAAAGAAAATTTATGTTGCAGAAGTGAATGGCAGAGTCGGAAAGGGACGCCCTAGGCGAAAATTTATCGACCAAATTGGCGATTTATTGAAAACGGGCCTTAACCGACGAGCATGTATGCGTAGGTGTATGTATGTGAAGGAGGCGAGAGAGGTGTGTCAGGATCGTGCCAAATGGAAGTCTGTAGTTTCTGCCTACCCCTCTGGGTGACAGGCGTGAGTGTTTATGTTATGTTTATGTATGTAGAATTCAATAAACAGCAGCAATAAGCTTCTATTTTACGCTGATATTCAGGAAGAGCGTGATTCTTCTTCGGTTGAGCCAGCCCATTTGTGCTACAACTATACTACTAATATTGGTGCAGCATGGCACAACCACGTAAAGAAATGTACGATTCAGACCTCAAAACTTTTTTTTAAATTATGGTAAGCTTTCAACAAGGCAATTTTATTCATAAATACATAATAATTACACAGTTAATACTTTATATTCCTCTAGAAGATGCAGGTGTGTACAAGCTAGATTGTGAATGTGATTTCTCTTACATAGGTCAAACAAAAAGATCTATAAAAACATATAGCTGATGTGAAGCACCAACGCTCCGGGAAGTTTGTAGTCTGCGAACATGTTCGAGATCGTCCCTACCATTACATTCGATTTGATAAACCACAAATCCTCGCAAAATAACAGCGATTCCTATCAAGGATGATACGCGAGGTTACCGAAATTAAAAAACATCCAAATTTCAATAGAGAAGATGTATGAGTGCTGCCATCTGCTTGGGATCCTCTAATTAACAAAATTAAACCCAAACTCAAGCACACCACTGGAAAACTTAATGATACTATGAGCTCGTTTTGCGTAAATCGGACCAAAATTTAATATTCAAAAACTAAAGGTAGCCGGACTAACTACGATATTGGAACGTCAAACAACTCATTCTCCGCCGTGACCATGGGTGTTGTAAAGTACCCGAAACGTCGGGATGATAAAAATAAATTAAAGTAATTAAACGCAATAAAATCCGTAAATAATAGTTTTATTCAATGTGTTGTGTTCGCGTAAATTTAAGAAATCATTAAATTGAGATTACGAAAACATTTTTATACGAAATAAAACTAACTTTTTACGTGGTAGAACCATGCTGCAATTATATTAGTAGTAGTTGTAGCACGAATGGGTCGGCTCAACCGGGGAAAGACCACGCTCTCACAAAATACCTGCGTCAAATAGTAGCTTAATGCTGCTGTGTTTCGTATGGAGAGTGTAGAGAACCGAAGACCCTTTTTACTGGAAACGAGGCATTCTACCTAACTCCACACGGATGACAACGCATCTGCATTTTGATTCGTAATCGAGGACAGATGTAGATGTCTATGAGCCACAGCAACCATTTACCATCAGGTGGACTGTGTGCTCATTTGTCATCCTATTTCTATAAAAAAAATTAAAAATACGAGTTTGATTTTTTCATGAGAAATTTAATAAATTATTTCAAGTTTAAAATGTTATCTGTTGTTTAATTGTCCTTTAAATTTAATTTTAAAGAATAAAAATCTGAGAAATTGAGATATTTATACAAACAGCGAAGCACATTTCACACTCATTAATGTGCTTAATATAAATTTTATAGCACATTAAACGGATTAAGTCGCGTTAGTATAACCATTTAGTTGCGGTTTAAGTTAAGTTTTACATATTTTATATAGTATATTATACATAATATGTAAATTTTGACATGTCTACTGTAAATATAACTAAAAGTTGTAGTCTCTATCTGGTCTCTGGACTGTCCTCATTTTTTTAGTGAGTTTTAGAGTATGGAAGTGTCCGCCGTGCTGCGCCAATGTATGTCGGTACACTGGTATTTTGTGAAACTGTGTTCTTTCCCCGGTCGAGCTAATCCATTCATGCCACAAGCAATTATTAACCCATATGTGCTAGGCAATATCTTCCTATTTTCTTAACTCAAAACATAATATTTATTACTATATATGTGACTTTGAAAATGACTAGTGTACATCAAAGTTAATTATCTGTAAGGAATTGCGTTGTATTGATTATATTGTATCTTGTTATAAGAGGACCCCAAATTGAGACCAAATATTCTACTTGGAAGCTAATCAAAGCTTTGTAAAGGACTAAATATCAAAATGTGTTTGAAATTGTTTGAATTTCTCGTAACGAATTTGTATGTTCTAAGAACCTTTCTCTAATTGTAGTTATTAATATGAAGATCAAAATGTACTTTTGAATCCAATACCATAGCAAAATCACAAATCAACTAAGTTTAAATCAAATAAATATTAATAAGCTTATAATTATACTTTACAATTTTTATTTTAGTATGTGTTTTATGTTTTAACATTTTTTAAGTGCATTTATAATTATAATTATAATTATTCATATTCAGTATACAATTTCATTAGTACCGGCTAGGATCAAATCCAGGTTTGACACGTACTCTGAAATTTAAATCGAACCCTTAGCATTTGAGCTATCACGGCTTTTTAATTTAAAGTACTGCTTGATTACGTGGTTATCTCTGAAGGGAAAATCTTAAGGAAACCTGCATGTCCGAGAAATTAAAGAAAAAAGAAAAGAAAAAAATATTTTAATTCGTTGAAGTCCGCCGACATGCATTGGCGCACGGCGGACACTCCCATACCCTAAAACCAACTAAAAATTGAGAACAGTCCAGATACGAGATATAGACTGCAACTTTTTGTTATTATTACAGTATATAGGTCAAAATTTACATATTATATATAATATTACCGTTATAACTTAAACCGCAACTGAATGGTTATACTAACGCGCCTTAATCCGTTTAATGTGTGTTAAAATTTATATTAAGCACTTTAATGAGTGTGAAATGTGCTTCGCTGTTTGTATAAATATCTCATTATCTCGGATTTGTCTTCTTTACAAATTAAATTTAAAGGATAATTATACACACGAGAACATTTTAAACTTGGAATAATTTATTAAATTTCCCATGAAAAAAATTAAACTCGTATTTTTAATTTAGTTTTATTTCGTATAAAAATGTTTTCGTTATCTCAATTTAATGATTTCTTAAATGACAATGCCCATCTGTGCCCCAGAAATGCCCAGATAAAGTATATTACAAGATTGCTCTAATAAATAAAAACTAGAATTATGTTGTTAATTTTAAATCATATGAAGCACTGGATAAAAAACAAAAAGAAATAAGACATTCAATTGACATTGCTGGACGTATCATCGTTTCAATCATTAATGTATGCTTTATTTATTACGGTCTGGAATCACGTCCTTTGGCTCATGTATATGGGTCAAAAAGTAATCGATTCCAATATCGATTATTATTTTACATTTGAATCAACAACGAGTTGAATAAAGATCTAAATGATATGTCCACACACTCAAAAGTAAAAAAAGTACTTTAAGGTAGTGTATAAGTATATCTAGGCTTCAAATAAACAAATATAATTCAAGCAAAAACCTCATGAAGCAATGGCTCAAAAGACTTAGCTCCAAGTCAAAATCATTCCAAAAAAAACTAAAACAACTGTCACTCATTCTTTCACTCTGCCTGCGCAGGGGGGTGAAACATAGATGGGATGACGTCTCTTAAATGAGCGGGTCGTCTCGCTATACCTGATAAAATCTGAAAATACTCTGCTGCTTGATAAAAAATCTACTTTGGTTTCGTTTTATGGATACTGATAGTGTCGTTTTATACGGTGACTCCGGCTTTTTTCTAATAAAGACATGACTGTGTTTTGTGATTTGGACTTTTCATTTGTGATAAAAAATGTTGCGTTGTCTGAACTGCGGGTTACGCGTTCAACGAATACAGAGGCATGTGGTTACAACTCTGCCTCAAGAGTTGCTAATAATCTTATCTATTTGGCTGAGTATTAGAAAAAACTAATAGCAATGCTGTCTGTAAACGACAAAATGTATAAAAACCAGTAGGAAGTTATCATGTTTAATGTCCAATATCTTTTTAACCGGTTAACCGGACGTTAAATCTAGATATCATATAAATACTGTTAAAAAGTTATCATATGACATAGAGCTGCAAGTTGGGCATTGCATAGTATTGCTGACTTTCAGCTCCATACTAATATGGGCATGGTGTTTTACGCACATTGAATAAAACTATTGTTTACGGATTTTATCGCGTTTAATTACTTTAACTTATTTTTATTATCCCGACGTTTTGTATGCCTTACAGCACCCATGATCACTGGGGAAACTGAGATGTTGACGTCCCAATATCATAGTTAGTCCGGCTACCTTCAGTTTTTGAATATTAATATTTGGTCCAAAACGAGCTTATAGTATCATGAAATCTTGCAGTGCTATGATTGGCTTTGAGTTTAATTTTGTTAATTATAGGATCCTAAGCAGAAAGTAGCACCCATCCATCTTCTCTATTGAAATTTGGATGTTTTTTTTTTAATTTCAATAGCTCGCGTCCTTGATAGGAATCGGTATTCTTTTGCGAGGATTTGTGGTTTATCAAATCTAATGTAATGGTGGGGACGATTTTGAACATGTTTGTAGACCACAAACTTCCCGGAGTGCTGTTGATTCACGTCAGCTATATGTTCCTTCACGCGGGTTTTATAGATCTTTTTGTTTGACCTATGTAAGAAAGACCACATTCAAAATCTAGCTTGTACACACCTGCATCTTGTAGAGGAATATTACATTTGATGGATGGTAAAAATTGACTGATCTTCTTTGGTGGCTTGTACTATGTTTTATTGGAAGCTCGCTTCAAGATGTAGTCAATCTTGTATGTGACTCCTCTGACATACGGTAGCAGCAGGCGCGCGCTTGACTGTCGCCGGCTTTTCTCGTTCACTGTGACGTAGGCACAGGTACCTGAAGCTAGTTGTCTTGCAATACTTACTTGACGTGCTGAATCTCAGCGACCAGATGTTTTCTATCACAGATCCCTCGTACTCTCTGAAACAAAGATTTACCCATGGTAGCTAACTGGGAAGGATGATGGTGAGATTCACCATTTAGATATCGGTTGGTATGGGTCTTTTTCTATACACAGTGTGGCCAATAGTGTTATCAATATTTCGGATGACTAAAACATCTAGGAAGGCTAAAGAATTATTTGCCTCTAACTCCATTGTGAATTTTATTTTAGGGTTTATGGAATAAAGGTGGTCTAAAAATGCAATTACTTTGTCAGATGGTAAAATTGTAAAAGTGTCGTCTACGTACCGCTTGTAGAACCTTGGATTTACAGGAGCAGTAAGAAGGGCTTTCTTCTCAAAGTCCTCTATGAATATGTCGGAGACACAGGTGAGCATCTACTTGCTTGTAGAACTCCTCCTTTTACAATAGATAGCCAGGCAGTGGTCAACTAATATTGCATATTCTTGAGGCATGTTATTTTCTTCTAGCTTCCTAGTTACAATTTAGATGCAGTCAACAATAGGTAAGCATGTAATTAGTGACAACATCAAAACCGACCATAGTTTCATTGTCAGCGAGTTGTACGTCTTTTATCTTACTAACAAAATGGTATGAATCCTTTGTTTCAACTTGATACATGCGGGATTTGAACCCGTGACCCTTAGCGCTGCAATTTATTGCCAAACTAACTAATATCAATTAACTAATACCAAACTAAAGTTTGTATTTAATAAATTGCTTTCCCGTATTAATATCATTTAAATTAAGATAAATTGGAGGGATTTGATGTCGAAATTATTTTGTATTTCAGACCCATTGCAAGTTATTAATCTTGTAACTCAAGTTTGGAACGAAATATTTGATTATTTTCTCGAGACGAATTACTCACAGGTGATCAGTGAGGCTTTGGCGATCTTTATTGTTCAGTTTACAATATGTCAGCTGACTAAGGTGTATCTATGAGTATTCTTGAGAAAATTAGGTTTTATAAAAAGCTTTCAACGTACTTTTTTAAATATCACAAATCACAAATTTATTTTTACATAAAATGTATAGCAAACTTGTTGAAAACCATCACAAAAGAGATAAAGAAAAAATTTGGATGTATGCCTGAGTCGTCACTTGAATATTTATGGTTACATTTAGTGGTATGGCGTCGTTAGATATTTAGAAAGGTAGCTATTCTCTATAGAATCATGACAACAGGACTACAAATTTTCTATCCTTCCTAATTAAAATAACAACATAATAAAATAAATGTATCTGTAGATTTTCCACAAAAAATACAGTAAATGGAAGTTGACATATCTCATCACATATTCTTCGGAACTTGAAACCAATAATATAAAACCAATGAGTGCAGTGAATAACCGATGGGAAAGAAAGGCTGACAAGTGGTAGCCTCTTACCGATAAGGGTAGGGTAGGGTAGGGTGACGCTTTAGTAGGAGATGCAAGTAGCTCAGGACTGTGTTTTGTGGCATTCCTTGACGAAGGCCTATCTTCAGCAGTGTATTTATAGTTCTAAGTTAGTAGTAGTTAGTAGTATATTACTGATATTCAAGAATACCTAAATACGCGAAACAATTTCTTAAAGATATAATTTCAAATCCTCGAGGTACTTGTTTAACGAGCACTTTGAAGAGCGCATTCTGAAATTATATGAAATATCACATGCAACAGTCGGTGTCTTATTTACCGTGGAATAACCTGTCAACTTTAAGTGCTTAGACTAGAAATAGAAATAGAGCAATGTATGTTTTATAAAATTTTATACTTTTTATTATCAACAAACAATTGTTAGCATTTTTTCACGAAACATAATGACTAAAAATAAATCCATATTATTAATCTGTTTTCGAAACCTGGCGTAGATACGAATGGTAGGTAAAAGGGCTAAAATTTAAGTGTACTCGTAAATTCCCTGAAAGTTTTGTCGCCAATTCTGCAATATAAATAAAAGAGTGGAAAACATCTTGCTTATATAGTTAATGTAAAACTAATTGATTTCGACTCCTCCAATCAAAACAAAATAGTTACGTGCTATTATAAAGTTTTTTCTCTTATGTCAATTCCCTGATCGATAGGGTGAAATACACATTGATATTTTTTTTCAGATTTTCTAGCTTTGTTTAAGAATATATAAATAATAACACTTTTAGTGTACGGAAATTAACGATCTCGTTATTGACCAGTGAAGTATCGTATTGAATCAATACCAAGACCTATGTATCAATATTTAAGTATTATATATATATATATAATATTCATACACGGCTATACTATCTACTCGACGTATATTTTGCTGTTCGACAGTTAGTAAGGATAGGACAAAGAGAAGGTTTTATTTAAGAAATGTATCGTTTATAAATTTTAAGTATATTTTTATTACCACAAGATTACAATAATATTCAGACGGCCACAAAACGACAATATGATACAGTTTTTCATTTTGGTGACGGGTGCAAGTGTTTGTGTTATTATGTTTAGTTTTGAATAGCCGTGTCTGCTTCAGTAGTGTAGTTCTTTTCTTAGGATAGTTTACAATGGTGAATTTGTACTTTTAATTATCTCGAAGGTCTATAAATACACAAATCTGGATTAAAATATTTAATTAGTCAGTCCATCAGACAAGCCAACGAACGATCAATCAAACGACAATCGAACCTAGAAACTAATTGGACAAACTATACGCTTGTGTTTCGTATCGTAAATTAACAATTGGTTGCGCGGCAAAACGGGTACTCTTGCATTCTGTTTAGTTGATTAGTACCCTAGCGAGTGCCTTCCTCCATCCTTCCCACATTCCTTTCCTTACACTGAAAGGCACCCCCCCCCCCTAAGGAGGGTAGGAAGCTAAGTTATGTGACGTGATTTTTGTCTCCAATAAAGATATGCTGAGAAAAAAGTGCTGAAGAAGCTCAAGTTTAATTCCATCACAGGGCACTGGCTAGATAATATATTAGGTAATAGCGAGTACATTTCCCGAGACTGCCACGTGCCACATCAGTCACCTTGTTTGGTTATAGGATATATGCCTACAGTCTTCAAGAAAATCGATCTTGCATAATAAATTTTGGCCCGACACGGGAATCGAACCCGCGAATCTATCGCTCCACTAACAGCAAAATGATCGCAATAACGTAATCCACAATTTGCTACCGAATTAGTTTAATCTAGTCAACTCTTGGTTTTTATATACTCTTGGGTTTCGCCTTTGGAACTCCTTGCCCGATGACATCAGAAAAGCTCCTAATAAGGACCCTTTTTAAACGTTGGTTCGTGATCATTTATTAAAGACAACGCATTTTACATTACTCATCCATTTAATATGTATTGCCAAACAGACGTATATATTCAGAGTCATTTGTATATACTAATTATGTATGTATTTGTATATGCATACTTGTATGTATATCCATTTATTTATATATTTGTATATATGTAAGGATAGATCATATATGTATAGTTTATTTATTAGTACTTTGTATATATTATGTAGTTTTGTATTGTGTTCTCTTATTCTATATTGCCACACCTACGTAAAATTCTCACCACTCCATGGGTTGACTGGTAAAGAATGTCTCAAGGCATTAATTCCGCCCTTTGAATTCTTTTGTTTGAGGATGCAATAAAGAATAAAATAAATAAATAAATAAATAACATTCCTTTCCTAATTATTAAAATATGAAAAATAATTATGAAAATATGAGCGCGCGCGCCCGTGTGTATGCGTGCATGTGTGTGTGTATTTGTGTGCATGGGCGTGTGCAAGCTTTGTAAGCGATGTTATTTTAACAAATTTTCGATTTCGTGATAATCTTTCCACATGAATCATTCAATGAGAATTATGTTACATTTTCTACTAGTTTTAGAAAAAATATTCAACTCTTTATTTAAGTAATTATACAAATAAGAGGACTTTTTGCCTGGTGCCGTCTAGCAAATGCTGTTATAAACGGATCACATGCTGCTTCGTTAGTTTTTTTCTTTTTATTTTCAAATTCAGGGTTATATGCAAGGGATTTATTTAGCTTAAGAATTTTATATATACTTATAACTTGCAAACTGTAAGAAGATCATACAGGGTGTATAAGTCTTTTGTTGGAAATTTGTAAGGCTTAAAATGTATAACCTGCAGTAACGATATCTCAGCTCTTTCTAAATCTTAACCCTTCAATCCCCATAAAAATCCCATGCAGTCGTATGCGTTCAGCATATCCCGAACGGTTGCCTACGACCGCACTTACCCACAGCATTTTAAACCATTTAAACTTATATTTAGAGACTGCTTTTCTATGAAGAAATTTGGCATTATGGAATCAATATGAAAATTTCTATCCTGTGGTCTAAACAAATATTAGGTTTTACTTCATTACAAAAATATTTTATTCTATTTGTTAACAAAACAGTAAATCCAATAAATCCAAGCGGATGTCGGCAGCGTGAGGCGTAGACCATACCAGACCCATATCATAGAAATTGCTGTGAAAATGATAAATCGCTAATTTGTAACGTCCGCCATATTGAATTTAAGAAATCGTGTATTGTCTAAAGAACCAAACGCATGTGCCCAATAGCGTCAGTGGAAGTGGATGAAATAATGAGTGAAATATTCAGGACACTCATACAAGTGAAGTTTAATGAAATTTTTTAATAAAAAGCTATTTTATGTTATTTCCTATATTCGTCTTTTACAAAACGCCCGAAATGAAACGGAGTGAAGGAAGTTCATACGTTACGAATACGGACACGGACTTCAGAATTCTTAATATATATGCTTCAATAAAAGTCAGAAACTCACTGTAGATTGGTTTATTATAAATTGTTTGGTAAGTACTCACATTACGTACTTTCTAATATTAATTTATAGTTAATCTTAAATAGCTTAACACTTCTATATATATATATATATATATATATATATATATATATATATATATATATATATATATATATATATATATATATATATATATATATAGAAGTGTTAAGCTATTTGGTGGCGTAGGATAAGAATTGCATATATTTCGCTTATTGCATATATTTTTTCAAGGTTCACACATTAATAACAATGGTTACTTTAATACCGAACACGCAATATATCACCACTTAAAATTGTAGTTACCAATTTATAAAACAGGGCGCGAGCGAAATTCACATTTAGATTCTGGAAAAAAATATTCAGCCAGTATTGCCCATATTATTCAACATTACGGCGGCTCTACACGTTGACCAAAGTGAATATAAATTTAAATCAGGTGCGTGCAATCATTCTGGGAGCTCGTAGCAAACTAATAGCGCGCCCAACTTCGCGGTGCGGCGGTCAAATCACGGGCCAAACTCTGCCACAATCCTTTGATCTTTTGTAAAAAAACCGACAACACACTGATCTCGGGCTGTCATTTCAATACATAACAGGGTAAGCCCAAACACCCTTTCTACACAATGGCCATTGCTATTGGCCACAACATTTGCCACTATGTTGGCCAACGTGTAGAGCCACAGTTACATACACAATATAACAAAAATAAGACAATTCGTTTGACTCAACATAGACGAAATTTACGTAGGCACATTCAACTATGCCAAAAAGCAAACAATAGTTTATTTTTTCAATTTCAAGTGAATGTCCTGACAATAACCAATAATATGAAAAGGGTAAATAAGTGGATTGCAGATGACGTACAAGTTACGAAGTCTTTCCGATGGTTTATTTTGTTATTCTGTCAAACCGTTGAGACAGCTGGATTAGATTATTTTAGTTGCTTTCATAGCATAATATCTTATGGAATCTTAATATGATGTAATTCGGCTGACAGTGAATTCATATTTGTTTTGCAAAAGAGAGCCGTACGGGCAATTTATAATTCAAATTGTAAAGAGTCGCTTAGAGAAAAATTTAAGGAAATAAACATATTATTAACTTTGACATCGAAATATATTTATGAAAATATAATGTATATACCTTCTGTGTACTAAATATCGGGAATTTGTCAATAAAACAAAAAATACAAGTTATTCATCTAATTATTTTATCGCCTTCAAAGTAGGCCCCATCGCTTGCAATACAACATCTCCAACGCTTCACCCAGTCTTCCATACATTATGAAAAATGTGGCTATTTGCGGTATGGCCTTTAGCTCATAAAGCGAATTTTTTGTTACGGCTTCTATCGACTCAAAACTTTTTCCTCGAAGTGGTAATTTTAACTTGGGAAATAAAAAAAAGTCAGACGGAGCCATATCAGGTGAATACGGTGCTTGGTCGAGAACTTTTGTTGAATTTTTCGCTAAAAGCTCTTTCACTATAATGGCTGTGTGTGATGGTGCATTATCCTAGTGCAGCATCCATGAGTTGTGTTGCCACAAATCTGGACGTTTTCGGCGGATACTCTTACGCAAACGCTTCATGACGCCTAAATAATATTCTTTATTCACTGTTTCTGCCTTTGGAAGGAATTCGGAGTGAACCACACCCCCGTAGTCAAAAAAAACTGTCAGCATCACCTTGATTTTGGAGCGACTTTTCTGCGGTTTTTTGGGTTTCGGCTCGTTTTCGAGACGCCATTCTGAAGACTGTTGGCTTGTTTGCATGTCATACTCATAAACCCATATCTCGTCGCCAGTTATTATACGTTTCATAAAGGTCGGATCCGTAGAAGCTCGGGAAACCATGTCTTCAGCGACATGCTTTCGCTGCGCTCTTTGAACAAAATTGAGCTCTTTTGGAACTAGTCCAGCGGTGACGCGTTTCATGCCTAAAATGTCAATGAGAATATTGTGGACGGACTTAAAAGATATGTTCACCTCACTAGCCAACTCTCTCAGACTCATACGTCGATTTTCGAGCACTAGCTTCTTGGTTTTGTCGATGTTTTCTTTGGTCGTAGCGGTTGAAGGTCTACCAGAACGAGGCAAGTCTACTACTACTTTTCGGCCTTCTTTAAAAGCCTTATACCTTTCATAAGCCCTTGTTTTCGATATACACGATTCGCCGTAGATATTTCGCAACATTTTTAGTGATTCACCACATGAAATATCATTCGAAACACAAAATTTAAGGCACACTCTTTGTTCAACAATATTTTCCATTGTAAAAATCGCCGAGAACTCAAAATTATGATCAACAAAAAGTGTAGTTTAAAACAAATTAAATGACAGATCCCGCTCAAACTTTGCGCGCTAAATTAGTACAGTGCTACCAATATGCAGTAAAAAAATTAGAACGACCTCTTTTACGCGGGTCTTTTTATTGACATATTCCCGATACTTTTTACACAGAGTAGTACATAAAAACATAAGTAGCGCAAACTCAACCCAAGCATACCACTGCAAGACTTCAAAATACAGTTAGTTCATTCTGCGTAGATCGGACCAAAGACAATAATTAAAAATCTGAAGGTACTCTGGGTTAACTTTGACATCGGGACGTCAGTCACCTCAGTCCCCCGTGACCATGGGTGCTGGAAAGCACCCGATACGTCGGGTATTAAAATTAATATACTAAATAAAACGCGATAAAATCGGTAAAAGTAGTTTTAATCAATGTATAGTGTTCGCGTAAATATAAGAAATCATTAAATAGAACATAATGTCAAATTTCGGTTGTGAATCAGTCCGCCAAGCGAAGCAACAATGGAAAACTTTCACCCTTATGGGTCTATGGTATCTATGTTCATCAATGCAATTTTGAAAAGCATTAATGAACGCATGGATAAAACGATTTTACAAATATATTTAGGCGTTTTGAATACTTAAATTTAGACCTGCAGCAATAATTCGTAGAACATACAAATACTTGTTCCGTGGAGGACTCAAACCAGCGACACCACGGAAAACGCATTCTTGATCATGCAAAATCAGGTCGTGACGCTGCAATTAACAATTTGTCTGGTTCAGACGAGGATCAAATTCGGTATGCTCACGTACTGTGAAACTTTAACGCAAAAGCTTATCCTCTGAGATTTTTTCTATAGATTTATGCATAATTTAAATAAACCTCGTTTTTAATAAACAGTTGCTATTTCACACTCATACTCTGTGTTCTCTACCATTCAGAAAGCTACCAGAACTCGTTTTTATGTAGCAAAGTAAAAAGGTGCCCATATACGTCCCACTGATAGGAAACTCTAAAACATCTTTTCATTACTTCAAGAACTTTATGGCAAGGAAATCTCCCCAGCTCTGCCCTAATGAATGGTGGCGTCAAATGATTTCGAAATAATTTTAATTTTTTTTGACACGCAGCACTTCAAAGTGTAATCAACAATTCGATTGGTGCCGATAGGGATCTAATCCGGGTTGTTTGCGTATTGTGAAATTTACAGCGAGTGCTTAGCTTACTATGGCTGTTTAGTGTTGTTTATTATAGACTTATTTTCAAAAGTATAAATAGAATTAAGAGTTGTAAAGTCCTGAGAGCGTCCATTGTCTCAACGCTTCGTAACTTAGTTTAACAATTAAACTGCCGTCGCGTCGGTCACGTTTTAAATGCAATACGCCGTACAAAGTGACTGACATGGCAGTCAAAGGTTTAAGAGATCTCCGGCTGCTCATCAAAGTTAAAATGAATTTTAGTATTAGCGCTAGGAACTGCTCAATTGTTAAATATTTACTTTTATACGCTGTCCTATACGTATAACAGGCTTTTGTAAATACTGTAACATAAATATGATACAAAACTGTAAATATTTAATATGTAAATATAAAATAATATTCTTAACATTTTTTTACTTATTTTATGAATATATTATATTCTGCCACGTTAAATTGGGTAAGAAAAGCATCCTATTTAAAACACCATGCGCTTTCCTTGTATTTTTGGTATCAAAAAATTTGAATCTGTGTGCCTTTTCTACTCTACTTATAATAATATCTACCTCAAACAATCCCTTGTTTGTCACAAACGTCAGATTTGGAGAAAATCTGTTACAGCAGATGGGCAGCAGCGTTTCCTTATAACAAATCAGTAATTATTTAAATAGGTAAGAGATAGTAGCGTACTGCGAATGTTAATCCATCTGTAAAGTGCTTAAATTCCCCCAAATCACCGCTACGAGGGATGCCCATATCAAGTTGACTTGTAAGGACTGATTGATTAGTAGGAGAAGCGGGCAAATAAAACTGTATAGAATAAGAGTCGTGATAGCTCATGGATATCACTTATACCCACATATATTTCACAGTATGTGGGCAAAGTGGTTACGATAACCGACGGCACCAGTTAAATAGTTAATTAGAATATAAAGTGCTTATTTATGTCAATGTGTCTGCATTTTATACGTGGTAGAGCCATCCTGCAGCTATATTATAGTTGTAGCATGGATGGGTTGGCACGACCGGGGTAGACCACGCTCTCGCAGAATACTAGCGTAAAATAGCATCTCAATGCTGCTGTGCTTTTTATGGGCAGTGTAGAAAACCGGAGACCGTTTTTACTGGATGCAAGACATTCCATCTTAGTCCTCAGGGGTAATCTGTACTTTGATTCTTAATCGAGGATGAATATGAATGTCTATGGGCCATGGTATCCACTTACCATTAGGTAGGCTATGTGCTCACTTACCATATTTATTCTATAAAAAAAATTCTTTAGAATAAAACACCAATATTACCGACATAACATTAACATCCAAAGTGCACCAATACGCTGTAGAGAAATGCCGCAAATTATTTGCTCCATAAACCTCTCAGAAATGAAATGAGGCATTTGCCCAGTAGTTGGACGTTTTTTAAACTGTAACTTTTTTTATACTCCCATGCTGTTCTGGGACTAATAAGACTCATGTTTCTATAAGACTTACTACAGAAAGAATGTGTCAAGTGTCGTAAAATGCGACTAATACGATATTACGATATTGAATTTGTGGGTGTGTATGCGCTGAGCCTTTTACTTATTTTACAACTTTCTATGTAAACCCATATTTTGTACGTGGTTTTCACTATAGCATTCACTTTTTAATCGTATCCTAAAAACTTCCTGTAAACCACACTTTCTTCTTATCACACAAATAATTCACATTTCTCTACAATATCTGAAACTTGCATGTACGAAAAATATTCACATTCCAACTTAAGCACTCTGAACTCCGTTTTCTAAATGCGTACGAATTTTGTTAGAAAGTAAAAAGCTGTGTTCAAAGGCGACGTCTGTGGGAACGACGAATATTTGAATAACGTGGGAGTCGGATCTATAGACACCGTATTTGCTGTACGTGTGTTGTCACTGCACTCGTCCCAAGCGTCTGGGCCCATTTTGACGAAATATTTGTGTTTTTGAGTAGGCCCTGATTAACAATTGAACCCATTATATGACGCTGTTGTTAAGATCACCCAAGCGATGCCAGTTCGGATCGCTAATTTTTTTTATAGAATAGTTTCTTATAAATTAAATATTAATCAAGCGGTAAAAGTGTTCGGCTTTGAAGAAAATAATATATATATATATATATATATATATATATATATATATATATATATATATATATATATATATATATAATACTCAATGGCATGTTGTATCAGTGAAAGTTAATCTTTATTTAAAAAGTGCCTACAGACAATTTGTCTCAGTAATACTTAAAACCATACATTATTTATTGATATTTATGTATATTTACCAATGTATCATTTCATTTCATAATACCATATTTATAGAACCCAGACAGATGGGAAAACTAATAACCCCACAATAATAACGATAAACGTATAATAACGTTTCGGTGATCTATTCGGGGAAACCGAGGGTTTTGTCTATGCAATACAGGATCGGGTTATTTAGACCAACAACTATCGGAGATAAATCCTAAACGATAGCGCCATCGACATCTGTCGAGCTTTTCGCTATCCCGGTGATTCACTTGAGCATGTCATCTCCGGTTGTTTGGCGCTTTCTAACTCGGAGTTCTTGCACAAGTAAAGCCTAGTAGCCAGGATTCTACACCAGGAGCTCGGTCTGAAATACGGTTTCATGGATCGGAAACTGTCTTATTATAAGAAATTGCCAAAAGTTATGCTCGAAAATGACCGCGCTAAGCTCTACTGGAACCGAGCCATCATCACAGATTATTCTTGCGTAATAAGCCTGAAATTGAGCTGATGGACTGGGCACAGTCAAGGATAATTTTGGTTGTAATTACGATTCCATATAATGAGAACCTAGTAAAAGCCGAATTAGATAAAAAAACAAAATATCTGGACCTGGCTCACGGGGTGACCAACAAGTGAAATTATTTCTGTAGTCATCTCTGCGAATGGGCTAATCCTGGTCAGCTTTTCGGATCATCTGAGGTTACTGGGATTCTGTGACGGACCGCTCCGGGCTCAAATGCAGAAGGCAGTGCTCATCAATACCGCCCGCATCCTGCGCCGGTTTCTTTCTCTTTCGCCCTAATCCTCGGCCATTTGGTCTTTCCTGCCAAGGGCTTCCACCTGGTTGGGCTTTTATTTATTTATATTTTATGTATTTATTTTATTTTATTGATATTTATGTATATTTATCATTCTCATTTACAATTATGTATTTATGGAACCCAACCAGTGAGAAAACTATAGAGATACCCTTTAATAATAAAAATAATCTCTATTTCTGTCTACAAAATTGCAGTTTTAAAACATCAATACATTTATATACTAAGTAACGTACACATGCTTGTTGTAGATACTGGTGACAATACCAGGTTTCCTTGTGCTCCAGACCTCCACCACCGGAAAAAGAATCACATGGAATGTATGTACTCATGAGAAATGTATTTCAACAGAAATATAATATATATTTTAAAAGAGGAAAAAAAAATAACAAATATGTGTGTGTGTGTTTGTGTATGTGTGTTCAGGAGGATCACATTGTTTTGATAAGAGCCTCACTATCATCATAGTCTTTAGTCAGTAACCATGTTTTTATAGTTAATTTATAGTTTACACTTGGTAAAGAGTATAGTATATGCAGTATTCTATTTACTATATTGTATAGTAATGGTGCAATATAACAAGCAAAACCACTTTAAAAATGCTGTTTTAAATCGTTGGTGGACACAGACATTATCTAATACTCCTTAAACATTTTGGCGAGGAGTCATAAGCGGTATTAGAGTATTTCTTAAGACAATGTACTAGATAAAACGTTGACGAACCGTTAGTACATTCCATTCCCTATATAAGTCCCTGGTCGGAAAAAGGAAATGGTGAAACATTGTAACATTTAGGATGGCTCGTTGAGCCACCTTCAGAGATATTACATAGGATTTAGCTGCACCTTCTCATACAAAATGTATATATGAATATGGATTGACTAGGAGCAAAATAATCGGCGAGTATAGTTTTATATTCAGAAATTTGGCAAAGTATTCTGATAACGTTATGAGTTACGCGCACGAGTCGTAAGTTGTTCAAAATGAGGTCTAAAATATGAGTTCTGGTTAAAGATTATGTCCAGGTATCTAATTTTGGCAACAGTTTCTAGTCCGGCAAAACTACATGCATTTACCACACCGTAGGTGTGACTTTAAGTGAAAGATTTTATTGTGCAGTGGAGCACTAATTGCGCTATAAGTATAAGTTATATTTTAACACGTTGAAGTGCGAGGTGATAAGCTACGGGCGCAGACAGGCGCCGCTACAGTACCGATACGAGGTTGACGGCACTGTAATTCCGCGCATTAATTTCGTACAAGACTTAGGTGTACACATGGTAGCTGAGTTAGCGGTTCGTAAGCATATTGTAGATATCTGCGATAAGGCCTTCAGAAACTTAGGTTTTATCCTGAGGAATTGCAGGGGTGTCTTTAGTACAGGCATGATTAAAATTTTATACAATGCAATGCAAGATAAATATATCGACATGGTGGAAAAAATTAAAAATAAATTCATAATTGAGTATATAATTCGGTTTTTTATTTAAAGGAATACGGTGTCTATCCTTTCCACCCGCTGATGTACCGGAGCTTGTTCATGATCGGCATGGTCGGGTATAGCCAGCTTGGTGTGAGGCGTGACGTTGCGCTCTGCAAGTACGTGTGGTGACAGCTTCACCATCCTGAGGTACTGGAGGCGTTGCAACTGCTGTGTCTGATAAGGCGGTGGCTAGGCGTCACCTACATCCCCCCTTTAAGGTGCCGTATGTGAGGACAAATCTGCTCAGGTTTGCGCCTGTCTCACGTGCTTTAAAATTATTGAATATTATTTCCGAAGAAACAAAAATTTACCGCGGCAGCCTGGCAAAGTTCACAGAAGCGGCGCACAGGTTCTGTGAGATTTATTTTCAATAATTGTTTATCTTAATTATAATAGTGTATAATATTTTTGTGTCTTTACCACTATGTTGATGATGTAGGCCGCTGGTGTCGTCTGGGAGAAAAATATACAAAAAAAATTTGGTGAGCGCGTGTACATCCGCGGGGAGGGAGACATAGGTGTCACCTCGTATGATGTTCTAGTGCAACTAACTCGAAACGCGGGATCATGTACTCAGCGGTGCAACACCGTTGTTGCAAATATACCTTCACCCTACTGATAAAAATCGCGGTAAGTGCCACCGTCCCCGTATGCACACGTACTTATTTATTATAGAAAAACAGCAAGTACATTAGGTAAGTAACAATGTTTTATGAGTATATTTTTTTTACATATTTTATTTGTTATTGATTAATATTATTTATATTTCAGGTGTTCGAGAAGCAACGTGAGCGTCGTCAACATCCTCCCCCCAAGTGTCGGTTCGCCGACACTCATTATCAAGCTGGAGAAAGGCCACGCGAGCAGCTGATCGCTTCATCACTCCTGACTTAGTCCTAACGTCAACTACTCTGACTCTGCCGTCTGAACCTGGATAAACCTTTTCAATAATACCTATTGGCCAACAGTTTCGAAATAATGATGGATCGACTACTACTACAAGATCTCCTACTTTTAATTGCGGACCTTCCCTATCCCATTTACGACGAGGAATTAGCTCTGGCAAAAGCTCTTTTACCCATCTGCTCCAAAATAAGTCTGTCAACCGTTGGGCAATACGCCACTGTCGTCTAACATACATGTCGCCATCATCAAAGACCCCAGGTACAGGTAAGTTCGACGAAGATCCTAGTAAAAAATGATTTGGAGTTAATGCCTCTTTACTTTGAGGGTCCACCGAAACATGGGTAAGCGGTCTACTATTAATTATATTTTCGACTTCAGCGAGAAGCGTTAATAAAACTTCTTCTCGAGGAGCCCTCTCTCTAAGAACGACTTTCAGTGCCGTTTTCACACTTCTAATCAGACGCTCCCAAGCTCCCCCCATATGAGGACTGGCCGGTGGTATAAACTGCCAGGAAACTCCTTTGTTTAATGCTTCGGCTATAACTTGCTGCTGCTTAATTTCTTCAAAAGATTTTCGAAGTTCAGCATCAGCACCTCGCATGTTAGTTCCGTTGTCAGATATGACAGTATGAGGCCACCCACGGCGTGCAGCCATCCTCCTAAGTGCCATTATAAGTGAGTCTGCGGTAAGCGTCGATACTATTTCAATATGAACAGCTCGTATTGTTAAACATGTAAAAAGAACACCATATCTTTTGGGTCTCTGCCTGCCCACAGTTACTTCGATCGGACCGAATAAGTCTACACCACAAACGGTAAAAGGTCTTTGATGATGAACCAATCTTTGAGATGGCAAGTCCCCGAGGCGAGGCGGTCTTGGTGCTGCTTTTCGTATTCGGCAAACTAAACACTGTGAAGCTACGGAGCGAACTGTAGGTCTCAGATTTACAACCCAATATTTTTGTCGTAGCTCGTTTATTACAAGTTCATTATATGAATGAGCAGCACGTACGTGGAAGTCCAAAACCACCAGCCTTGCTATGCGATGTTTACCATCCAGAATCACCGGGTTTTTCATAGTTTCAGTGACGTTTGCAGCCGCGTTTATACGCCCTCCTACACGCAATAAGCCGTCTTTATCTAAAAATGGTGTCAATGAACGTAAACGACTATCACGATTAATTTCTTTATTTTGTTTCAGCAAATCAATTTCAGTCTGAAATGATTGTGATTGTGAATAGCGTAACAAAAGTACTTCGGCTCTATTCATTAACAAATTATTAATACGCCGAGTACCGGTTTTTCTACATTTTTCTATAAATAATAGTACAGATGCGGTGCAGCGAAGCAAGCGCAGCCACACGGAGAAACGGTTTGGATCCGGAATAGGCAAATCATAAATACTATTACAATTCTCCTTTGGTGATTTTATTACTACATATATTTTATCTAACAGCTCATTGTTGCTCTTTTCGTTATTTTCAGGCTCTCGGGGCCAATACTTTTCTTCCGTGTACAGAAAAGACGGACCCGTTAACCAAGAGGAGTCCTTGTTGAAGTCGTAATCATTATTTTTTGTAGCTAAATCCGCTATATTTAAATTTGTCGGCACATAATGCCACTCATCAATTTTACTTAACTCATCAATTTCACCTAACCTATTCGCAATAAAAACTTTGTAATTTCTATGCTCGTTACGTATCCAATAAATAACAATCATTGAATCAGTCCAATAAAAAACACGTGACGGTTTAATTCTATGCTCCTTTTTTATAGTCTCTGCCAAGCGACATGCTAATAGCGCGCCTTGAAGTTCGAGTTTAGGCATAGTTAACGGTTTTAACGGCGCAACGCGACTTTTACTCGCAATGAATGACACCTGCACGCCGTTGCTGTCTTGTTTACGCCAATAAGCAACACATGCGTATGCGAATGGAAATGCATCACAAAAAATATGCAATTGCAACGACGTCTCATCGTCGTTTACGGTGTGGCCGCTCTTCTCATTCACACCGACAGAATCGTTGCTATAGAAATACCACCGCGGGATTCGAACGTAACTCATTTCTTGTAACTGCGAAATCCAATCTTTAAATAAAACAAATAAACTATCTGTTATTTCCTGATCCCACTTTATACCTACATTCCATATTTCGCGCATTAAAATTTTGGATTTTATCGTAAAAGGTGCTAAAAAACCATGAATATCATATACAGACATTATAATACGAAGAACTTCACGCTTAGTCGGTTTTCGTGATAGTTGTAAAATATCACTCGGTATACGCTTTAACGAAAGATCGAACCCGAACATATCACTCGCGGGAAACCACAAAAGCCCAAGCGTTCGTTCCGGCTGGGATTCAACATTAAACCGTATCGCCATGTCATTTAAAGTCTCTTTTGGCATATCATTAAGAACATCTGACTTGTTACTTAACCAGTTACGCATCACGAAACCACCTTGCTGATTAATATATGAAACATCTTTTATCATTTTTGTAGCAGTAGCGACGTCTGGTAAACTATCGATAAAATGTCTTGCCCCCCGCCATACGAATGGTATGTCTTGTATTGGCAGTAATTGCGACATTGACGGCTGCAATCAACCGCATCATCGTTTACTGCACTGGATTAAACCATTGGAAGAAAGCTTAAAAACTGTGGAGCGAAGTGAGGATGAGCATCCCAGCACCAATGAAACAGTGACTCATACGGTGGCATCCCACTGTCACAAGGTGCTTTTGAAAGTGGTGCCGCTCACTCTTCACGGACCGAATGGCAGTTTGCATACGCATGCACTACTGGATGATGGAGCTACCGTGACGGTGATATCCTCTGATATCGCAGATGAGCTCGGATTATACGGTGCAAACGTGATATTGCGCGCGCGCAGCGCATGGGACTCGGGCGAGCTTGTGTGTGAATCTCAAGTAGTGAGTGTTAGTGTTACCAATTCGTATAACGAAATGCTTACTTTCCGTGCGCGTAAAATTAAAGAATTAAATTTACCAACACAAAAAGTGCCGAATATGGACTTTAATAATTATGGATTGTTAAGTGAAGATCATATGTTATGTAATTGTAACGCTAAGCCAAAATTATTAATAGGTCAGGACAACCATCATTTAATTTCTCCCATTCGTTGTGTTCGTGGTAAGCAGCGTGAGCCGTACATAACTCAAACTGCGCTTGGATGGTGTGTGCACGGATATATGGTAAGTGATGTTAATTGCACTGATCGCTTTGTCTCTTTCATTAATAGTTGCACTAGAACATCATACGAGGTGACACCTATGTCTCCCTCCACGCGGATGTACACGCGCTCACCAAATTTTTTTTTGTATATTTTTCTCCCAGACGACACCAGCGGCCTACATCATCAACATAGTGGTGATGTAGGCCGCTGGTGACCACTATGTTGATGATGTAGGCCGCTGGTGTCGTCTGGGAGAAAATATACAAAAAAAAATTTGGTGAGCGCGTGTACATCCGCGGGGAGGGAGACATAGGTGTCACCTCGTATGATGTTCTAGTGCAACTAACTCGAAACGCGGGATTATGTACTCAGCGGTGCAACACCGTTGTTGCAAATATACCTTCACCCTACTGATAAAAATCGCGGTAAGTGCCACCGTCCCCGTATGCACACGTACTTATTTATTATAGAAAAACAGCAAGTACATTAGGTAAGTAACAATGTTTTATGAGTATATTTTTTTTACATATTTTATTTTTTATTGATTAATATTATTTATATTTCAGGTGTTCGAGAAGCAACGTGAGCGTCGTCAACATCCTCCCCCCAAGTGTCGGTTCGCCGACACTCATTATCAAGCTGGAGAAAGGCCACGCGAGCAGCTGATCGCTTCATCACTCCTGACTTAGTCCTAACGTCAACTACTCTGACTCTGCCGTCTGAACCTGGATAAACCTTTTCAATAATACCTATTGGCCAACAGTTTCGAAATAATGATGGATCGACTACTACTACAAGATCTCCTACTTTTAATTGCGGACCTTCCCTATCCCATTTACGACGAGGAATTAGCTCTGGCAAAAACTCTTTTACCCATCTGCTCCAAAATAAGTCTGTCAACCGTTGGGCAATACGCCACTGTCGTCTAACATACATGTCGCCATCATCAAAGACCCCAGGTACAGGTAAGTTCGACGAAGATCCTAGTAAAAAATGATTTGGAGTTAATGCCTCTTTACTTTGAGGGTCCACCGAAACATGGGTAAGCGGTCTACTATTAATTATATTTTCGACTTCAGCGAGAAGCGTTAATAAAACTTCTTCTCGAGGAGCCCTCTCTCTAAGAACGACTTTCAGTGCCGTTTTCACACTTCTAATCAGACGCTCCCAAGCTCCCCCCATATGAGGACTGGCCGGTGGTATAAACTGCCAGGAAACTCCTTTGTTTAATGCTTCGGCTATAACTTGCTGCTGCTTAATTTCTTCAAAAGATTTTCGAAGTTCAGCATCAGCACCTCGCATGTTAGTTCCGTTGTCAGATATGACAGTATGAGGCCACCCACGGCGTGCAGCCATCCTCCTAAGTGCCATTATAAGTGAGTCTGCGGTAAGCATCGATACTATTTCAATATGAACAGCTCGTATTGTTAAACATGTAAAAAGAACACCATATCTTTTGGGTCTCTGCCTGCCCACAGTTACTTCGATCGGACCGAATAAGTCTACACCACAAACGGTAAAAGGTCTTTGATGATGAACCAATCTTTGAGATGGCAAGTCCCCGAGGCGAGGCGGTCTTGGTGCTGCTTTTCGTATTCGGCAAACTAAACACTGTGAAGCTACGGAGCGAACTGTAGGTCTCAGATTTACAACCCAATATTTTTGTCGTAGCTCGTTTATTACAAGTTCATTATACGAATGAGCAGCACGTACGTGGAAGTCCAAAACCACCAGCCTTGCTATGCGATGTTTACCATCCAGAATCACCGGGTTTTTCATAGTTTCAGTGACGTTTGCAGCCGCGTTTATACGCCCTCCTACACGCAATAAGCCGTCTTTATCTAAAAATGGTGTCAATGAACGTAAACGACTATCACGATTAATTTCTTTATTTTGTTTCAGCAAATCAATTTCAGTCTGAAATGATTGTGATTGTGAATAGCGTAACAAAAGTACTTCGGCTCTATTCATTAACAAGTTATTAATACGCCGAGTACCGGTTTTTCTACATTTTTCTATAAATAATAGTACAGATGCGGTGCAGCGAAGCAAGCGCAGCCACACGGAGAAACGGTTTGGATCCGGAATAGGCAAATCATAAATACTATTACAATTCTCCTTTGGTGATTTTATTACTACATATATTTTATCTAACAGCTCATTGTTGCTCTTTTCGTTATTTTCAGGCTCTCGGGGCCAATACTTTTCTTCCGTGTACAGAAAAGACGGACCCGTTAACCAAGAGGAGTCCTTGTTGAAGTCGTAATCATTGTTTTTTGTAGCTAAATCCGCTATATTTAAATTTGTCGGCACATAATGCCACTCATCAATTTTACTTAACTCATCAATTTCACCTAACCTATTTGCAATAAAAACTTTGTAATTTCTATGCTCGTTACGTATCCAATAAATAACAATCATTGAATCAGTCCAATAAAAAACACGTGACGGTTTAATTCTATGCTCCTTTTTTATAGTCTCTGCCAAGCGACATGCTAATAGCGCGCCTTGAAGTTCGAGTTTAGGCATAGTTAACGGTTTTAACGGCGCAACGCGACTTTTACTCGCAATGAATGACACCTGCACGCCGTTGCTGTCTTGTTTACGCCAATAAGCAACACATGCGTATGCGCATGGAGATGCATCACAAAAAATATGCAATTGCAACGACGTCTCATCGTCGTTTACGGTGTGGCCGCTCTTCTCATTCACACCGACAGAATCGTTGCTATAGAAATACCACCGCGGGATTCGAACGTAACTCATTTCTTGTAACTGCGAAATCCAATCTTTAAATAAAACAAATAAACTATCTGTTATTTCCTGATCCCACTTTATACCTACATTCCATATTTCGCGCATTAAAATTTTGGATTTTATCGTAAAAGGTGCTAAAAAACCATGAATATCATATACAGACATTATAATACGAAGAACTTCACGCTTAGTCGGTTTTCGTGATAGTTGTAAAATATCACTCGGTATACGCTTTAACGAAAGATCGAACCCGAACATATCACTCGCGGGAAACCACAAAAGCCCAAGCGTTCGTTCCGGCTGGGATTCAACATTAAACCGTATCGCCATGTCATTTAAAGTCTCTTTTGGCATATCATTAAGAACATCTGACTTGTTACTTAACCAGTTACGCATCACGAAACCACCTTGCTGATTAATATATGAAACATCTTTTATCATTTTTGTAGCAGTAGCGACGTCTGGTAAACTATCGATAAAATCGTCCATATATTGATTTTTCCTAATTGCATTAACTGCATCCGGCATTTTATTCTGAAAGCGCAATGTGTTTTTATTTTGGTTAATATATTGTGCTATAAATGGGGAGCAGTTAGCGCCAAAAATTAATGACGTCATAACATATTTCTTAACAGGATGTTGTATAGGTAATTTTGAACCTTTGTTACTACTTCCGAAGCCTAATTGTTCATTTTCATTGCTTAAATAGATATCTTTCCACAAAAAACGCAAAGAATTAAAATCTTCTTTTCGTACATTAATCCTTAAAAACATATCTTTTATGTCCCCTATGATACCTACGCGGTTTTCTCTAAATCGTAACATTATTCCTAATAACGATTGTAACAAATCAGGGCCTTGTAAAAGAAAATCATTTAAAGAATAACCGTTCGACTTTGCTGCCGCGTCATAAACTAAACGCAGTTTTTTCTTATTTGGGTTATCTACACCAAAGTGCGGCAAATACCATATTATACGTTTATTAGAGTTTTCATCGGTCTCATTAAGTTCTCTAGCGTAACCATTAGAAAATAAGTATCTCATTCTTTCACAACAACGAGTTGCATACTCTTTGTTGAGCAAAAATTTTCTTTCTATTGAGTTTAGACGATTAAAAGCGTTAGGGTAAGAGTCGGGTAAATGTAATTCATCGTATTTCCACGGTAAGCCGACATTCCATTGACCATTTACTAATTCTGCAGTGTCATCTAAAATTTGTAAAGCGCGTATTTCGTCTGGGTTGCGGCGCGGCTTCAAACCTACACCAATAGACTCTAACGCGAAGGATCTACGAACCGCATCGTGCAACTGCGCGCAGGTGCATTCACCGTTATCGTTATCGAGAGAGAGATCACTAGCAATAGATTCTACCGTGTGTAAGTGAAAGATACACTGCGACTGTCCCGCCTTTTCGGTGCAACTATTAATGAAAGAGACAAAGCGATCAGTGCAATTAACATCACTTACCATATGTCCGTGCACACACCATCCAAGCGCAGTTTGAGTTATGTATGGCTCACGCTGCTTACCACGAACACAACGAATGGGAGAAATTAAATGATGGTTGTCCTGACCTATTAATAATTTTGGCTTAGCGTTACAATTACATAACATAAGATCTTCACTTAACAATCCATAATTATTAAAGTCCATATTCGGCACTTTTTGTGTTGGTAAATTTAATTCTTTAATTTTACGCGCACGGAAAGTAAACATTTCGTTATACGAATTAGTAACACTAACACTCACTACTTGAGATTCACACACAAGCTCGCCCGAGTCCCATGCGCTGCGCGCGCGCAATATCACGTTTGCACCGTATAATCCGAGCTCATCTGCAATATCAGAGGATATCACCGTCACGGTAGCTCCATCATCCAGTAGTGCATGCGTATGCAAACTGCCATTCGGTCCGTGAAGAGTGAGCGGCACCATTTTCAAAAGCACCTTGTGACAGTGGGATGCCACCGTATGAGTCACTGTTTCATTGGTGCTGGGATGCTCATCCTCACTTCGCTCCACAGTTTTTAAGCTTTCTTCCAATGGTTTTATCCAGTGCAGTAAACGATGATGCAGTTGATTGCAGCCGTCAATGTCGCAATTACTGCCAATACAAGACATACTATTCGTATGGCGGGGGGCAAGACATTTGAAGCAAAGTTTATTTACGCGTACAAATCGCCAGCGATCTTTGCGTAAGGCGCGCTTAAACCGTGAACAATCTGCGACACCATGAGCCCATTTTCGGCAAAATGTACACTTTTCCGCGTTTTGTAATTGATTACTATTTGTGTACAACAACGAGTGTGAACGGTGTTTACGTTCATCGGGCTTCTTTAAATTATATTGAGCGTGAATATGACTTACTCCTGATGCAGCTGTTTTAGTGGCTTCCTCATATAAAAAATCACTAAGCAATTCTAGCTTCGGTAAATTACACTCTCGCTGTTCATAAACGTAGTCGGTCCATTTTGCGACAAGCAAAGTTGGAAGCTTAGATACGACAATCGATACTAACTCCGGGCTGCGAAGATAATCACTTTGTTGCATTGCTTTGGCAGCAGCCACATAGTTCTTTATTTTTATTGCAAAATTAATGATATCATTACGATAAGTTAACGGCAACGGACATAGTTTTTTAAGCTGTAAAACTATTTTACTCATAATTGTTTCTGGTTTGCCAAATCGAAGTTCTAAGGTGTCAATTATTAAATCGGGTGTAGTTCCACCAATCAAGAGTGAAGTCACTGCTTCTTTAGCATCGCCACGAAGACACTTACGTAGCCGCCATAAATTCTCTGTGTCACTATATTTGCATAATTGGGTAGATTCTTGGTACGCCTGTTTAAACTGCAACCACTCCATTGGATCTCCAAAAAATAAAGGCAGGTCTTTAGACGTTGCTAATCTTGTTAAGAGCTCCTGGTTCTGTATTTTATATGATGAGGCAGCTACTGCATCATTCAAGGCATGTGCCAGCTTTTCTAGGCCGATTTTTTCACAAGAGTACTCTTCTCGGTTCTCCTCATGCTGGTTTCCTGGAGCATTCAGCCGATTTTCAACTTTGCTGGTCGAAGATTTCATAGCCGACTTGTGGGAAGAGCGTGAATGAGACTCCAATTCTGCCATCTCAGCTGCAAGCTGTTTGTTTAGCAGCTTCGACTGAATATTTGCCTTAAGCTTGGCAGCTTCTGCCTGAGCACTCTTAACTTTGGCTTCATTCCAATTGCCGTTTGCGTGCCGTACTTGACGACGTGCCTGCGGTCTTTGATGACTTTTTACTCTTACTAGAGGCACTTAGCGCATTTCCAGGTTTTTCCAGCACTTCATCCTTTAAGCTGAACGATGGTAACACATCTTGGTTGTTCTTGCACTCTGATTTTGCAGCGGTGCCACGTGGTCGTCGCTTATTTTGCGGCGTAGCCGGCGCGTGGAACATAACTGGTACTTATTATTATTATATTTTTTGCAGACGACGTAAGGATCCGGCTCGAAGGACCACTATGTTGATGATGTAGGCCGCTGGTGTCGTCTGGGAGAAAAATATACAAAAAAAATTTGGTGAGCGCGTGTACATCCGCGGGGAGGGAGACATAGGTGTCACCTCGTATGATGTTCTAGTGCAACTAACTCGAAACGCGGGATCATGTACTCAGCGGTGCAACACCGTTGTTGCAAATATACCTTCACCCTACTGATAAAAATCGCGGTAAGTGCCACCGTCCCCGTATGCACACGTACTTATTTATTATAGAAAAACAGCAAGTACATAAGGTAAGTAACAATGTCTTATGAGTATATTTTTTACATATTTTATTTTTTATTGATTAATATTATTTATATTTCAGGTGTTCGAGAAGCAACGTGAGCATCGTCAACATCCTCCCCCCAAGTGTCGGTTCGCCGACACTCATCATCAAGCTGGAGAAAGGCCACGCGAGCAGCTGATCGCTTCATCACTCCTGACTTAGTCCTAACGTCAACTACTCTGACTCTGCCGTCTGAACCTGGATAAACCTTTTCAATAATACCTATTAGCCAACAGTTTCGAAATAATGATGGATCGACTACTACTACAAGATCTCCTACTTTTAATTGCGGACCTTCCCTATCCCATTTACGACGAGGAATTAGCTCTGGCAAAAACTCTTTTACCCATCTGCTCCAAAATAAGTCTGTCAACCGTTGGGCAATACGCCACTGTCGTCTAACATACATGTCGCCATCATCAAAGACCCCAGGTACAGGTAAGTTCGACGAAGATCCTAGTAAAAAATGATTTGGAGTTAATGCCTCTTTACTTTGAGGGTCCACCGAAACATGGGTAAGCGGTCTACTATTAATTATATTTTCGACTTCAGCGAGAAGCGTTAATAAAACTTCTTCTCGAGGAGCCCTCTCTCTAAGAACGACTTTCAGTGCCGTTTTCACACTTCTAATCAGACGCTCCCAAGCTCCCCCCATATGAGGACTGGCCGGTGGTATAAACTGCCAGGAAACTCCTTTGTTTAATGCTTCGGCTATAACTTGCTGCTGCTTAATTTCTTCAAAAGATTTTCGAAGTTCAGCATCAGCACCTCGCATGTTAGTTCCGTTGTCAGATATGACAGTATGAGGCCACCCACGGCGTGCAGCCATCCTCCTAAGTGCCATTATAAGTGAGTCTGCGGTAAGCGTCGATACTATTTCAATATGAACAGCTCGTATTGTTAAACATGTAAAAAGAACACCATATCTTTTGGGTCTCTGCCTGCCCACAGTTACTTCGATCGGACCGAATAAGTCTACACCACAAACGGTAAAAGGTCTTTGATGATGAACCAATCTTTGAGATGGCAAGTCCCCGAGGCGAGGCGGTCTTGGTGCTACTTTTCGTATTCGGCAAACTAAACACTGTGAAGCTACGGAGCGAACTGTAGGTCTCAGATTTACAACCCAATATTTTTGTCGTAGCTCGTTTATTACAAGTTCATTATACGAATGAGCAGCACGTACGTGTAAGTCCAAAACCACCAGCCTTGCTATGCGATGTTTACCATCCAGAATCACCGGGTTTTTCATAGTTTCAGTGACGTTTGCAGCCGCGTTTATACGCCCTCCAACACGCAATAAGCCGTCTTTATCTAAAAATGGTGTCAATGAACGTAAACGACCATCACGATTAATTTTTTTCAGCAAATCAATTTCAGTCTGAAATGATTGTGATTGTGAATAGCGTAACAAAAGTACTTCGGCTCTATTCATTAACAAATTATTAATACGCCGAGTACCGGTTTTTCTACATTTTTCTATAAATAATAGTACAGATGCGGTGCAGCGAAGCAAGCGCAGCCACACGGAGAAACGGTTTGGATCCGGAATAGGCAAATCATAAATACTATTACAATTCTCCTTTGGTGATTTTATTACTACATATATTTTATCTAACAGCTCATTGTTGCTCTTTTCGTTATTTTCAGGCTCTCGGGGCCAATACTTTTCTTCCGTGTACAGAAAAGACGGACCCGTTAACCAAGAGGAGTCCTTGTTGAAGTCGTAATCATTATTTTTTGTAGCTAAATCCGCTATATTTAAATTTGTCGGCACATAATGCCACTCATCAATTTTACTTAACTCATCAATTTCACCTAACCTATTTGCAATAAAAACTTTGTAATTTCTATGCTCGTTACGTATCCAATAAATAACAATCATTGAATCAGTCCAATAAAAAACACGTGACGGTTTAATTCTATGCTCCTTTTTTATAGTCTCTGCCAAGCGACATGCTAATAGCGCGCCTTGAAGTTCGAGTTTAGGCATAGTTAACGGTTTTAACGGCGCAACGCGACTTTTACTCGCAATGAATGACACCTGCACGCCGTTGCTGTCTTGTTTACGCCAATAAGCAACACATGCGTATGCGCATGGAGATGCATCACAAAAAATATGCAATTGCAACGACGTCTCATCGTCGTTTACGGTGTGGCCGCTCTTCTCATTCACACCGACAGAATCGTTGCTATAGAAATACCACTGCGGGATTCGAACGTAACTCATTTCTTGTAACTGCGAAATCCAATCTTTAAATAAAACAAATAAACTATCTGTTATTTCCTGATCCCACTTTATACCTACATTCCATATTTCGCGCATTAAAATTTTGGATTTTATCGTAAAATGTGCTAAAAAACCATGAATATCATATACAGACATTATAATACGAAGAACTTCACGCTTAGTCGGTTTTCGTGATAGTTGTAAAATATCACTCGGTATACGCTTTAACGAAAGATCGAACCCGAACATATCACTCGCGGGAAACCACAAAAGCCCAAGCGTTCGTTCCGGCTGGGATTCAACATTAAACCGTATCGCCATGTCATTTAAAGTCTCTTTTGGCATATCATTAAGAACATCTGACTTGTTACTTAACCAGTTACGCATCACGAAACCACCTTGCTGATTAATATATGAAACATCTTTTATCATTTTTGTAGCAGTAGCGACGTCTGGTAAACTATCGATAAAATCGTCCATATATTGATTTTTCCTAATTGCATTAACTGCATCCGGCATTTTATTCTGAAAGCGCAATGTGTTTTTATTTTGGTTAATATATTGTGCTATAAATGGGGAGCAGTTAGCGCCAAAAATTAATGACGTCATAACATATTACTTAACAGGATGTTGTATAGGTAATTTTGAACCTTTGTTACTACTTCCGAAGCCTAATTGTTCATTTTCATTGCTTAAATAGATATCTTTCCACAAAAAACGCAAAGAATTAAAATCTTCTTTTCGTACATTAATCCTTAAAAACATATCTTTTATGTCCCCTATGATACCTACGCGGTTTTCTCTAAATCGTAACATTATTCCTAATAACGATTGTAACAAATCAGGGCCTTGTAAAAGAAAATCATTTAAAGAATAACCGTTCGACTTTGCTGCCGCGTCATAAACTAAACGCAGTTTTTTCTTATTTGGGTTATCTACACCAAAGTGCGGCAAATACCATATTATACGTTTATTAGAGTTTTCATCGGTCTCATTAAGTTCTCTAGCGTAACCATTAGAAAATAAGTATCTCATTCTTTCACAACAACGAGTTGCATACTCTTTGTTGAGCAAAAATTTTCTTTCTATTGAGTTTAGACGATTAAAAGCGTTAGGGTAAGAGTCGGGTAAATGTAATTCATCGTATTTCCACGGTAAGCCGACATTCCATTGACCATTTACTAATTCTGCAGTGTCATCTAAAATTTGTAAAGCGCGTATTTCGTCTGGGTTGCGGCGCGGCTTCAAACCTACACCAATAGACTCTAACGCGAAGGATCTACGAACCGCATCGTGCAACTGCGCGCAGGTGCATTCACCGTTATCGTTATCGAGAGAGAGATCACTAGCAATAGATTCTACCGTGTGTAAGTGAAAGATACACTGCGACTGTCCCGCCTTTTCGGTGCAACTATTAATGAAAGAGACAAAGCGATCAGTGCAATTAACATCACTTACCATATGTCCGTGCACACACCATCCAAGCGCAGTTTGAGTTATGTATGGCTCACGCTGCTTACCACGAACACAACGAATGGGAGAAATTAAATGATGGTTGTCCTGACCTATTAATAATTTTGGCTTAGCGTTACAATTACATAACATAAGATCTTCACTTAACAATCCATAATTATTAAAGTCCATATTCGGCACTTTTTGTGTTGGTAAATTTAATTCTTTAATTTTACGCGCACGGAAAGTAAACATTTCGTTATACGAATTAGTAACACTAACACTCACTACTTGAGATTCACACACAAGCTCGCCCGAGTCCCATGCGCTGCGCGCGCGCAATATCACGTTTGCACCGTATAATCCGAGCTCATCTGCAATATCAGAGGATATCACCGTCACGGTAGCTCCATCATCCAGTAGTGCATGCGTATGCAAACTGCCATTCGGTCCGTGAAGAGTGAGCGGCACCATTTTCAAAAGCACCTTGTGACAGTGGGATGCCACCGTATGAGTCACTGTTTCATTGGTGCTGGGATGCTCATCCTCACTTCGCTCCACAGTTTTTAAGCTTTCTTCCAATGGTTTTATCCAGTGCAGTAAACGATGATGCAGTTGATTGCAGCCGTCAATGTCGCAATTACTGCCAATACAAGACATACTATTCGTATGGCGGGGGGCAAGACATTTGAAGCAAAGTTTATTTACGCGTACAAATCGCCAGCGATCTTTGCGTAAGGCGCGCTTAAACCGTGAACAATCTGCGACACCATGAGCCCATTTTCGGCAAAATGTACACTTTTCCGCGTTTTGTAATTGATTACTATTTGTGTACAACAACGAGTGTGAACGGTGTTTACGTTCATCGGGCTTCTTTAAATTATATTGAGCGTGAATATGACTTACTCCTGATGCAGCTGTTTTAGTGGCTTCCTCATATAAAAAATCACTAAGCAATTCTAGCTTCGGTAAATTACACTCTCGCTGTTCATAAACGTAGTCGGTCCATTTTGCGACAAGCAAAGTTGGAAGCTTAGATACGACAATCGATACTAACTCCGGGCTGCGAAGATAATCACTTTGTTGCATTGCTTTGGCAGCAGCCACATAGTTCTTTATTTTTATTGCAAAATTAATGATATCATTACGATAAGTTAACGGCAACGGACATAGTTTTTTAAGCTGTAAAACTATTTTACTCATAATTGTTTCTGGTTTGCCAAATCGAAGTTCTAAGGTGTCAATTATTAAATCGGGTGTAGTTCCACCAATCAAGAGTGAAGTCACTGCTTCTTTAGCATCGCCACGAAGACACTTACGTAGCCGCCATAAATTCTCTGTGTCACTATATTTGCATAATTGGGTAGATTCTTGGTACGCCTGTTTAAACTGCAACCACTCCATTGGATCTCCAAAAAATAAAGGCAGGTCTTTAGACGTTGCTAATCTTGTTAAGAGCTCCTGGTTCTGTATTTTATATGATGAGGCAGCTACTGCATCATTCAAGGCATGTGCCAGCTTTTCTAGGCCGATTTTTTCACAAGAGTACTCTTCTCGGTTCTCCTCATGCTGGTTTCCTGGAGCATTCAGCCGATTTTCAACTTTGCTGGTCGAAGATTTCATAGCCGACTTGTGGGAAGAGCGTGAATGAGACTCCAATTCTGCCATCTCAGCTGCAAGCTGTTTGTTTAGCAGCTTCGACTGAATATTTGCCTTAAGCTTGGCAGCTTCTGCCTGAGCACTCTTAACTTTGGCTTCTGCTTCAGCTTCCGCTGCTTGTATTTCCACGAGAGCCATAGCTTTAGCGGTTTCGTATTCCAATTGCCGTTTGCGTGCCGTACTTGACGACGTGCCTGAGGTCTTTGATGATTTTTTACTCTTACTAGAGGCACTTAGCGCATTTCCAGGTTTTTCCAGCACTTCATCCTTTAAGCTGAACGATGGTAACACATCTTGGTTGTTCTTGCACTCCGATTTTGCAGCGGTGCCACGTGGTCGTCGCTTTTTTTGCGGCGTAGCCGGCGCGTGGAACATAACTGGTACTTATTATTATTATATTTTTTGCAGACGACGTAAGGATTCGGCCGAAGGACCACTATGTTGATTAATATATGAAACATCTTTTATCATTTTTGTAGCAGTAGCGACGTCTGGTAAACTATCGATAAAATCGTCCATATATTGATTTTCCCTAATTGCATTAACTGCATCCGGCATTTTATTCTGAAAGCGCAATGTGTTTTTATTTTGGTTAATATATTGTGCTATAAATGGGGAGCAGTTAGCGCCAAAAATTAATGACGTCATAATATATTTCTTAACAGGATGTTGTATAGGTAATTTTGAACCTTTGTTACTACTTCCGAAGCCTAATTGTTCATTTTCATTGCTTAAATAGATATCTTTCCACAAAAAACGCAAAGAATTAACATCTTCTTTTCGTACATTAATCCTTAAAAACATATCTTTTATGTCCCCTATGATACCTACGCGGTTTTCTCTAAATCGTAACATTATTCCTAATAACGATTGTAACAAATCAGGGCCTTGTAAAAGAAAATCATTTAAAGAATAACCGTTCGACTTTGCTGCCGCGTCATAAACTAAACGCAGTTTTTTCTTATTTGGATTATCTACACCAAAGTGCGGCAAATACCATATTATACGTTTATTAGAGTTTTCATCGGTCTCATTAAGTTCTCTAGCATAACCATTAATATATAATTATCAGTTTTAGTTTGTTTTTGTACAGCATTTTTTATACGTGGTAGAGCCATGCTGCAGTTATATTAGATGTATAGTTGTAGCACGAATGGGTCGGCTCGACCGGGGAAGGACCACGCTCTCACAGAATACCAGCGTGTAATGGTAGCTTGATGCTGCTGTGTTTCGTATGGTGAGTGTAGAGAACCGGAGACCCATTTTACTGGAAACGAGGCATTCCATCTTAGTCCTCACGGGTGACAACGCATCTGCATTTTAATTCCTAATCGAGGATAGATGTAGATGTCTATGGGCCACACCAACCACTTACCATCAGGTGGACTGTGTGCTCGTTTGTCACCCTATCCTATAAAAAAAAGCATTGACTTGGTATTGTACTGATATGGTGCTGTTACTGATTTTACAATAAATAAATAAATCTAAGGAGAGAGAGAGACATTGCGGATGGGAAATGTTACAAAGGAGGATGGCCAAATTTCTATAGGAGCTGGACTTGACTTTTTTTTTCATGTCCCAAAGCAAACTATAGTTAGATTGGTTTGTTTTTATGTTGTAAACACAATCACGTTTAAAAATAATATCTAAATCACCACGATTTTTTATAATAACGTAAACAATATTTTTAAGGCTGAATCAAAAAATACCTTTTACTTTTTTTATTGGCCATTTTATTAAAATATAACATTGATGTCAAAATTACAATCAATACAAATGATATAAGATTACATTAGATTATTAAAATTACAACTCAAAATACATTTACATGTCAAGCAAGTCAGAAAATGAACATTTCATATATTCTTCTATATTATAGAAAGCGTGATTCATAAATTATGTTTTAGTCACTTGTCGAAACGAAGTCTTGTTATTTCTTAAGGCAATTTATTTTACACTTTGATTTTTAACGAAAAACCTTGCTTGGACGCTTTATCCGATTGCGACATAGCCTAATAGTGTAGTTAAAATAATTATATTACCCAATAATAGAACATCTCTCAAAGCGCACCCTACGTATGTGCACCATACTCCCTAAAGTTCGATGTCAAATCAAAAAGGGCCGTCTGTCAAACCATCTCGTGAAGTTGACCATTTCGACAACAAATTATGACCGATAATTCAATAAAAACTACACCTACATGTATTGCACTAGCTTGCACAGTATGTAGTGTAAAAAACAAGGATGGCGTAATTATTATCACACGAAGTCTTTCCTAAAAGATTTCAAGGCTTTTTTGTAGTTTGACCATTTTAATTCTGCATTTTAATTAGCTGAAGAGAGTTAGACGCTAGATACCTACGGTCTTTCAGTCTTCAATACTAAAGTTGCATATGTATTGAAAAATCGAGTAATGGTAGGTTACGGGAATAAATGAAGTGTAATGGTAGAATTTATAATTTAGGAGTACTTTAATGAAACAAGTAGGCTAGACAAAATTACTTTTTATTCATCATCCTATCTTATATCTACAATATCAAGGAGTGATGTTGGCACTGGCGATATTGTCGGCTGATGCCTGGCCCACCCAAGGTACCACACAAGCGTCATAACATGTGCACATCACCCAAATGTCCTTCGATTCGATACCCTCTGTGAAACCTGACATGTTCACTATAATAACCTTTCCTGTTGAATCCATATGGTCCTAGTGCATACATGCGACTTAAAGCTCGTTGCAGTGTTTGCTAAATAAAAATATGTGGTGGAACCATACAACTATTTATCACACAATAATAGGGCATCTCTCAAAGCACATCCTACACCTGTCCTATAAATCCCAAATATCATGTATAATATCACTGCATTTATTATTCTAAAAATCGTCGGCATTTTATAAGTCCTTTCTTAAAAATAACACAGTAGATAGGTGCAGTGCGGGCCCTTTGTTTATTAAAGTATTCATTTATTAGCAAGTATAAATTCTAAACATTATTAAAATATAATGTCTAGAGATACTTACCCATTTATATAATTATAAATCAGAAGAAGATTGTGAATTAAAAGAGATAAAAAAGGGTGCCAGAGCATTAAATTCAACTTTTAGCGGCGTTTATTTAACGGCGTTTATTTATAAATTACACATATAACATAATATATAACAGAAAATAAAAGCAAACAGTAAAATCGAAATACGTAAAATAAACAACATTACAATTTTAATTGATCATTATTAATCATCATTGCGACAGTCCACTGCTCAACATAGGCCTCTTAAACTAAGTATATAATGTAAAATATTACATAGGCCTTTCGTGAATTGCCACCCCGTCCCATATGGTGTTGTAAAAGTCGACAGAGAAAAATAAAAATTACAGGAGATGGGCAGCGGCATCTTCAAATAGAATACCACAAAAAACTTTGGTTGCCACAAGTGTAGCAACTATGGCAACAATCATCATTAATATAACAATATTAATATGCATTAAGGTTATAATCATCATTCTGTGTTTTCAATATCATCACTTGATGGTAATATATCATATAAAAAAGATGCAGGTGGATCAACCTCATCTCGTTGCTATGCCCATGATAGAAATCAAACTAAAATAGCAGCTTAATGCTGCTGTGTTTCGAATGGTGAGTATAGAGAACCGGAGACCCTTTTTAATGGTAACAAGGCATTCTATCTCAGTCCTCAGGGCTGGTAGCTGGTAGATGTCTATGGGCCACAGCATCCACTTACCATCAGGTGGACTGTGTGCTCGTTTGTCACCTTATTCTTTAAAAAAAGATAAAATTACTTTTCATTAATCATCCTCTCTTACAACTACGGCATCAAGTAATGCTGCAGGTGCTGGTATTGTCGGCTGATGCCTGGCCCACCCAAGATACCACACAAGCGTCATAACATGTGCACAGCACCCAACTGTTCTTCTACCAACTAAACAATTGCAGCTATACTCTATTATAGCTTCCCTTCCAGACAAATTAATTTCAATTAATATATAAACATAATATACTTTTCTCGAAATGTGTCTGGATTTGATTTTGCCTCTTATAAGTGAATTATTTCCACTTCCTCTCAAACAATACTATGTTACATTAATGTTTGCTTATTTCAATTCTATACCTTCCGTGAAACCTGACATGTTCATTATAATAGGACCTTGCCTGTTGAATTTGATATGTTCCTAGGGCAAATAATATAACTTCACTATATTCTAGATGGGAGAATATAATATTAGTATTGGAATGAGCTGTAATACTAGTAAAATCAGATGTTCGTCTATTCATATTCATACTATTTATAAAATCAGATAAATTATTATTTAATGGAAATCATTCTCTAATCACATTTATGATTTGCTCAGCATCATTCCTGTTTTTTATTCGAAATTTTTTTCCTGTCCAGCAACATTCCTATTTTTAAAATATTTTAAAGTCTCGTTTGAAGTACCCGTTAACAACTTCAACCACCCATCGGCATATGGTCACACAACGACTCCTGTTAGCTTGCTCAGCCAACAGGGATGACAAACATGGTCTGTTGAAGTTGCCTGAAACAACCATACAGCTTTGTTTTAATATAAATGTTTTGGCTAATTATTATAAAACCCGAGCAAACAGAAACACTTTTACAAACAATATATAATTGCAGTGATAAATTCACTATAACATTGATACCAAGACAAAACAAGAAAAAGTACAAAATAAAAAGGTAATTATTACCTGCCGTGGGGCAATTCTATTTTCAAGCTCAACATGTATTGCTTGTTGCAACTGAGATGGATTTTCTCTCACAACAACTTCACGTTTACCTCAAAGAACTTCCACAATGTATGCAAACATGCTTGTGGCCACGGGAAGATGAGGCACCAGGTTCATTAGGTAACCCGGAGTTGACATGCTGTATTGCCAATTGCTGACAGGCATCACATACGTAATCTTCTTCGGTGATCTAAAATAAGAATTGGAGTTGTATTATGATGATGTATAATGTTAGTGTAATAAAATAAGTAGGTATGTAAATACGTACTATTATTGAAGAATTCCACTCGCAGATCTTAGAAATTACTCTTGTATCAAGCTCAAAAACGAGATGGTAGCGAAGTTTATCAATGCATATGTTACAATTAACACAAAGCAATCGCACACCTAGTTGTCTTTGTTGTGTTTGCATGATGTTTCTCACAATTATCCAAGATGTGAAAAAATCAGTCCGTAGAAAAATACCGAGGTCAAAACAAGGAAAAAAAAGGAAGGAAATAAGAAATAACCAATAATACTGGCGCGAATTGATGATCACAGAGTAAGCGATGACAAATGACGTTCCGTTTTACATATGTAATTGAACAAAACGTTAAGCTTACTATGACCTACATAATTATTTTTTATGTCAAGAATCCAATACATAATAAATCAGCATAGTAGTTGATTTGATGTCTACATACTAATTAAATTGAATTAAAATTAACAACTATTTATAAAAACGTGAATAATTATAGTGTTTGAATACCAAGTCCTTTCACACACGAAATGAATCGTCATTAGGTGCGTTCTGAAACTATAATTTGAAATAATTTTGAACAGTTACAAAAATAGAAATAAATGGATAATTTTTTTTTTTGTGGCGACTTAGAGAGGTATTTTTAGTGTGTTTTAAGACCTTAAACAATAAGGGTATTTTACATAAATATTTCATATTGGGACGCTATCATTTCGTTGTCTGGTACGATTTGTCCATCCTCCTTTATTATGTCGATATTAATTGTTAGTAAGTTCCCATTTAGCCACTTAAGAACTTTATTTAATATGAATTGTGCATAAACAAACGTATCTTTCCAACTATCGCCACTGAAAACCAAAGCTGTACTATCCGGAAAGGACAAAATGCTCCCATTAGACACCATCATTAAACGCAGATCAAAGATCTATACCAAAAATAAAGTCAGACCCATTATACTGCGTTAGTATTCCGTACGTAATTGTTTCTTCATCGTTGGTGTGCTCTTCTATTTGAAAAAAGCTGTGTCCTAACTGTGAGATAACTTTTAAACAAAACTAGCTGTAAATTCCTGACACCAAACCCCTCAAGTTCATTTATTAAAAGTGGGACAGAGACAGTGTCGAACGCCTTCGCTAAGTCCAGGAGTATCGCGAGACACTTTTTGCCATCATACATTCCCTAAACTATACGATATGTGAGTTCGTGAACTACATTATCTGTAGACCTACCTGCACGAGAACTATATTATGGCTCTGAAAGAAGCTTGTTTCTTTCAAGGTAGTTCACAAGTCTTTTGTTAATAACGCATTCCAGAATTTTTGATAGGGGTGATAAAATTAATATGGGTCGGTTGTTTGAGATAATTTCTCTATCACCAATTTTGAAAAAATAATACTTTTCTTAAAAGCTCGAGGAAAGACGCCAATCGAAAAGCTGCACTGGTATGTTATTGGAGGGAACAAATACGTCGCTGTAGGCCTATAGCAAGTCACTTGATATATAGACCCATCCTGTAGCACAACTGTTTTAAAGACATAATGACATTTCTGTTGTCCTCGGAGCGTGTATGATAATTAGAGGTTTTCTCGCTTATTCCTTTAACTATTGTGTACTTTTTGAGTAGGTTCATTGTACGTACTTATTTACCAAGATTGATGCAATTCGCCGTGTAATATGCGTTGACTCGTTGTTAACAATCCTTTAAATCCTGTGTTTTTATGAACTCCTATTTTGCATAAGGTATTTAATATTAGAACTTTATTTCATTTTGTGAATTTTGTTTAATACTAGGAGAGGAAAGAATGTATACTAACATCACGTTTCTTCCCAGACATATCGAATCATATATTTAATTAAAATATTTGATTCGATATGTCTGGGATTTAAAATATTTAATTTAAAAGGATTGAATATCGGAAAAAATTAAATAATTCATTAAAAATGCATATATTACATTACATATTTCCGACCGAAGGAACGCCTTGATTAGTTTTATTAATTACTTTTAAATCTTGGTGAGCAATGGTGCAATAGATGCGAAATCTTCACAATCGGGCATAAACCTTCCTCTATTTCTTATGCACGATTCAGCACACAGAGGTCCGTTAAGGACGAAGAGAACTGGCGAAAATTAATGTACTTCTGTTGACTAGAACTTTGACCTGAAGTAATTCTAAGCTTTACAACATTTTTGTAGGTTTGTTCGGGTCCTTCACAAGGTCACCGCCATTTTAAAATTTAAAAATAAATGAATATACCAACAAATAAAAAAATGTTAAGAAATGATATATAAAATTATTGTTCTTCCAAAACTCTGTAAATTTTAGTTTAGGAAAAATTCTTTTACGTAAAAATGTTTGAATTGTGATTCCGAAGGTACCTACTATCTTTATTTTCAATACAAAATATTATTTATTAACATAATTCGTTTTAATTAAAAACACCTAATTATAATATCGTATATTGCCTGATAAAAGTTTTCCGTAATAAATTACCAGGCGCTTCGACGTGTGACGTAAGGTAACAAAAGTCGATGTGTCTGTAGCAAAAATCGTTAATTTATTGTTTATACGCGTTTCAGTGTCTCTAAATGTAAATATGGGTGGGAAAAGAAATAAATGTTACCTAAGTGGTAAAACAAAGAGATTTTATCGCATGAACGCTGCTCGAATGTTGTATTTTGAGGTTATATTTTTGTAAGGTAATTTTTTGTTTGAGGCTGCCTAATAGGTTGCATTTTAACTCATTTACATTAGCCAAACTGATCATTTATACTTTTCTAGTTTCAAGGGAGAAACACTAAAAATGTAAAATATCAAGACCCAGTCGGAAAAGAATGTACAGAGTAGTGCAAGCACAGAGACCGCAAATAATGTCATAGTCAATGTATTGTCCGAAAGCATGGGGTAAGTACATAATTAATAAAAACCGAAATACTCGGATGTGAAGTGATTGACCAGTCGGAGTATTCTTGTGAGAATTCACATAAGTACACAGTACCTATCCCCACTATGGGGCAATCACCGACTTTTTAGTTTTTTTTTCCTTTATTTTTATGCAATTTGCATTACGGCATCTTGTAAGACTCACAAGAACAAACATTTTCAGTTATATGAGGTTCTTTACGTCATCAACATCATCATCATCATTACAGCCCTTCACAAGTCCACTGCTGAACATAGGCCTCCCCCAAGTAATGCCACAAAGCACGGTCCTGAGCCACCTGCATCCGTCGACTTCCTGCATGTCTTACCAGGTCGTCACTCCATCTAGTGGGGAGACGCCCTACACTACGCCTACCGGTACGAGGCTGCCACTCGAGAACCTTTCTTCCCCATCGGTTATCGGTTCTTCGAGCTATATGGCCGGCCCATTGCCACTTCAGCTTACTAGTCCGTTGGGCTATGTCGGTCACTCTGGTTTTACTGCGGATATCCTCATTTCTGAGTCTATCACGCAGAGAAACCCCGAGCATAGCCCTCTCCATAGCTCGCTGAGCGACCTTAAGCGTCCTCATACGGCCAGCAGTGAAGGACCACGTTTCAGATCCGTAAGTCATCACTGGCAACACGCACTGGTTGTACAATCTAGTTTTTAGAGATTGAGGTATACCTGACGAAAAGATATTTCGTAATTTCCCGAACGCTGCCCAGCCGAGTTGAATCCGTCGATTGACCTCTCGGTCGAAGTTGGACTTACCTAGTCGGACTATTTGTCCCAGGTAAACGTACTCGTCAACAACTTCGAGCATAGTGCTCCCAACAACTACCGGCACAGGTGTGACATGGACATTAAACATGATCTTTGTTTTGTCCATGTTCATCTTAAGACCTATCCGTTGGGAGGCACTATTGAGGTCATTGAGCATAATGCTTAAGTCCTCCAGCGATTCTGCCATAAGGACTATATCGTCGGCAAATCGAAGGTGAGTGATGTACTAGCCATTGATGTTAATACCGTATCCTTTCCAGTCCAGTAGCTTGAAAACGTCTTCCAACGCAGCGGTGAAGAGTTTCGGGGATATAACATCACCCTGTCTTACACCTCTTTGCAGTTGGATAGGTTTCGAACTCTGGTTCTGTACTCGGATAGCCATCGTAGCCCTACTGTACAAACACTTTAGCACTTCGATGTACCGACATTCAACTTGGCACCGCTGAAGGGACTGTAGCACCGCCCAAATTTCGACGGAATCAAAGGCTTTCTCATAGTCCACATATGCCAGGCAAAGTGGCAGATTGTACTCTTCGGTCTTCTGTACAATCTGCCGCAGGGTATGTATGTGGTCTATGGTACTGAAACCTTTTCGGAAACCGGCTTGTTCGGGAGGCTGGAAATCGTCGAGTCTGCGTGCGAGACGATTCGTAATGACTCTCGAAAATAGCATGTAGACGCGGCTCAGAAGGGAAATCGGTCTGTAGTTCTTCAAGAGAGCGTTGTCGCCTTTCTTAAAGAACAAAACGACCGCGCTTCTGCTCCACGCCTCCGGAGTAGTGCCACCATGGAGGACGGAATTGAAGAGCTTCTGAAGGACCTCAAGTACCGGTGTTCCACCCGCTTTCAGAAGCTCCGCTGTAATTCCATCCTCGCCCGGGGCCTTGCCGTTTTTAAGGTGGTGGAGAGCCATTCTAATCTCGCTCAGACTGACGTCCGGGATATCATCGGAATAGTGTCGGATAAGACTTGCTCTTGGATCGTTACTCACACTTGCGTGTGGCTCCAACGATGATGTGTACAGCTGCCCATAGAACCTCTCAATCTCACTCAGAATCTCAGGTGTCCCGGAAACGATGTTGCCACACTCAGTCTTCAGCTTTGACAGTTGGCTCTTTCTGGCAGACAGATCTCTGGCAAAGACTTTGGAGCCCTGGTTCCGCTCGATCGCTTCTTTAATACGAGAAGTATTAAAGTTGCGTAAGTCTCGCCGCATGCAATTGGAGATCTGTCTGTTCAGTTGCGTGTATGCTGTCAAATCTGTTGACGATTGCATCCTCATCTCCCGTCTAACAGCCATGAGATTAAGAGTGTGATCGGAGAGTTTTTGTGTTCTTCTGCGGCGGGTCTTGCAGAACTTAGCTCCGACCGCATGGACAGTTTCCACGAGCTTGTCGTTCATATCGTCCACTGCATTGCAATCTTCTAGGCACTGGAAGCGGTTACGTAACTCAAGCTGAAAGGTTTCGGGATTCTGGATTAGAGCACGAGGGGGACGGAGCGTTGACTTCATTAGACGAGACCTCTCCAACTTAACGTTTAGGTTCAGTGTGCCTCTAACCATTCGGTGATCGCTGCCAGTTTTCACCCTTGCGATCACTGAGACATCACTGAACAGTTGGCGTCTGGTCGTCATAATGAAGTCAATCTCATTTTTTGTCGAACCGTCGGGGCTCGACCAGGTCCACTTCCTGTGGGCCGCTTCTGGAAGAAAGAGTTCATCATAAAAAGTCCCTCTTTCTCCATAAAGTCGGCCAGCTGCTGGCCCCTTCGGTTCCGTTGCCCTACTCCAAATTTCCCTACCTTCAGCTCACCGCTTTCTCTTGTGCCTAGTTTTGCGTTGAAGTCTCCCATCAACACCGTGTAGTGGGTTTTGGAGGAATGTATGGCTCTGGAAATATCCTCATACATTTCCTCCACCTCCTCATCGGGATGTGCCGAGGTTGGTGCGTAAACCTGAATGACCTTCAGCGAATACCGTTTGGTGATTCTGAGTATCAGGTACGCGACCCTCGTCGACACACTCCCAATCTTTACAACGTTGTTGACGAGAGACTTGTGGACGATAAATCCGACACCTCCTTGGGACAGATGGTCGCCCTCCCGGTGATAGAACAAGTTGCCGGACTCGAGGATTGCCGTGTCCTCCCCCTCTCTTCGGACCTCGGATAATCCAATAATATGCCAGCGCAACTTGTCTACCTCTTCTTCCAGCTCCAGTATCTTCTCGTCAGTCCTCAGGGTGCGTGCGTTATATGTTGCCAGGTCGAGTCGTCGTAGGTGGCAACCGAACCTCCACCGGAGATTCTTAGCACCCCCTGCCCCGCCGTTACCATGGTCGCCACCGTAGCCAGGAATAGCGGGGCCGCCGGGGACTGGGGGCTGTCTGTTTGTGTATTTATTTATTGGGGGGTATTTGCCATAGTTGCCACGCTTGGCGAGCGGGTTGGCAACCGCAGTTTTTATTACGTCACAGTTGTTATCAGGAAGATGCTGCTGCCCATCTCCTGCCTGTCTCCCTCTGTCGCCTCTTACGACACCCACGGGAAGATATGGGGTAGTGGATATTCTCAACCGCCACTACACGGCACGGGTTCTTTACGTATAATGCACCAATTAAGAAAAAAAATCGTTATCAATTCAATAACTTTTCGAACAATATTTTATAACGAATAAAGTACAGAATTTATAATCTATAGGAACTAATATTATAAATAAGAAAAATTTATTTAAGTAGTAAGCAATGCTCTCTGTGTTGTTCATTACTCTGCATCTGAGCTAGCTTAGTCAAATATAATCAAAGCCCGTACGGCTTCGATTATAGGTATTATACATGTCTATATAAACACTTCACAGTTCCTTTTAAAGAATATGGATGCACTTATGAGTGATGCCACTGTGTAGCTAAAATATGCTTATAACACGAATGGGTCAGAAAAATTAACTTGAGCGGGGAAAGACTACGATCTCACAGAATCTAGCATAAAACAAAAACTTATTGTTATTGTGTTTTGTATGGTGAGTGCTGTGCTATGCCATTGGTGGTCCAGGAAGGCAACAATACGCTCACCAGTCGACGTGGCTGCCACTCGAAAACCTATCTTCGCCATCGGTTCTTTGAATCATATAAAGAAATATACGTCCAATGCTATTTCAGCCACCAGATTGCCTGGGTTTTGTTAGTAATTTTTAGCCTCATTGACCTAATTTTATGCTCAAACTTCTAAGAATACTGTAAATGTCTGTTATTTGTTCGTAAAATAAAATGCACTTAATCTTACCAAGTGTTGAGAGAAAGTTTCATAAAAAATAAAGTTACAAAACTTTCTCGACATTAAGAAGTATCCTAAGTAATACCGTATTTATGGATTTGCACAAACATTGGATTTGTTTTCCGCAGTTGATAATAATAAAATATAACCATTACCAGTAAAATATTTCGTTATTCTGTATCCAAGTACTACTCTTCCGCTTTTGTTTCAGAGATTTATTAATAAAAGTACCCGAGATGGATGAAAGGGACTACTGACCGTAAACAAGCACTTTACCACTCACAGAATTAAATTAGTGAAAAAATAAATAAAGCGAGTGATACATTTTTGCTTGCTATCCAATTGTAGTTGATTTGGTAGAAATCACCCGGGCGGCAATTAGGTAAATGGGGTCATATATTTTACCCTTCGCTTTGAGATCAGATAAAAATCGTACCTTCGAACCTTCATTGTAATAAAGAACTTTCTAGATTAGTACACGTTAACTAGTAAATTCAGCGGTTAAAGGTGGCGTATGAGAATCTATTGCTCCATTTCTTGACAGGATTACAGAGCAAGAGTGTAGACGCAAGAACAAGGGCACTATCTATTCCCTCACTCATAGTCCGATGGGACGATATACCTACACTACCGGAGAGATCAGGCACAAAAATAACGACTTCACCTGCTTTCCAAGACTTGGGCAGGGTTCCAGAGTAACCGCTTTAGGCAAACTGTTGTAAGCTGAAGTGAGAATCAGCTAGCTTGTAGAACCAACAACTGTTGGGTGGAAAGATTCTCGAGTGGCATTTTGTACCTGTAAGCAAAGTGTAGTTCGACCCTCCCCTAATTCGATGGGTGAACTGATATAATATGCAGGAAGTCGATGAATGTAGTTAGTTGGCTCATGAACGTGATTTGTAGCATTCCTACGGGGAGTATACATTGAAGTTGTGAGAAGCTGTAATAATATATGGTGATTGATGATAATCTCTCAAAAATGAGAGAATTCCTGTACCTTTCAGTGGCATACAATTAATGTTTTAACTATACTATAATGCATTTAAAAATTGTAAAAAGCTTATTGAAAGCAAAGAACTCAGACTCTCAAGCTTTAACAAACTATGAATTGTTTTCACAAAGGCCAGTTCACGAGGGTTTCTAATTTAAATAGTTAGGGTGATTGAAGTATTAAGAAAATATATTGGAATACGTTCAACCGACTTCAAAAAAGTAGGAGGTTTCAATACGACTGTTTTTTTAACGTGTGGTACCTTGAGGAGCACCAGCTGATTAGTAGCCACCAGTACAGTTTTCGTGGAGATCGCTCAGCTGGTGATCTAAGTTTTTTTTTATAGGATAGAATGACAAACGAGCACAAAGTCCTCCTGATCGTAAGTGGTTACTGTGCCCCATAGACATCTACATCTATCCTCGATTACGAATCAAAATGCAGATGCGTTTTCATCCGTGAGGACCTAGTTCGAATGCCTCGTTTCCAGTAAAAAGGGTCTCCGGTTCTCTACACTCACCATACGAAACACAACAGCACTAAGCCACTATTTGACGCTGGTATTCTGTGGGAGCGTGGTCCCTCCCCTGTCCAGCCGACCCATTCGTGCTACAACTATACTACTAATATAACTGCAGCATGGCTCTACCACGTACAAAGTAAGTAACTAGTACTAAATAGGTGAATCAATTTCGATAATTATTTCAAATAAGAAAAGAATTATCAACATCAGACCTTGAAAAAAGTTCTGAGGTAACACACATAAAAAGTACAGTCGAATTGAGAACCTTTTCCTTTTTTGAAGTCGGTCAATGTTTTTAATTTATCCCTTGTTATGTACCACTTGTTATGTACTTGTAAAGTACCATATGGGTGTAGAGTGCGAGTGAGAAAGGATGCGTGTGAAAGAGATGACAAAATGATGGGGAAAATGGCGATAACCGTGAAACGAAACAAGTGTGTTCTCTATGTTTTTGGTGGAAAATAAAAGACTTTTTGGTGAAATCTGCATCTTTCTCATCGCCCTAATACTACATAGGTAGATTGTGATATTTTATGGTTATTAAAGTGAGTTTAGTGTTCACATTGGGTAACTAAATCTTGTAAAAAAATGTTATTCACATTTCAACTAACTGACACCCACATAAGTAAAGCCAATACTCTACTACTACCCGGCCGATGCAGAGGTAATAATTTTCAAATACAAATTTATTTTCATACAAAAATTTATTTTTATTTGGTTGTTTTTATTTTGGTCAATTTTACTGAAGTAAAGCTATTTGATGGAGCGCTCACTCTGTTAGCGCACTAAACGGAAACCTCAGGGTTTTGGTTACATGTTGTATAAAAATGGCGGTGTGGCTGCGAAGTTCGTCGTCGATGTCGAGTCGAAAAAAACGACCCACCCGTTTCGTTAAGTTAAAAATGTAACACTATTGTTACAAAATCATTTCGGAAAAAACTTGAAACAGAATGACGAATTAACTTGAAATAAAAACGTTTCAGGGAGCCTGCATGAAAGAAATAATGGTGATCTCTTTCTTAAAAAAGATAATTAAAGAGAATGTTGGTAGATGGACACGATGAAAGTTGTGATTGCGAGGAAATAGAAATTGAGCTCAGTTTAAAATTAAATAAATTATTATTTAAAAAAAGATTTTTTTCTCATAAGAGAATGATTTTGTTAAGAAGTGTTGATTAAGAAGTTTAGTATTATTATACAGTAGTAAATAAACTTTTTTAAGCGACTTATGCTTAGATTGACCTAATCTAACACGTAACCTTCTTGTAGCTTGTAATCAAACGACCTAATTGCAGAGTCGTTACAATCAAACCGTTGTAATTGCATCAATCACAAACAAAACGGCATAATTGCATATTTCAAATTTAAATATCTTATATCATTCAGTTTATTACTGCTCCTGCATAATTCAATTTCATGTAATTATACCGTTTTGTTCGCCAGCTCTTAAACTAATTATTCTGGGTCAGGGCGTTTGTCCTTGAGTAATGTGTGTATGCCAATTACGTCAACGATAGAGGAGAATATCATAGAGTAGGAGTAACGGTTTTGTAAATAAAAAAGAGAGAGAGAAAGAATTTCCTTTTGTCACCTCTTACGACACCAACTGGATCAAATGCGACGATGACACGAATATTTTACGCCAACTTATGCTACGTAAAATATCACTGTACAAGTATATCTTTTCCTGCTTTATATTTTAATTATTGTGAAGAAAGTCGTAATTTTGTAGAATTCAAACTTACTCTTTTTATCACTTTAATTAGTTCGTTCTCATAACCTGTTATTTCCAAGAGCACTTTTTCTTTGCAATAACTTGCAGCTTTCGAAACTCATTTCTGATACTTTTATAAAAAGCTCTTCTGATTTCAGCTCCAGCAAAGACTTTTTAAAATTATTCATTTAAATACCAAATATCGTACCATCGAATAAATGAAGGAAGTATTCCAATACAAAAAAATAAAGTGATCTTATGACGCTATTGGTTTTTAAAATTTTAAAACATGTAAAATAACAAAGGTATAGGCTGAAATAAATCTTAGATTTAAACGTCGACATTAAACAGCCCGTTACAAATCTACTTCACCTAACACGGTTCACTGGAACCAGATCAGTATTAATCGACTCCACACACGCTATCGCATCTTGTTTTTTTTATAAAAAAGTTACAAACAATCTGAAAGGTTACCTCATGGAAATTTTTTATAGGATAGGGTAACAAACGAGCACAAAGTCCACCTGATGGTAAGTGTTTGCTGTGGCCCATAGACATTTACATTTATCCTCGATTACGAGTGAAAATGCAGATGCGTTGTCACCCATGAGGACTATCATAGAATGCCTTTTTTCCAGTAAAAAGGGTCTCTGGTTCTTTACATTTAATATACGAAATACAGCTGAGTTAAGCTAATATTTCCCGCTGATATTCTGTGAGAGCGTGGTCCTTCCCCGTTCGAGCCGACCCATTCGTGATACAACTATACTACTAATACAGGTGAAGCATGGCTCTGCCACGTATAAATATACTGTAGACAAATTCAAATAAAGAAGATTATCAATTAGTTGTCACAAGAACTAAGATGGAGTACCTCACAGCCTATAATTATAGTTAAGGCGCTGCTATTTGGTGGCAGAAATAGGTGTCCTACCAAATCTTAGCGTCGTCGTAGCAATACGTCGTGCCACGCGATAAAGAATCCAAATCGTTAAATAGTTTAGTTTAAATAGTTATGTTAATATTTTTTGTTAAAATTTTGACTGATTTACGTTAAGTCATTCATCTTTACATGTATCTATATGCTATATAGCTAAACCACGTGTATTCATGAACTGTTGTAGCCACTTGCACTGTAAAATTACGACAACGACGAACACTTGATAATGCACGAATCTAGGCCTGAAACAGATTTTTTATACAATATAGATTAAAAATAAAACTTATTGTAAGACATTTTTTTTATTTACCACTGGTTCGGGAAGAAATCTCTATTCGGTTTTTCATCGGTATTTAAAAAATATTAACAGCTTACATTCATAAATGTTACACAATTAATAACACAAAACAAATTATGTAGAGTAGAAATAGCTTGGTGGAAATCACCTTTTCCAGGGGTTGTTATCATCTATAAAATCTTGAATATTTTAATAACCCCGTTTCTTGCAAACTTAGTTTATTAAGTTTTGAACTTTGTGTATGACAAATTTTGTATATTATTTTCTGGGATTTTGTTGTAAAAGCGTACACATCGCTCCAAGAATGAGTGAATGTCACGGCGGAGTCGAGTAACTGATACTACTAGCTTGTGTATGTTCTTAGTATTTACAGAATAAATATTTATCTACTTTTATTTTCGTGTACGTACGCACTAAGTTAAAATATTAATTTCCTTAATTTTTTGTCTGAGCACCTCTTTAGGTTTTAAATCATAGATTGCTCTTATGGCTTTCTTCTGTAAAATAAATATAATTTCAGTGTCAATCGTATGTTCCTATAGCAAAATACCACACGACATTATGCTATGGAAATAGCTAAAGTAAACTAGTTTAATTATTTTAACACTGGTAAGCCTTTTCATCTAGTAGCTAGTTTTGATGAATGGGGGCCCCAGTGAAACTTGCATCTAGTATGATTCCAAGAAATTGGTGGTAACAACAAGACTCAGCTTGTCCCCATTTAAAATTATATCTATATTTTTTATTATTTATTAGTTGCTTGACAACAATATCTTTAAATTTGTCAACGGATTGCATATTAAACCTAATTTTTATCTGGATTTGTCTATCAGCAGGCCTTTTCATTAATATGAAAAGATTATATAAATATCAACCCGATAAATTAATTTAAAAAAATCGATGCTTGCGGTGGGAACGCGACAATAGTTTTACGGGTGCGGTGGCGCTGTCGCGTCACAATCTAAACGCATTGAAGTTTTAATTGCGCTATCAAAGTTCCGGGATACTGCGGTATATATAGAAAAGCTCTGTACAGCCTGAAGTAGAGTGGGTCACTCTTCAGGCAGAACAACTTGACCCGATCTCTCCTTGACCTTTTGGAATTTGATGGCGTTAGAGTAATGCGCACGATACGCATGCTGATCTTGAGCTTACGGTTTCAATTTTGCAGGTTGGGCCATAGTCATTTACTAGGTTTTTCTGTCAACAAATTCTCAGTAGCTATCTCAGTACTGATCTCTCTCCGATCGCGTCGGATTACCGTCCCGTCGGACTATGCGTGAACACCTGTTTGTGTATACACTCGCGCACTATAATTCTGTTCTGCGCAAATGGCTAGTCTTCGTTGTGACTGGCGGCCGTGACTGAATCTCAGTCTGGAGGATATTATTGTTATAACGACGTACTAAAAAAGATGTCAAGCATTGGTTGTTTGCAACACGCGTTTGATTCAACGTGCACAAACTGAGTCTGTGCCTCCGACCACGCGCGCTGCACTGCCGTATGTTCACTGTCTGATTTAGAACGTAGTAATTATTACTTCAATTAGTGAGAATACTCGGCCATAGGAATTGAAGTAATAATATATTTTTTAAGCCCAAAGTGTCAAACTCTATAACTAAATTACGGTAGTACTAGTGAATGTTAGGTTTAGTTAATTGATATGATGTTTGATGCTGGATAATTTTTTTTATTCATTACAGCCTACAAAGTCCACTGCTGAGGATAAGCCCCCTAAAGATTGGCTCATAAGGGAGATAATTGCAATGCTGACCACATAGATTTGCAGACGTAGTTATATTTATAGTTGTTGTTATGCAGACGTTGCTGCTCGTTTTACGCTGTAATCGCTCGCTGCAAATTTTACAGATTTTATTATAAGTTTATACTCCTAAATATAAAATATTATTTAAACGGAGTTAAGAACGCCAGTAGGCTGCGGTGGTGGAATTGTAACGCGGCATACTGTTTTATTTTAAATCATCATCATCATCATTAGAGCCCTTCACAAGCCTACTGCTGAACATAGGCCTCCCACAAGGAATGCCACAAAGCACGGTCCTGAGCCACCTGCATCCATCGACTTCCTGCATGTCTTACCAGGTCGTCACTCCATCTAGTGGGGGGTCGCCCTACACTTCATCTACCGGTACGAGGCTGCCACTCGAGAACCTTTTTTCCCCAACGGTTGTCGGTTCTTCGAGCTATATGGCCGGCCCATTGCCACTTCAACTTACTAATCCGTTGGGTTACGTCGGTCACTCTGGTTCTACTGCGGATATCCTCATTTCCAAGTTTATCACGCAGAGAATCTCCGGGCATATCCCTCTCCATAGCTCGCAGAGCGACTTTGAGCGTCCTTATATGGCCAGCAGTGAAGGACCACTTCTCAGTTCCATATGTCATCACTGGCAACACGCACTGGTTGTACAACTTAGTTTTCAGGTTTTGGGGTATACCTGACGAGAAGATGTGTCGTAATTTTCCGAAGTTGAATCCGTCGATTGACCTCTCCGTCGAAGGTGGACTTACCTAATCAGACTATTTTTTTCAGGTAAACGTACTCGCCAACAACTTCGAGCATAGTGCTCCCAACAATTACCGGCATAGGTGAACATTAAAGATGATCTTTGTTTTTTTCACGTTCATCTTATGACTTATCCGTTGGCAGAAATTATTAAGATCATTGAGCATAGTGCTTAGGTCCTCCAGCGATTCTGTCATAAGGACTATATCGTCGGCAAATCGAAGGTGAGTAATGTACTAGCCATTGCTTTTAGTAGTAGGACTGGAAAGGATATGATTTTCAAACTACTGCTTGAAAACATCTTCCATATGACGATATGACGTCACCCTGTCTTACAGCTCTCTGCATTAAGATAGTTTTGGAACTCTGGTTCTGTACTCAGATAGCCTTCGTAGCCCTATGTACAAACACTTCAGCATTATATACTGACAGTCAATTTGGCACCGCTGAAGAGACTGTAGCACCACCCAAATTTCGAGGGAATCAAAGACTTTCTCATAGTCCACATACGTCAGCCAAAGTGGCAGATTATACTACACTTCGGTCTGCTGTACAATCTGCGGCAGGGTATGAATGTGTTCTATGGTACTGAAGTCTTTTCGGAATCCACCTTGTTTGGGAGGCCGGAAGTCGTCGAGTCTACGTGAGAGACGGACAGACAATATATTTAAAAATGTTAGCTCAATAATAGGCAGATATTTCGGTATTCCAAAACCGATTATCGTAACCGTTTATTTGCCATAATTGCCACGCTAGGCAAGTGGGTTGGCTAACGCATTTCTTTATGTTTATGCGTTATTATATAGACGCTGCTGCCCATCTCCTGATTTGTTTCGATGTTTCGCCTTCAACGACACTCATGGAAGGATAAGGATTAGTGAATATTCTTACACCTTACAAGGTTTAGAGGTGACCAGTGAACGGACATTCCACCTGATGGCATGTTGATGCTGTTTTCTATAGACAACTATTTATCTATATTCAATGAAAGATTAACAAGTAGATTTTAGGTGGTAGAGCCACGCTACAACTATATTATGGTTGTAGCATGAATCAGTCAGCTCGTCCGGGCAGGACCACGCTCAAACAGAATACCAGCGTAAAATAGCTGCGTAGTTCTGATGTGTTTCGATTTACGATTTATTGGTAAAAGGTTTTTATGTACTACAATATTTTTAAAGAATATTAACAATGCTATAAACATTATTAACATTAGCCTTAACCACTCGTGGTAAGCTTAAATTGCTTGTGTTACGAGTGGTTGACGACAGTAGTCGAATGGCGGATTCGAACCCAATACATTTATAAATATAAATAAGGTCAAAGTGTCTGTCTGGAATATCAAAATAACTAACTTATGTTGAGCTGAAGTTATTAGCATGTCTTTGTCTGTTTGCCAAGTTAATTTTTGGATTGGCTGAACCCATTGTAATAAAATTGTGACATGCAAATAGAGAGTAATCACCAGAGGATCTAGGCTATATTATAATTGAAAATTTTGAGAAAAATTACTTACTTACTTAGTACTTTACATTACTGAAAGTCGGACAGTGAATGTGTTAATAGATTCCACCTCAGCGAAGAATACGGCGTTCGTATTGAAATCAATATAAGAGATCGTGATACTTTTAAAATATTATGAAATATGAACTTGAAGAACCTACAACCGATAGGGAGGCAAGGTTCTTGAGTGACAGCCTCGTACCGTTAAGAAAAGAGTGAGGCGATCCCCCACTAGATGGAGTGATGAACTGGTAATACATGCAGGAAGTCAATGGATGCAGGTGTCTCAGGAATGTGCTTTGTGTCATTACTTGGGTGAGGCCTATCATGAGCGCTACTTCTGATTATGTGGCCCGAGTACGAATCCCACGTCGGGTACTAATTCATTATTGGATTTTTTTGTCAAGATATCCTTAGTAACAGCACGGAGTCAGAAATATGGCGATGTTTCCTCCGTGCCTCGGAAAACATGTAAAGCCGTGGTTCTGTGCCTAGTCTTTCTCTCTTCAGGCGTGTCGTATCGCCGTCCCATTGGATCATGAGGATTAAGGAGGGAATAGAGGGTGCACTTGTGCTTGCAAACACACTAATGTATTATTATTCTGCAAAGATATTCGGATCTATGTCTATAGCATTCATAGCCTTAGATTCCGTCGAAATTTGGGCGGTGCTACAGTCTCTTGAGCGATGCCAAGTTAACTGTCAGTATATCGAAGTGCTGAAGTGTTTGTACAGTAGGGCTACGATGGCTATCCGAGTACAGAACCAGACTACGAAACCTATCCAACTGCAGAGAGGTGTAAGACAGGGTGATGTTATTTCCCAGAAACTTTTCACCGCTGCATTGGAAGACGTATTCAAGCTACTGTACTGGAAAGGATACGGTATTAACATGAATGGTGAGTATTTTACTCACCTTAAATTTGCCGACGATATAGTCTTTATGGCAGAATCGCTGGAGGACTTAAACACTATGCTCAATGACCTCAATAGTGCCTCCCAACGGATAAGTCTAAAGACGAACATAGACAAAACAAAGATCATGTTTAATGTCCATGTCACACCTATGCCGGTAGTTGTTGGGAGCACTAAGCTCGAAGTTATTAACGAGTATGTTTACCTGGGACAAATAGTCCGACTAGGTAAGTTCAACTTCGTCCGAGAGGTCAACCGACGGATTCATTTCGGCTGGGCAGCGTTCGGGAAATTACGACACATCTTTTCGTCAGGTATACCTCAAAACCTGAAAACTAAGTTGTACAACCAGTGCGTGTTGCCAGTGATGACATATGGATGTGAGACGTGGTCCTTCACTGCTGGCCGTATGAGGACGCTCAAAGTCGCTCAGCGAGCTATGGAGAGGGCTATGCTCGGAGTTTCTTTGCATGATAAACTTAGAAATGAGGATATCCGTAGTAGAACCAGAGTGACCGACATAGCCCAACGGATTAGTAAGCTGAAGTGGCAATGGGCCGACCATATAGGTCGAAGAACCGACAACCGTTGGGGAAAAAAGGTTCTCGAGTGGCAGCCTCGTAACGGTAGACGAAGTGTAGGGCGACCCCCCACTAGATGGAGTGACGACCTGGTAAGACATGCAGGAAGTCGATGGATGCAGGTGGCTCAGGACCGTGCTTTGTGGTATACCTTGAGGGAGGCCTATGTTCAGCAGTGGACTTGTGAAGGGCTGTAATGATGATGGTGATGATGATCAATCAACTTAGTTATACCTGTTTAGTTAGTCGCATAGTTTTAATTTGCTGCATTTTATGCGGGCGCACGAGGTAACGCCGTATTGTCGGCACATAGGGATTTTGATTTGGTTTCATGAGAATAAATTTAATAGGCATTGATTATCAAATTTTATTTATTAATATCGCAAAATAAAACATCAATAAATATATCTGACAAATAAATCAAGGCAATTCAAACCTTGGCATTCGGTTAAAAATAAGAAAATTATAGGTTTAATTCGGGATAGAAGAACTCATGGGATAAAATAACGCAAATAAATTGAAGGGAAACGTCTGGTCATTAATATGTGCATTATACAAAATAATAGGAATCATTATTATTATTTTCAATTCTCAGATAGCCCGCAGAGCCTAAGATAAGAGAAATATAATCCGTTTGCTAAGAAAACAACAGGATGATCCGTATTTTAAAGCAAATTACTCGCATAGAGTTGGTTCAACACTTTTCTAACAACTCTAAGTCATTACAACTGCGACCCCCATCTAACAGTGGGTATTATTTAAAAGTGTTTAGTTTTTCCAAAGAGGGCAAAGAGTCTTTGAAAACATCACTAAACTTAGCAAGTGTGTTAGAGGTGTTTTTTTTTAATAGTATTGCAAGTATTATTTAGAAAAATAGCTTAATATATTCTGCTTTGTAGTGTGATGTAGATATTTTATCTTTGTCGTAAAGTGAGACGTCTTTTACAGCTGAAAGTCTCATTTCTCTTGAAAATAAATGACACTTGATAACTGAAATCTTACATAATGACAAGTAGACTCGCGCTAGCTTTGTACAGAAAATCTTGTAGGTTTTTATCAAACCTATCTGAATGTTGAGTAAATCCTGGGTAAATAAAGGAAAAAACATGTTTGATCGTAAGTATTCCAACATTTTTCATACAAGTCTAATAGAATAGAATCATTTTTTGAGGTGACTCTCGGAAAATGGGGATCGAGTTCGAATCCCACATAGAACAAGTATTTGTACTGCCTACAAGTTATTGTTTTAAGTCTGGATGCTTATCCTCGTACAATTTATATATTATGTAAACTGCCTTCACGATACAGGAGAAAATTATAGTGTAACGTTTATTAAAATCTAAAAACATCTAAATTTTTATGAAAAGTTTTACTCCTTTACACCTGCTGCCTGGAAGAGATCGCTATGTAGCAATAAGGCCGCCAAATTGTACAATAATTGTATTCTGCTCTCTGTTATGTTCTTTGTAAATTTGTTTGTGGTGTACAATAAAGTATATTCATTCATTGATTAATTCAAAGCGTTTATACTGGTTTAAGCTTTATCACTGGTTCGAAAAAACCTCTGTACTGGGAAGAACAATCAAGATACCCAGCGTGACTATTTTACCTTGTACAATTAAATATAAAAATATTTAGAAGCAGCATGTTAGCGATCACCTCATTTCCCGGAGGTTATAATCAATCATGTACTCTTATGTAGAATAACAACATTTATTTGCTTAATTAAAATGTTAGACTTTTAGATGAATTTCTGTATATTCTTTGAGACTTTGATGTAATAAGAATTACTGACTCTTTGGAGTTGAGTATCTGATAAAACCAGCTTGTTTCTAGTGTTTACAAAATTTATATTACTTTTTTATATAACAGTGAAGTTTTTGAAAAATAACGTTTATGTAAACAATAGCCAATTAACTAGTTGATTAAACCATGGGTGACATATTTACCAATAATCAGAGCTAGTACTCCTGTGACACGCAATTTAGTTTAGAATTTACCAATTTCTCCAAATCTAATTTTCTGCCAAATTCCTTCACTAATCTGGGTTGCACGGAAATTATTTCCTCTGTAGGTCTTTTTCCAATTTTCCACTTCACGCTGACACGATGAACATTTCCTCTTAAATTCACGACTAAATTAACCTTAAATGTAGTAATCTTTCTAATAATTTAATCCAATATGTGTTGTCGAATTGCGCAAGAATTAATATTAAAAAAATACTTAGGGAATAATGACGTTTGCTTAAAAGGCCTAAGAAAATACGAAATACAATTTTTTTATTTTGCACGGCTCCATGGCGCAGTTGCTTAGCAATAAGTTACAGAGTCGCGGATTTGAATCCCGCACCGAACAAGTTCAATAATTGTTCCGGATCTGAATGTTTGTACTTGTAAATAATGTAATATACGTGAGGGAATCCTAGTGTCGAGAGTGTGTGCGGGATTTTTAACACAACTTTCATAGTATATTGAAGAGTAAACATACAATATTTTGTATTATACTTACAGTATAATACTTAAAATATGGTAGTGAGAATAAAAACTTATATGATTCTTCTTCCTCAAATCAATTAAATTTGTGAACAGCTGCACACAAGCAATCTCTTTGTTCCTTTATTCATTGGGAGTATATTGCCATAATTAGCAAGCTTGGCAGTCGGATTAGCAAACGCATTTTTTTAGTTATTATCATAAAGATGCTACTGCTCATCTCCTCTTTCAGTTTAGCTCTTTCGCCTGCTACGACACCTTGGAGAAAATATGAGGTAGTGAATATACGGACCTCTCACTAGATATATTAACACGTACTGTTATGTATTCTGTGGTAAAACCCCGGTATGCAATGCGGGAATTCGATGTTTGCAGGTGGCTCATGACACTGTCTTGGTATTCCGTTCCTTTCGTGGTATTCCTTGGGGAGGTCTATTTTCAGCAATAAACATGTGAAGCTTTAATTATGTGCCTATCCGTGCACTATAAAATCACTAGGACCGCCGCAATAGGGTATTTTACACCATGTAAAAAACTTAAAATCAAAAAATATATATTTATGATAGATTTTATAAAAGTAAACGAGAAATATTGATTTCTGTTTATAAAATTGCATTATAAATTTCAAATTTCCATTATAAGAATATTTTTTTCGTCTGTGCCTCAAATCTGCAAAACGCTGTCCGCGATATTAGCACATGTCGTGACGTCACAGACCCTGTCTGAGGGTATCAGTGTTCTGTCAATGATTAAGTACACGTGCTGTGTTATTACAACATTTTTCATGTTATCGTTACGATTATTGAATTTTATTTCGAATTTTATTGAAAAGGCGTCATGAAATACGAATTCGTTAAAGCAGGAAGTACTAATCTAAATCTACTAAGGATAAATAAATGTTTTGCATGCAATCTCAATTTTTGTTTTGCTGAGTTGAAAAATGGTAAAACATTAATGTAAATACCTATTACCAACTTTTGTTTATACATAAAGACATTACTAGGTGAGAGTAAATTTTGATAAAACATAGTTTAGTAGCTATCATAGTTTAGTTTATTTATAACTAGCTGTACCCCGCGGTTTCACCCGCATATATCACGCATCTCTGCCGCGCGATAAGGATTTTTCGACGTTACTATTGAATATTTTAACATGGAAAAGTAGTTATTGTGAGATAACTATAATAGTTAGACATATGGTATTGCGGATTTTTATGTAGATATTGATGTCCTCCATAAAACTGTAGCACATCACTTTGCTCTATTGTCAATAGTTTCCGCAGCGTACGCGATATAAGATTTTTTTCACACCTTGGGTTACATTAACGAAGTTTTCATACGGATGCCTAAATTTTTTGAAAACGTTCTATCGCCTATGTTCATCAGGAATAATGAACTCTAATGGTGAAAGAATTTTTCAAATCGATTCAGTAGTTTCAGAGCCTATTCAATTCAAACAAACAAATCTTTCCTCTTTATAATATTAGTGTAGATTACAATCATTAGCAATCATTAGTAATAATATCTAAGTTGACGTAATTTATTACAAAATTTGACTTGCGATACCCTTCACCTCATGATGTTTTCTTTTGTATTAAACGGTAGTTAAATATAAGACATACTTCCATAAAAATAATCTTCAAAAAGATTAGTGCGATTTTGGTAGACAATGTATTCGTGTATCTTCTTGCCAGTTTTAATCAAGTATTCTAATATTTAAATACTTGGCACTTGAATCCATAACTTTCTCAGCGGCGTTCTTATGCTCGTATTTGTATTCAGGCACGTTACAACAATGACTTAGATGATAACTCAACAACTAACTTATTAAACATTAAAAAGTATCTTCTTTCTTTGCAAAATCGGGAAAATTGAGGACAATGAAGTGACGTCATGAGTTTGAACTAGCGTTTTCATGCAAAAATTTAAAACGATTGATTAAAACTTATTTTTATGGCACTATTCGATTAAAAAAAATAATTATAATGACTTATTATCAGTCTAGCTCGCTAGCTCAGAATGAACAGCAAACAGGTTATTTGCTCGCGACGCGAATGGCGGGAATTGCAAATTTTTTGCTAACTTGCAAATTTTGCTATATTTTCACTTTGAGACAATATTTATGAATAAAACTTACAGGAATTCTTGTTGAATGTATAAACTATCGAATAAAATTATTTTTGGTTGCTAGAAATTGTAATAAAATTCATAAATTACCCTTTATAGCATCGTTGTAGTATATACTTCACTTGTAAAATATAAAAATATGTATATTTTATGTTTTATGTGTTTCTATTCGTTACTCATACCAAAACATAAATAAATAACTAAAAAATAATTATATCTATCTGTATGACATTTCGAACAATATTTTAAAATTTATTTTTGTGTGAATTTGAAATATATACAACGTCAAGTTATTTAAAATATGTTATAAAACTATTTTTTAGTTACATTTTACACTAAAAATAAATGAGAATTGGAAAAATAACACATTTTTGACCCAACCGCCAAAATGGGCCTTCTTGATTTCGAAGTACTTTTTGCACTTACTTTTCACTTTTTATGCCACAAATTATATATCTACGTGTTTACTATATTACAAGGAATACAAAAAAGTATAATACTTTCGTTTTTAGACGGAGCACCTTCTGCAATGCGACACGTGGAACGCCGAAAGTTCACAGTGATTTCTTTTTTTTTCTAAGTAACATTGCCAGGTTATGGTTTTAAATAAAAGAGCATATCTTTGTATTTTACTATATTATTCATTGCATATTGTTTTTGGTTTCGTTTAAAACAAAAAATATTTTTTCACAGGGCAGTATTTGGAATCAAATTTGATACCGTCCTGAGCCCGTTAGCTCTTGGCCATACTTTTTTACCTACCCAGCCGTAGGTAAAAAAGTATGGCCAAGAGCTAACGGGCTAGGATTCATTTAAAACAATTTAAATTAAACTGTTTTAAATGAATCCTAATAATATAATTATATTAAATAATAAACATTCGGGAAACAGTTTAAACACATAGCGATAGGTGCTGCACCGCTGCCGATTAACCGATCAGTGGAATGGTGGGGACAAATGACATTAACCGAACGGAAATGTTATAATTCATATCGACCAATTCGAGTATCCAAATGAAACCTCCGTTCGCAAGACAATAAACCAGCCGAAACAACCGATTTTGGTCCAGTCCAGTCCAGTATTCGAACTCGGGACCACCTGATCAGGAGCCACGTTTACGACCACTCGACCTACGAGGCAGTAATACGATATTGTGTATTAAATGGTGACAATGTAAGAAATTGAAACGGGTTAACAACTCAAAATCATAAGAAAACTGCGGTAGCCAAGACACCTGCCAAGCCGCCTGGCAAGTGTGGCAACTATGGCAAAATTCCCCTCTAAGACAATCTATGGGGAACCTATGTTCAGCGGTACACTTTTATAGGCTGTAAGAGAGTGGTCGATAAATGAGGTATTAAGTATTGGATAGAAAAGTTATGATTGCTGCTTTCGGTCCAACAACTTTTATCGAATATAATATCTGGGAGCAATAAATCATGTTCTAATTTAGTGTCGACTCTGTTATTAACTCTTGTTTGAACACAGAGGATCGTAAAATGAAGGTTCCAATCGGCTGCCTTATTGTAAAAGACGGCGTTAAGGCCGAACCCAACAATTTAACGTGATTTATTATAAGTGGGCGGTCAGTTTTACCCCCGAACAACAAGCAACATATAATTTTAGGCACAAAAGGGGATACCGTTACCCTCTAAAAGGCGCTCAAACGTGAAAAGCAATAAAAATGTGTGGCGATTACTTTAGGTTGTTAAAGTGTTAATTTTTTTTAATGATGGAGCTTTCAAAGTAATGCTACTAAGTAATGAAGAAAGAGGGAAATATTTTAATTTAATGTAACACTTTTAATGTACCCCACATTATATACATAATACATATACGTGCGTACATAAACCGATGCAAACTCCACACCCCGACATAAGTATGTACACACGCAACTCCACCCGAACGCACAAACGCCTGCCAACACGCATGGATGCACTCACACACGAATGCACTCACGCACGCACGCAAGTACACTCACACACAAGCCCACATTCACGCATAAGCAAACATGCACACATGCTTAGAAACATCCATTGCAAGAGGTTTATTTTGTCTTATAATTAAAACAATAATTAAATGAAATAGAAAATTAAAAATAATTTTAATAAATAATTTTTGTTATCAGTCATTTGTGTTATTGATTTTTTTATTATTATAAGCTCGTTCTGTGATACCAGTACCACGCAATTACTAATAATGCTCTTGTTTTTTTAGCTTAGTAATGTCTCAGTATGACGTTATTTTAAAGTAATTTTCTAGTACAAGCTTTATTCCTTTTTAAAAGGCCGGCAACACACCTGCAATTACCCTTGTGTTACAGTTGTTCATCGGCGGCGGTCGACAATCACCATCCAAAACGGTGAAACGCATGCTGCCCCCTTAAAAATATATATAAAAAGGCATTTTATTGCTTGAATCAAACACTAACTTACATGAGAAAGTCATGCTGCAGCTAAATTATGGTTGTAACACGATTGTGGTAGAACTATGCTCTCACAGAATACCAGCGTAAAATGGCAACTTAATGCTGCTGTGTTTCGTATATTGAGTTTAGAGAACCAGAGACCCTCTTTAATGGAAACGAGGCATTCTATGTTAGTCATCTGGGGTGACAATGCATCGGAATTTTGATTCTTATTTAAGGATAAATGTAGATGTTTATAGACAACAGCATCCACTTACAGGTAGGCTGTTTGTTCGTTCGTCATTCTATTCGATAAAAAAACTAACTCTTCACATATTCTGTACTATTAATATTGTTGCGCGAATAAGTCGACGTCATGTACCCGGCACTAGCACCATCTAGTGTCAGGGGCGAGAGCGAGGGGAGCTGTCCAGAAAATGACATCACTAATCTTTCAACCGGCAGCGCCATCTAGTCTCGAAACAAAGAACTAAGCTTCTAGAGGCTGACACTCGAACTCTCGACGCCTTGCGCGTGTTTACTTGAATATTCTGGATGTTTCGGTGCTAATTTGTATTTATAGGCGCTGCAAGATGCAATCGGGGAACTATTGAATTCGGCGAGACAAGCGAAGCTTCGGAGCGAAATAAAGTGAATCAGTGTGATTAATTATTAGTGTTTTAAAGTTTTAATTGGTGTAAAGAAAATTAATGTGTTAATTTAGGTAATTCTATCGGCAATTTTTATTGTCACGAACCTCAAGCTCGTACCTGTATTCGAAAATATATATGTTTTATCGGTGTGATCTTATGTGAGGAGAATATAAACATTATCATATCTCTTATACTTTTCGATTTGCTGATGAAATTTATCCATCATCTGTTACACCTATGCTGGCAGTTGTTGGGAATAATACGGTCGAAGTTGTTGACGGCTAGGACAAATTGCCGTCACAATAACTCCAACTTCGTCAGACATTAAGGAGATTACGACGCATCATTTTCAGGTGGCATATTCGTAAAACTCGAAGACATGAGTGTACAAACAGTGCGAGTGAAGATATATGGATCTTAGTGATTATCACTCTTGGCTGTACAAGGAAGCTCAAGCTTATTCATCCAGCTATAGATAGAGCTATGTTCGTAGTTTCTCTAGGTGTCCATAGAGTGCGGTAGCCTCTTCCAATCTTAGTAGTTAACTATAAGTTCGTTTGTCACTTCAATTTAATATAAAAATATATACTATTGTTGTACTTTTCTTTTTTACCAGAGTAAAAAATGTATCTATTATTACTAATAAATAAGCTAATAGCAACTAATCGCTGTTTGTGCTGATAATTACACGTAATTTGTTATTCGGAATGAAGACGATCGCCCATTCGCGGTAAATCAAACGAAGGCCTTTCCTTAACCTTGATCAGAGGCCGAGGTCGTTATTTTTACGATCCCCTGTGCTTAGTAACCAAATTAACAGTATATTTTTCACTGAACGAATCCTGTAATAAATTTCGTTTTTTCAGTACTTTGATTTATATTGCACAAGCGATATTAAACGGATAAACAAAATTGAAACAATTCTACTGAACGGCAATCAATATTGAACATTGAAAGATTTTGCCTATTCAGGGAAATGTTATTGTGTAATAGCATTGTTTCATCATCATCATCATCATCATCATTACAACTCTTAACAAGCATACTGCCATATTAATTTCATGAACAGTGCTGCAAATTAAATTTAAAATATAACACAATTGCACCTATGTACTCTATTAAATGTTAAAGTAAATAATATTACAAGCCTTTTTATGATATTAAAGAAAGCATTTATCATGGAGCTGTGATGATGTTACTGAAATACTAATATAGGCATGAAATTATTATATTATTACCGGTATAAGAAAGTCAGTTATAGTTAAATTGTAAAATTTTTATATTTATTACAAGTACACAATTTTTCTCCCAACAGATAAAATTTCACTTTATTACATGTATACATTATGTCCACACATTCTTATCTTTCAAATAATCTTCTATTTTATATTATCCTTTCTTTATAAGAATGCCTTATACATTCGCTTTGATGTTATGAAAATGGAGTGGGCACCTCCTCGTGAGAGGACTATTCCTACCCCATCTTAATCTAAGGTAAGGCGCACCAATAAATACGGCGCGGCCCTTTACGCAGCTTCCAATTACACCTGCGCAACGGACGCCTCGTATCCGATAGATATAAATATTAATTATACAGTTACTCAAAGTTGGTGGTATCTAGAAACCAAATCAAAACTTGCATTGGTAGGAATCCATACAATTTAATAGCTACATGACTAGTAGGACAATATATAGATACGACTACATGCGTGAGAATCGACTGTAGGCTAACCTGACTTTGCTGTGAGTTTGTATCCGCCAAACCAATACCACCGCGAACTCAGGAATTTTATTACTTACTTTGATTTCCAAAGGGTTAATTATGTTAATACTGTTATTAGTCACCATTTTAAAAAGTAGTAAAATATAAATAAATTACACATATATCAATAAACAATTCACGCTAACGCAAGACTGTTAATATTAAAAGTGTCTAAAAAGGCGGTGTAAGAATATCCACTACCTCCCGATTGTCCCGTGGGTATCATAAGATGTGACTGAAACTAAAACAGGAGATGTGCAACAGCATCTTCCTAATAATAAAAAAACTACGGTTGTCAACCCACCTGCTAAGCCTGGCAACTGTAGCAAAATCCTTCCAATGAGGCAATCTATTGGGAAGACCTATGTTAAGCAATTGATTTTTAAAGGCTGTAGTGGATGAATAGATAGAATTTGTAATTGGAAACAATGTATTTTTTAGTTTCGAAATCATTTTCTTTACAAATAAGAATCATCTAGTTTCTTAGGACAAATTTTCTTATATATCTATTTAATGAGACATAACGTTCGATCTTCATTCATTCTTTTTGCTCCCCTTCCTTAACGGACCAATAATACTTTAATACAGTAGAACCCACGCCAAAATATAATTACTTGTTCCATATAGTTAGTATACGATGATGTTGAAGACAGGTTAATGTATTGTATTATACGTGTGTAAATTGTGTACAAAAATTTAACTTTAAAAAAAGGTAAAAGCAAACTTCAAACAATATAAACGAATAAAATAATTCACGTGAAATTTTTAATTACAATTTTAATTTCTTTATTGGAATAAGCGTGACAAATGAGTACACAATCCACCTGACGTTATGTAGATACTGTCGCTCGTAGACATCTACATTTATCCGCGATTAAGGATCAGAATTCATATGCGATATATGATTAGTAAAAAGGGTCTTAATTTCTCTAAACTCTCACCATACGAAATACAGCAGCATTACGCTGGTATTCTTTATTTGTGCTACAACCAAAATATAGCTGCAGCGTTGCTCTACCACGCATAATCATTGTCGATTTACCACGTGCTCAGAGGTGAAGGAAAACATCATGAGGAAACCCGCTTTTCTGAATAATTAAAAAAAACTTTTTTAATTTTCGAGAGCATTGCAGTGTACTTCTTTGTTCTAAACCCTTCTCACAAACGAGAGGAGGCCTGTTCCCAAGAATGGGATGAATATAGGCATTGACTTTATTTATTTTTTTACTTTTAATAGCTACTAATTTGGTAGTAAAACTACGAGTATATGTACAGAAGAATTAACGCATCAACTTCAGAAACTATTATGTCGATATTGTTTTGTTATTTTTAGTTCCTTGAAGTAGAATAATATTTATTAAAATTTAATTTGTTACCATTCTAAGTGAATGAATAAATATCTCAGGGTAATAATAAACACGTCCTAAACATTACATAACAAACATTCTTCCCTATTTTTCATCCTTATAGATTGAATTTTTCTTTAAAATTTATCTGTATACTGTATAGGTTCACTCCTGAACCTTTTCAATACATTAATTTATGTGTATTAAAACATTTTAAAACAAGCTTTTGTTTATTTTTTTATTTATTTAAACGCTTTAAATTTTATTAAATAAAATAAAAAAACTTTAAATTAAAAATAAAAAAAAATAAAAAAATTTAAACTTTAAATTAAATCAATCCCCTTAATTTGTTACATTATATTATTTACAATTTATTTTCTTCTTTTTAGAGCATTTAAATAAATGCTTGTTATTAAAATATTTCTTTACTATTAATTTATTTCTTATTTTTTAGTTATTCTGGACGTGTTCCTAAGTCTTTTCATTTCATTTAATGCGTCATTGTTGGTTTTTGATTGCTATTTTATATCCGCCATTTTGAATTTATCGCTGAAATTAATTATTCCCCGTGTGTGACTTGTGTGCGATGTCTTACACAAACGAGGATTATTTTAATATGTTTATGTGTTTAGGGAATGTGACTGCAATCATGCAGAAGCAAGAGGACTTTACGAGGAGTGCTCTGCTAATCCACGAAATATACAATTGCCGTCGGCGATAACTTTCCAACGAATTCACATTCGTATGTACAGTACTGGCAGTGTGCATGGCCGTGATCAACAACGTACATATTCAGGAATACCGAGGATGTACGATGATGACAGCGAGGAGTACATTCTTGTTACTTGTACATACGTGTTTGTGGAATATGCGACGCGGAGCACGCGCTCTAGGTGTGAACTACATGCGCGTTAGGGGAACCCTCAAAGATGATGGCCAGCACCCGTACCATTATCGTCGACTTCAGTGTGTACTTCCCAACGACTACGAGATGAGAATAGATTACTGTAGATGATTACTCGATAAGGTTGAAGGAGATTCTGAGTTTTTGAACCGCGTACCTACTTGTCACGGATGAATGCTTTTTTGTTAGGACAGGTGTATTTAACGCTCATAATCATACGTGTGTATGATCAACGATAAATCTGCATTCTTACTAACTAAGCCACTTTCAACAACGATGGAAAATAAATGTGCGGGCAGGAATTATAGGTGACAAAACTATTGGTCCGTATTTTCTTGCCCACACAATGAGCGGTTAAAACTACGAGCAATTTTTACAAGAAGAACTAAGCGATTAGCTTGAAAAAATAAATATAGACCTAGTTTGTCGCATGTGGTTTCATCACGATAGCGCACCACCGCATTTCTCCCGTTGTGTAAGACATTTTACCCTAGTTTTGCGTTGAAGTCTCCCATTAACATTATGTAGTGGGTTTTGGAGGAATGCATGATTCTCGGAATGTCCTCATACATTTCCTTCACTTACTCATCAGGCTGTACCAAGGTTAGTACGTTAACCTGTATGACCTTCAGCGAATGCCGTTCGGTGATTCTAATTTTAAGGTACACAACCCGCGTTGATACACTCCCAATCTTTACAACGTTATTAACGAGAGACTCGTGGACGATAAATCCGACACCTTCTTACACCACACTGTACTCTACATCTATAAGCGGTAAAAATACTTGGTTTTTACGAGTATTAAAAGTAATCCGGCATAGAACCAACTTTTTTCATTTCGATATAGTTCATGACTACGAAATGGTTAACCGATAGAATGAATGAAGGAAAAACGACGTAGAATATAAATTAATAATTAAATTAATTTGAATGTATATAACTATGATCAGCACTATTTTATCAAGGACCATTTTCACTACTTTATAGCCCTATTTGTACAATACAATACAATACAATACAATACTCTTTATTGTACACCAACAAAACATTAATAAATAATGAAAAAATAATGAGGGATAAACAAAAGGCGGTCTTATTGCTACATAGCAATCTCTTCCAGACAACCCAGAAGAGGAAATTAATAAAAATAAAAATAAGATTAATGGGTAGGGTGCACTGAAATAGAAAAAAATATAATACAACTTATATACCATAAAATGACAACATACTTAAAGTATATTAGTGACCATTACTAAGAGGAGAAAGAGAAAGAAGTTAAAGAGACAAATAGTGTTCCTTAATTTGTTTCTTGAACACATTTAAAGATTAAGCACTTATAATGGACTGGGGTAAGGAGTTCCAGAGTCTTAATCCAAGAACAGCAAAAGATTTATCATAAAATATCGAGGAGTGTATAGGACATTGGAGCGAAAGGTTTTCTTTGGACCGTAAGGAAAAATCGTGACAAGAGCTAAGAACTACTTTTACGGATTTTATTGCGTTTATTTTTACTTTTTATTTTTAATTCCCGACGTTTCGGGCGCTTTCCAGCACCCATGGTCACGGGGGACTGAGATGACTGACGTCCCGATGTCATTGTTAAACCCGGAATACCTTCAGCTTTTTTAATTATTGTTTATGGTCCAATCTATGCAAAATGAACTGGTTGGTTGGTGCAGTGGTGTTGGGTTTAGTACTAAACCCAAGCATACCACTGCAAGACAAGTGCTGGACAGCGCTCGAAACGTCGGGAATTAAAAATAAAAAGTAAAAATAAACGCGATAAAATCCGTAAAAGTAGTTTTAATCATGTGTAGTGTTCGCGTAAATATAAGAAATCATTAAGAGCTAAAAAATTTAAAACGTTCTTTCAGATAGGGATGACTTGATACATTAAATAAGAGGCAGTATAGCGCAGAAAGTATATGAGTATTCCGACGAAGACGGATTGGGAGCCACTTGAGCTTAGTGCGGTATTCTGAGACATGGTCATATTTACGAAGCCCAAATATGAACCGTACACAGAAATTTTGGAGTCGCTCAAGTTTATTATATATATTTGTCCCTTCTAATAGATAAATGTTTTTCATCATTGTTGAAAGAGACCCATTCAAACCCTATTGGTTTAAAGCGGCACCATAATACAGACCCTATTTCAAAAAGCTTTCCTGTCGTCCATTAGTGTTTTTGTTAGTTTTTCTACTATACTTCACTTTTGTTTGACTATCTTGGTCGTCTTGTGGTCATTATAAGCCAATCACGTGTACCCAAGATCGAATCAAGTGTCGAACCAAAACCAATTGGATTTTCCTGTAAAGAAATTTTTTGTAGAAGCCTGCTGTCAGGAAGTTGGCGGTGTATCATCCCCATGCCCCACGCACTTAAAGGCCCTGTGCCTGTTGTCCCTTCTATCGTGTAAGATTACCGTCCCATCGGACTATGAGAGTGAGGAAATATAGAGTGCATCTGTGCTTGCTTATAATTGTAGTGCCAAAGTATATGATTTTGGCACTATATTTTTTTCCTGCGCAGATGGCCAATCCCTTTTGATACGGGCAGCCATGACCGGGATTACGTCTTTTTTCACTCCATTATAATGGCAAAATTCTTTATGAGACAATCTATACGGGAGGCCTGTGTTCAGCTGTATAATAGATTGATGGATGGATAGTTCTTCAGAATAACAATTCCTATATAGACAACTCCACCTCTTTAATCTTTATATGGAAAGTAGAAAATAAAATAAAAAATTAAATTTGGTTATAAAACATTAAAAATTCATGGCAAATATAATATTAACACCCAATCCTCGTCGTAGAAGCTGCTCACGTCCTTACGATAAAAACGAGACTAGTAATGAATATTTTTTCGTAAAAACACTGGGCTGAAATGAAAACTTACGTGCAATAGGCGACACTAGTGTATATAAATATGGAAATTATAATGATAATTACAATAACAACAGAATATTTTTTTAGATTATATTATTATATTATATACAGCGCTCACTTTAAATTTAGGGAAAAAATTCGTAGTCCTTATTTACAACTGTGTAGTAAAACATAAAAAGGAAACTTTCATTTCTAATTAGTTTTTATTGGAGAAAAAGGCAAAGGCAAACGAGCATACGGCTTACCTAATAGCAAGTGGTCACCGTCGTACATAAACATCTGCCACCGATGATATCAAGACCATTGAGCACTCCAGTCCCACAAAGCATTTCATATCTCGAATAACAAAAACATTTAATAAAAACTAAATGCCTACTTCAATGAACTGAGAAATTGCAACTGAAATAATGCAAAGAAATTGAACAAGAGGAATTGAGTGCGTTCCATCAATTTATCTATTGCAGCCTATAAAATTCCACTGCTGAACATAGTCCTCTCCCTATAGATTGCTTGATTAATTTTGCCATAGTTGCCACGCTTGGCAGGGGGTTTTATTATTTTGAGTGGTTATCATCAGAAAGATGCTGCTGCCATCTTCAGTTCTTATTTCCCACTGTCGCCGCTTACGACACCCAGTAGAAGTTAGGCGGTAGTTGATACTCTTTCACCGCCACTATACGGTATAGCCAGCCGTTTAGTTAGAAGTACCTCTTAGGTATTTCCTAGTAATATTGTAAGCAAGACATGCTGTCAGTAGTTAGATCACTAGGTTGTTTAACCTTTTTTGTTACCACCCTCTTAACTATTTTTAGTAGCAGCAGTACCCACATACTGAATATATACTCTTTTCTCGAGCTTTCACTCTTCTTTACTCTATGTCTGAGCACTGACTGCGATAACTATTATGAAAGGAAATTATTTTATTCATAATAGTCCTTTGAAGTCGGTTTTTAGGTTTTATTCAATGTTTAATATATTTTTATCAAGAAATTTCGAATGTTTTGTATGGATGTAGTAATATAACATACTATTGATTACATCTACGCAAAACGTGCTTACAGTACCTTAAATTCTAAAGGACTCATTTTTTAAAAATAATAGAATCCCAAACAGATAATCGCACCTAGCCATAATCTCTTTTGACAATTGAGTGTTTTGTTTCTATTTTATTAACCTTACTAATCATCCTTAGTGTGTGCATAACTATATAATGCAACACGATGAAAGAGTAAATGTTGTAGAAGAGTACAACTTAAATATTGCGACTAAGATGTTCGGCCTAGGAATGGAAGGATAAGGGGAGATCTCCCACCAGGCAGTATTCAGTCCTGGTAGCGGCCAGCACTCCGTGTGGTAGTTCGGAGCTATTCCAATAAACTCCAGTACTTCAGAACTATAATAGATTAGGCTTCGGTGTGTTTCGCTTATGGTGCGACGACAACACCTCCACATCAACCTCCTAGCTCAGACTGGAGGTCGATTATGCAGTTCAGATGTCGATGAATGTTCAAGTGTCAGCAATTGTCTTATAGTCAGTTGTGAGTCCAGAAGAGGGCAAATAACCAGTGAGAATGCCGTTAAGCAGAAGCGAGCAGTAAGCCTTATTAGATTAGCGCCAATCACTGTAGCGCAGAGAAGTCTGCAGATGATATCTGCACGGAAGCGAATGGAGAAAGTGTACTTGAGGACGATGACGAAAGCTTGAAGTTGAAGTTTTTGAAGCTTTGTGCGTGTCAATATCACGTGGTATCACAGATGCAATTTTATTTTATATTTTTATTGGTTATTAGGAAGGTGCCGCTACTCATCTTCTGATTTGTTTATTTATTTCGCTCTGTCGCCTCTTAAGACACCCAACGGATGATATTTTTTTTATTATAAGCTAAAAGCTTATCAATAGTTTTTAATCATAAAATAAAACGATAAGATTCGTAGAAACAATTCTTATATTACAAAAAGAAGTTTTAGTTTTAATATTTTTATGTAATAGGACAAAAAACTTTTGCTCTACTAAAACCAGTAGCTTGAGTAACAAAGTTCTGTCAATTCTATTGTCTTTGTTATTGTAACTGTATTTGCTTCTTTATCTACGAACAAAGAAGAACATAATTAATACTTGTCTCAGATCTAAGTTACACAACCGTAAGGCTTTTTTGTTTTCTCGACAAGCGGTATTCACAAGCTATTCTTTAAAGTTGTTGCATTAAAACTTTGTGAATTTTAAATTAAGAACTTTGTTATAGACAGTGTTTTTGATAATTACTTAATATTTACTCGTCACTTACTTTTTTTAAAACAAACAAGCGAAACAGTCTTGTCAGTCTTGATATTTATAAAGGCAGGTCATCGTTGCAGTATTCTGGAACATCTAAAAGTTCAATGTTTTATTGTAAATTATACAAGTTCTGGGTCTGCTGTCTCTAGTACTGACGAAGAGCTTACCAACAGCTGACAAACTTGACAATTAACCATCCAAGGCTCTTGTACGAGAATGAACAAAATACAGATGCGTTGTGACCCCTGGTAACTAGTTTCTGTTATTAAAAGTTTTTATTTAATTTCATTTCTATGTATGTTCTGCAATTTTGCAATCATTATTTCACTCACTTCTACTGAAGTTATCGGGCTAAAATTTGGCACACATGTTTGGTTCTTAAGGCAATGCATGTATACTTAAATGTAGCCTATTTACACAAACAAGAATACAATATGTAACTTGATATTGTCATAGGTTCGCAATTCTAAGAAAAAAAATATTTGGAAGTACTGTAGTTGTCGCCCTGATTCATTCATCATTACAGCCCACATCGCAAGTTCACTGCTGAACATAGGCCTCCCTCCAAAGAACGATACAAAGCACGGTCCTGAGCCACCTGAATCCTGCAACATCCTGTATATCTTACTAGGTTGTCATTACATCTAGTGGAGGGCCACCCTACACTTCGCTTAACGATGCCAGGTTGCCACTGATGAACCTTTCTACGCAAGCTATATGCCCGGCCCATAGGCCTTTTCAGCTTACTAATCCGTTGGTCTATGTCAGTTACTCTGATCATACTATGGATATCATTATCTCTAAGTCTATCATGCAGGGAAATCCCGAGCATAAGTCACCCTTGAGTGCAACACATCAAAGCCCAGTTGTATAATTACAGTTTAAACCGGAACACATCAATCTAGCGCCGTAGAAAGAAGAGAAGATAGAAGATCCATCATCATTTCTTTCCGTGGATAGCATGAGAGACGACAAGGATAACAATAATCAAGCGGTGTGAGAATATTCATCACCATTCCTTACCGTGAGTAACGTTAGGTACCATTTCGTTTAACGTCAAAGATGCAATGCGCCTCGTACTACGATTGTCTCTATGTCTGACAGGCAAAGCCCTATAAACAAGAGAGACCCAAATCCAGCAGCGGAATTTAATGTTGAAGAAGAAGATTTAACAGTGCAAACTAACGTATAATATAGTTGTTGTACTAATGGGTCAGCTCGGCCGGGGAAGAACCATGCTTTTACGGAACACTAGATATCAGCTTAATTCTGCTACATTTCGCATGGTACTCACCATAGAGATCTGGAGACTCTTTTTTCTAAGAACAAAGTATTCCATCTTAGTTCTCAGGGCTGATAATGAAACGGGATTTCGATTTTCAATCGAAGATAGAAGTAGATATCTATGGGCCACATCATCCGTCCATATTCAAGTGGACTATGTACTGGTTTGTCACCCTTATTCTATAAAAATTGGCTCTACCACGTTGAAATAGTCATGTGTAGAATTTTGATAACATGACGAAATATTATTTCCTCCTGTTATTGGTTTTGTTTTTTAAGTAAAATAACTTTCTCCTGAATATTGTAATATATACAGCAGTAAGAAGATACCCTAATGTATTCAAATAAGCGAATTTGTCAGGTGACTTTCAGTAAAATATTCTGATGTATTCATAGATGTCTCATGTGAATTAGAACGTTAAAACTATACTAACCAAAACGAAATATCTTTATAGAAATTGTCATGATTTTTTTGTGACTAAGATTTTCATACTCACTTTTTTAAATAAAGTGACAAACATTTAACATGATAGAGCCATGCAGATGTATTATGTTTTCATCACGAATATTGGCGTAAAATAGCATCTCAATGCTGCTTTGTTTCGTACGGTAAGCTTAGGGAATCGGAGACCCTTATAACTGGACAAGAAGCATTCCATCTTAGTCCTTAGTAGTAATATCGCGTCTGCATTTTGGTTCTGAATTGAGTTAGATAATGATTTCTTATATTTACGCGAATACTATACATTGATTAAAACTACTTTTACGGATTTTATCGCGTTTTATTTATTTTTAAAACCCGACGTTTCGGGTGCTTTCCAGCACCCATGGTCACGGGGGACTGAGGTGACTGACGTCCTGATGTCAAAGTTAACCCGGAGTACCTTCAGCTTTTTGATTATTGTATTTAATTATTTAGATTGGACCAAAGACATTTAATTTAATTAATCATAGGATCCCAAGCAAATGGTATGGGTATGGCCCAGTCATCATCGCTATTGAAATTTGGATGTTTTCTTTTTGATTATAATAGCCTCGCGAATCACCCTTAGGAGTAATCAATGTTCTTTTAACAAGGATTTGTGTTCTATCAAATCTGAGGTAGTGACGGGGGTGATTATGTCGGTGTTCACAGACTTCAGATTTTGTGGAGCGTCGATTCTTCACATCAGCTATATGTTCTTTGACGCGGGTTTTAATTGATCTTTTAATTAGTCTTTTTATTAGTATTCTTTTTTGAATTAGAGTATTATCGAAAGGACTTACGAAGAAATTATCTGTAGTGTCGATGAATCTTTATTTAAAAAAAAGTATGCGGAACGAAGATTTGGAGGTTGAAGTTCAGTGTCTAAAGCGAATCATCCCAAAGACGAATTTATAGCGTTAAAGAACATACGCAATTAACCAGAACCGATTCTCCGCGCAGATAAAGGAAATGCCACGGTAGTCATGGATATGTAAGATTATAATTCTAAAATACAAGACTGCTGCTGTGTTTCGTATCGTGATTGTAGAGAACCAGATACTTTTTTTACAGGAAACGAGGCATTTCATCTCAGTCTTCAGTATACACATAACAAATATGTATAAATTTTAAAAACATCTACAAATACATACATACATTTTCCTTATATCGACTTATTTTGCTCTCAAATCGGTTATTTATCTTAAATAATAGGCCACATCATCATCCAAAGCATTGTATTATTACGACGAAGGAGAAAATTTTTACAAGTACTCATTTCTTCTACCCACTCACTGTTATTTCATCGCTGCCGAAAATAAATTACCATAATAAGATGTAAAGCGTGAACAACGAGTGACATGACTCACCTTTGACATTTTTAGTAATAGTCATTTTTGAGGTATTAAAAAGATATTTTAATGGAATAAAAGTTAAATATGTTGTCATCCCTGTGGACTAAGATGGATTGCCTTATTCTACGTAAAAGGGTCGCCAGATCTCTACACTTATCATACTCAGCGTTAAGCTGCTATTTCTCGATGGTATTTTGCAAGACCGTGGTACTTTCGTGGCAAGACTACCCATTGAGATGATTGCATAATATAAAAGCAGCGTAGTTCTACCGTATTTATAAATAACATTAAAAGGAAAGATTAAAAATAATGTTACAACATTACACTTCCAACTGCTGTGCACAAGCTTCCTTTCTTCTTTGCTTGCGAATGCGTTGTTATCTTGTAAAACTAAGATGGAATGCCTTTTTGTCAGTAAAAAGAGTCACTATTTCTTATACGCTTGAGTACTACTTCTGATAACGTACTTAACGGAACCACTGTTTTTTTTTTACATATTTCAAAAGTGACGAACGAACATTGTCTATCTCATCCCTTACTTCTCCTTCATAAATTTCCTCATATGGAATTTTACCATAGTTGCCTCACTTAGCAAGTGGATTGTCAACCACAGTTTATTATTCATTTATAGTCATTAAGATGCTGCTGCCTATCTCCTGTTTCAGTTTACCTCTGTCACCTTTTACGAAACCCGTGGCACGATTTTTTCAAAGGATAAAGGTGACAAACGAGCACGCAGTCAAACTGATGGTAAGTGATTCATGTGGCTCATAGACATCTACATCTATCCTCGATTACGATTCAAAATGCAGTCACCCGAGAGGACTAAGATGAAATGCCTCGTTTTCCGTAAAAACAGCCTCCGGTTCTCTTCACCCACCATACAATACACAGCGTCTTTAAGCTTCTATTTTGCGCTGGTATTATGGGAGAGCGTGGTCCTTCCCCGGTCGAGCCAATACATTCGGGCTACAACCCAGTTACGTTTTCGGATGTAATGGTTTCGGATGTAAATGAAAATTCTTTACGTTTGAATACTGATTTTGATAATTCACTTAACGGGAACCACAGTGTTTTTGTCACATATCTTATAAAAGGAAAACTGTTATCGTGTTTTTATTTCTCATTTTAAATCTATATCCATGTTTGTCAATAGTATGAAACCTAACGAATAATAGCATATACGATGCTAGTATTTCGTTTGTTTCCTTAGTCGTTATAGTTTTCTTTGAGGGGAAAGCGTTGTTTTCATACGTTACGGAGAAATCAGTAGCGCGCGAAATGAGTTTCATTCCACCCCTTTTCGAAATAACGATGGAAGAAGACAATTCGTTTATATTATAAGTTCGAGGAAGGGAGACATATCTATGTATAAATACTTATTATATATATATATATATATATATATATATATATATATATTTATATATATATATATATATATATATATATATATATGCATAATTGCAAGCGTAAGGTAAACAACATTTATGTTATTGTCCTTCAGGTTGAATTTCAGTCTCGGTGGCTAATTTTAAATAGTCATCTGCGCACGACAGTATGGCACACTATATACCCTTACTCCCTCAGTTCGATGGGATGGAAAATTGATATAACTCGAGATAGATCAGGCGCAGTGCCAACGTCTTTCCGTGCCTTCCGTGAAACGACGGTAAAGCACACCTGATTTATTAACTTTGAGCTGCTATTGAGAATATCTTGACAGAAAAATCCACTAACTGATTTTGGCCCGATTCATGCCCATGACCTCATTAGCAGTAATCGCGATTATGACTATACAAACGAGGTAGTCAGTTATAGCATTGTTACTGATCCGCCCAAAATGCATAACTTTTTAAGTTATACTCGTACGCTCAAAAGTATTTCGCAAAAACTCTGACATTTTACATATTTCCAACTTATTATTCGTGGAATCAGATCGTCAAAAATCTATTTCATACAGCGAAAATTCTCAATGTATTGCAACTTTGTGGCGTCTGTATACGCAAATTGTTTTTAATATTTGCGATATTATTTTATTGTTAAATCTTTACTCGCATTGTACAAAAGTAAACGATTGTAAGTAAAATAATTAAGTCTTTAAAATTGAGTGCACTTCTGCATTCTGGCCGAGTGTAAAACTGGAGGAAAGGGTTTGATTACACGGACGGACACAGACGGCATTAACTGATCTGCCGTCTAATTCAAACATTCTACAAATTTAAATAAAGCTAGTCTTGACGAAGATCAATAAAAAAAAACAGCCTTAAATAACACATAACTGATATGAAGAATCGACTCCCTGGAAAATCTGGGAAGGCTGCAGTCTGTGACCACGTACAGGATTGCCATCGTTACTACGTCAGATTTGATAAACCACAAACCTATAAAATATTCACCACCAGTCGCATTTGCAACATTTTCACCAACTCCTCACTAATTCTTTCTACGTGTCCAAACCATCGAAGCATTTTTCTAAAACCTAATCAAAAAATCTGTTTAGAAACCACACTTTTCCTTAACATTAGCCTTAACATACCTCATTTCTACAGCATTAATTTTACTCTCGCGCTTCTCTTGCCACACCCTACTTTCACTACCATACATTAAGATAGGGATTATCGCCAATTTTGTTCAGCTCCATATGATTTCCACATTTACAATAAAAATTTATACAAGCACATCCAAAAAATTATAATATTATTATCGCGAAATAACGTACGTTAATAAATATGAATTACAATAACCGCTTCATTACCCACAGGTTAATGTCATTATATTCATATACAATTTTATGCAATGATACAATCCTTTGTTTTAGCGAACGTTAAATATCTTACGTAATCGTTATTATTTGAAACACATATTATGTTACATTAACCAACCATTTTAAACAACCAGCCCTAAAACAGTATTGTGAATTGCTAGACGTACCTTTTGTGACACGTCTGACCTCCCACAATAGAGTGAACCGCCCTATTTACTATAGAGGAATACTGATACCGTACAAAAATAAAAATAAAAAATATTTTTATATAATTGTTTATTTGAACTTAGTTGAAGGTATACTCGTACTACAGAAACCACTTACATCAGGTGGATCGTTAGCTCGTGCAATGTCCTCCAGACTGAATGTCGGTTACGGCAGAAAGTCTCAACAGAGATAATTCATCTGTGAAGGACAGGACTAAAGTGCACGAGTGTATACGCAAATATGCATGCGTCTTGCACAAGTGATATTTCTACACTCTCATATTTCGATGAGATGATAATCCGAAACGACTGAAGATAAATCAGGCACAGAACCTACGACTTTACGTGCTTTCCGAGGGAATAACACCGCCAACTTCCTGACTCAGGCCTACTACTGAGAAAAACTTAATAATTTATTTTGACGCGACTCGGAATTCTCAATGTCATCAGTTGCGTTTACGACCAAAGAGGTATATATATAATTGAAAATATAATATTCGCAATAGTCTGGCAACCCTTTTAGATTTACAGGACTGCGTAGGTTTAGCGTAATAAAATTCGTTATATTTCACGACCCCGAAGGAGGCCTATCGAAAACAATTTTAGTGTCGAAGTCATCGTAAGAAAGGTTACGTATCTAATTTAAAAGTTTTAATGTTATAAAAGAAAGTGGCCAGCGATAAAAATAGATCCTGCTCGTTATTTTCGCTAGTAAACACGTCACCACAGTACAAATACGAAAAGTTATACTTCAATTATATTGAAGAAACTGTAGTGTTGACAGCATAATAAATTATTTCATCAGATAATTGGATTTGCTGATTTAAGGATAGACTGAAGATTCAATCAGATTATCTTACAAAGTAAGATTACTTTTATTTTAAAAATATATAAATAAGATCTTAATATGACCGTGTATGATTTTTTTTCATAGAATAAAGGTCATAAACGTACACATTGCCCACCGTATGGTAAATGGGTGCTGTGATAAGTAGATATCTACGTATAACCCTGATTACAAATAAAATTGCATAATATGCTATGAGGACTAAGACGAAATGCCTCGTTTCTAATGTTTCGTTTGTAAACATTAGAAACGAGTTTTAGAAAGGGATATCGCGATCGCAGTGCGAGGCGAGTTTCACATATGACATACACATACGCACACGCGCGCACGCGCACGTACACAAACGTACGTACACACGTGCACACACGCAAACACCGACACATACACACACATACAAAAAAACACACGCACTATAGAGGACTATACTGGAGCTAGGGTTACAATGATGTTTATAAATTGTTTGTGTTGTAATGAAGATTCTGCATTTTTCAATTTTCAATTGAAAATAATTGTGAATCTATATTAGGTATTGTCCAAAAATGAAACGTACGGAATTCAAAATCTAAAAAAAATCTACATAATAGCTTCTGAAGTGGGTGCTGTTGTTTATCGAAGAAAAACGAGTAAAGCCCGGCTTCAAAAACTATATGTGAATTTTTTTTCTGTTTATTAAGTCAGTAAAAGTAAAAGCCCCGATGAGGCAATATATAATGGAGATATATGTTCAGCAGTGGACATATTAAGGCTGTAATAATGAAGATGGTGAGTGAATATGATTAATGTGACGATGATGATGACAAACAATACATTTATTTATTTTAATTGTACATATGTACTTAAATACGAGCAGATTGTCTCAATAGAAGCAAAAAGTGAAATCGGATTACGTAAATGGTCCCTTTCAGATCTGGGCTCCGTTTTTATTTTTTGCTCATAAATGTAACGATCCGTCCTTAAATGCGGCATAAAGGACGGACTATTCTTGCACGTTCTTAAAATAAAAGCAATATCAAATAAATCGTAACGAATTTATTACCTGTAACAAATACAAAGAAAGTCCTGGGTTCGAGAACATTTTTTATTAACATCTGTGATTGAAATGGAAACTTTTATAAACAAAGGAGCCATGACGGCTTAGAATAATTTAGATTATCTATATCCATACGTGGTAGAGCCAGTTAAGTAGTATAGTTGTAGCACGAATGGGTCGGCTCGACCGGGGAAGGACCACTCTCTCACAGCGTAAAATAGTTGTTTAATGCTGCTGTGTTTCGAATGGTGCGTAGAGAACCGTAGACCCTTTTTATTGTAAACGAGGCATTCCCTCTTAATCCTCACGGGTAACAACGCATCTGCATTTTGATTTGTAATCAAGGATAGATGTAGATGTTTATGGGCCGCAGCAACCACTTACCATCAGTTGGCCTGTGTGCCAGTTTATCACCCTATCCTATATAAATTTACTTTTATAAAATACATGTTGCAACTAATTCTCATTGCAAGCCTTTTTTTCTTATACCTCTGATATGGAAAATACTCTGTCCTGTGAAAAATCAACAAAAATCCAGCGAAACTTTTACTCACAATAACATCCACACAAAAATGAAACTGTAGTCATCGTCGTCATTATTACAGCCATTCACAAGTTCAATGCTGAGCGTAAGCTACCCCAAAGAAATGCCACATGCTTCCGAATCCATTGAATGCAGGATGCATTTCGTCACTCCATCAAGTGGCAGGTTACCCTACACTATGAATAAAAGTACAAGGCTGCCACTCGACCTTTCTTCCCATCGGTTGTTTGACCTTCGGGCAATATGGCCGACTCATTGTCACTTCAGCTTATTAATCCGTTGGGCTATGTTGGTCGCTTTGGTTCTACTGCGGCCTCCTTATTTCTAAGATTATCACGCAGAGAAACCAACCCCGAGCATAATCGTCTCCATAGCACGCTGAATGACCTTCAGCGTCCTCATACGGCTAGAAGTGAAGGACCACGTCTCAGATCCATAAGTAGTCACTGGCAACACACACAGGTTGTACAATCCTGTTTTCAGGTTTTGAAATATACCTGACGCGCAGATATGTAGTAATTTCTAGCCGAGTTGAATCCGTCGATTGAACTCTCAGTCGAACTTGACTTACATATTCGACTATTCCCAGTCCTATGTCCCAGGTCCCAGGTATACGTCAACAACTTCGAGCATAGTGCTCCCAACAACTACCGGCATAGGTGTGACATGGAAATTACTAATAATCTTTGTTTTGTCCGTGTTTATCGCATGACCTATCCGCAGGGAGACATATTGAGGACATTGAGCATAGTAGTTAGGTTCTCCAGTAATTCTGCAATAAGGACTATATCGTCGGCAATTCATAGGAGCTACTCGCCATATATGTTAATACCGTACCCCTTCCAGTTCAGTAGCTAGAAAACGTCTTTAAATGCAGCGGTGAAGAGTTCCGGGGATATAACTTCACCCTGTCTTACACCTATTAGCAGTTGATTAGGTTTCCTTCCATTCTTCCTTCAGCACTTCTATATACCGACAGTCAACTTGACACCGCTGAAGGAAATGTAGCACCGCTCCAAAAACACAGGGCAAAGTGGCAGATTGTACTATTCGGTCTTCTATACAATCTGTCACTGAGTATGTATGTGATCTATGGTACTATAGCCTTGTCAGAAACTGGCTTGTTCAGGAGACTGGAATTTGTCGAGTCTGCGTGCGACACGATTCATAATGACTCTCGGAAACAGCACGTAGATTTGGCTCAAAAAGGAAACCGGTCTGTAGTTCTTCAAGAGAGCATTGTCGTCTTTCTTAAAGAACAAGACTACCGCATTTAAATAAAACTAGTTTTTACGGATTTAATCGCGTTTAAATTTTTATATTCCCATCGTTTCGAGCATTTTACAGCACCTGGTCACGGGGAGGTTTAGGTGTTCGAAGTCCAGATTTCATAGTTAAAAACCGTTACGCACAGATTAAAATTAGATATTAATTCAGACCTTGTATAATCCTATAATATTCAAGTGCAACTTGTCTTCTTCTTCCAGCTCCAGGATCTTCTCGACAGTCCTTAGGGTGCATGCATGTTGCCAGGTCGAGTTGTCGTAGGAGATGACCGAACCTGCACCGGAGTTTGTTACGAGTAGCACCCCCTGCCCCGCTGTTACCATAGTCGCCATCGTAGCCAGAAATAGCGGGGCCGCTGGGGTCGTTTATTTGCGTCGTTGCTCATGGCCATTTTTTTTGTTGTACAGTTGCTGCTATCAGGAAGATGCTACTGCCCATCTGCCTGTTCCCTCAGCCGCCTTTTGCAACACCCACGGGAGGATATGAGGTAGTGGATGATCTTAACCGCCACTACACGGTTTTTAGTATTGTTATTATAAAATAATAGCTGTTAGACTTTTTAATATTTTATTATATGTAAGGCTAGGCTTCGTATATTATGTATATTAACTTGATTTTTTAAAACTGTGGATTGTCCTTTTTCTTATGATGTCAGGTTTCTTATGAGAGCTCGTAGAGTGAATTTTTAATCATTAGAAAAAATTAATAAGATAAAATTATGTCATCCTACCGAATCTTGGTTATGGCGGCTAGTCTCAGCGGAGATTTGCCGTCTGCGCAGAATAGAATTGTAGTGCCCAATTGTATGCGCAAACAGCGCAAGAGAGTGCACCTGTACTCTCTATTCCCTCACTCTCGTAGTCCGATGATACCGTTATCCAACATGACCGTAGAGAGATCAGACGCAGGGTCTACTGCTTTACGTGCTTCCGAGGCATGGGGGTGTAATACCGCGAATTTTCTGACTGTGGGCTACTATCGTTTTAGTAATTAAAAACTTTAATAATTAATAGACAAACTCAATAACTAATGTAGGCGTTACCCGAAATTTTAAGCCGGAAAAACTTTACGTGAATACTGCACTTACAATCACGTACGCTAATATTATTACACGACTCATGTTTTTAGTAGGGGTGGGAGCAGCTTTTTGTATATACTTATTTTAATATTTCGAAAAAAAAATTAAAAAAAAGCTTCACCTTAATCTCAACTTTGATGACCGTAAGATTATTAGAAGTTATCGCGTAACATACTTTAATAATATATAGCCAAATTAAGAATCTATTCCTTTTTTAATCGGCGTAACAAGCGGTAAAATTCTTATACTTCAATATAAAAAATGAGAATATCATCATTGTAGTCGATTAAATACGCATTATTAAGGAAAATTTAAAAAACACTAGTCAAAAGTTGATCAATTTTTTATGTGATCACAAGACAAACTCTAGATTCAAATAAAAGGAATTATCAAAATTGGTTCACCTAGAAAAAAGTTCCGAGGTCACACATAAAAAACAAATATACTGATTCAAACTACTTTTACGGATTTTATCGCATTTATTTTACTATTATTTTTAATTCCCGACGTTTCGGGTGCTTTCCAGCACCCATGGTCACGGGGGACTAAGATGAATGACGTCCCGATGTCATTGTTAAACCCGGAGTACCTTCAGCTTTTTTTAATTAAAAATAATAGTAAAATAAACGCGATAAAATCCGTAAAAGTAGTTTGAATCAGTATATTTGTTTTTTATGTGTGACCTCGGAACTTTTTTCTAGGTGTAGTGTTCGCGTAAATATAAGAAATCATTAAACAAATATACTGCCAAATTGAGAACCTCCTACTTTTTAAAGTTGGTTGAAAATGGTACATTGTGCCAAATATTATGTTCTTATTAACAGTTCTCAAAGCACCGTTTAAAAAAGCAATTCCTTATTTTGAGTTTAATTTAATTTAAAAAAATTCTGATTAATTTCTTTGTAAATTACTAAACCCAATATGAACTATCTTATACATAATTTAGGAGAGAAGAGAGCTGGTGACAGAATAATAAAAGCGTAGCATTCTCTCACCCGATTTTTCATTATTTATTCTCATCCGTATTTTAATACCGATTAGTAAGCTGAAGTGGCAATGGGCCAGCTATATAGCTCGAAGAAGCGTCAACGGAAGTAGAGGAAAGGTTCTTGAGTGGTAATCAAAAAAATTAACAATTGAACCTGTTACAAATACGAGTTTTTCTATGAGTATCTCTAGTCAGTCTTGAAATGAAAAAAATAAGTTAAAAAATCTTTGTTGCTAACGTTAAACAATGTTAAAAATCTTTCAAAGAAAATTAAAAAAAATCATCTAAGATCCGAGTAATAATATAAAACCATGAGTATTTTAAGACTCATATTTATACTATGCGAATCTTAGTTGATCAATTTTGTAACTTCGTTAATATAATCGATTTCCGAAAAGTAACAATCCCTATTGCAACAATTACAATAATTTTATACATGGATTAATTAACAAACTCTTTTTAAACTCCTCAATACGTTATATTACAACATGTAAAAGTGAAAATTAATTACCTTTACTTACATATTAGGCACATGATTGTGACTCATAATGAAGGCCCGTTCGTACCCCTTTATGTTGATATGACTGTTATTAATAAAACAACAAACAAATGTGGAGTAACGCCTTTTATACGTTTTGTCTTTGTCAACTAGTAAAACGCCTTTCAGAGGAAAAGCCTCCATTTGTTCGAAGACAAATGATCGGTCCTTATGAAGTCACTCAAATGGTATTTGTTTATCTCAACACTAGTTAGCTGTTATTAAATTAATATAGTATAGTATTGTCCGACTACTTATGGATGTTGTCTGTAAAATAAACTAACTGTGTCATCACCATCATTATTACCATCATCATCCCAGCATAGCCACTCGAACACTGTCGGTTGCTTAAGCTATATTGGCGGCACATTGTCACTTCGATTCGTTGATCCATTCTAACTTTACTCTTATCTTTTCTGAATTTGTTGAGTGACTAAGTCTTATGACTGTACTCGACTTTAAATATGTTAAGCTCTAAATGGATCACTTAAAGCGAATCTTCAAAATGAGGACTGCTTAGAAACAGGTTATTATAATAATGATGATGGATTGGTAATTTCTGTGTATCATATCACAATATACTTATGGATTACGGACTATAATATATTAAACATAGCTCGAAGAACCCTAATTTATATACGTAGTAGAGCCATGCTGTAGCTATATTAGTAGTATAGTTGTAGCACGAATGGGTACGCTCACCCGGGGAAAGACAACGCTCTCTCAGGAAACCAGCAAAAAACAGGAACTTAACGTTCGTGTGGTGTGTATGGAGAACCGAAAACCCCTTTTAATGGAAACGAGGCATTCCGTCTTAGTCCACACGAGTAACAATGCGTCTGCGTTTTGATTCGTAGTTGAGGATAAATGTAGATGTGTATGGGCTATAGCAACTACTCACCACCAAGTGAACAGTGTGCTCATTTGTCACCCTATAAAAAAGAGATGCAGGAAGTCGATGGATGCAGATGGCTCAGACTTATGAATCAGTTCAGCTGTGAACTTCTGATGGGCTGTATTGATGACAATGATGATATAATATACTTACATTAAATTAAGTTCTGGATAGGATTTGAAGTAAGCACTCATATCTCCAAGTGTGCTCAATGAATGACTGTTTAAAGTCCGAAACGATTTTTAATACGCCAAAAAATTGTTGGTGTACTGGTATTTAAAAAAAATAAACTTATTAATAAAAAAATCATCCCCAATAAGCCCAGGTAATTTCTCAGAAAGCCAGAAAAAGACCCTTGGAAAAATATAATGAAATAATCCAGTTTAATCTTACGCTTGTGTTGGACAGATAATAATGACACGATGGTCAATCTGTGCGGTGTGCGTCACAAGCGCAAGCGAGTAAAGAGAGAAAATTGTCCTTTATTTCATTTGAAATAAATGGAGTGGAATGGAACTTATATAATTTCAGAAGTATTTTTCAATGGAAGTTAAAAATTATTTTACGTTCCGCCGTGGCAGGCAACATATAGTAATGTACATGTGTTAGGCAACATACATAGTGAACGTACACACGTGATTTCTTTTATGTGTATGTTCACGAAATTTAACCACAAATATGAATTAAATTGTCGAACTTGGGCGAGATACGATACTAGATCTAATTGTTAGCCCGTACATATTCCACTGCTGAACTTATTTTTTCGTCGGTTTCTGAGAACAAGGTGATTTGCAGTTAGAGATCATTATTGTAAGATCAAAGGCGCTTTAATACTTAAAAGTCTACGAATTATAGGATCTACATGTCAGTATAATAAAAAACTTAAATCGTTACAATTATTGTATTTCAAAAAAAAGCAAAGTATTTCAATTAAAACTAGAGCAGTTCTTATCTTCTCTTCTACCTTTCCTGTTCTAAAATGGGAGCTATGTTTATATGGAGCTACGGATGTTATTTTCAACAAAAATAATTACAATAGACATGAACATTTTCTGATAAAGTCTCACTTACCAAGTAGTAAAACTCCTTTTTCTCTGCCAAGGATTACTTAGATATCATGAAGCATTACTTTTAATTAGCAAAACAGTTTTCTCTATGTGGCATTATTTAAGGGAGGCCTGTGTCAGTAATAGTGATTCATCATCCGACATAGAGATTATATAAGGTATATAAGCTGACGTGTGACTGTTGCTGATGACAAACTGTATGAATGTTTCATCTGTAATATTTTATACTCTTTTTTGTCTTTATTGAGTTTTTTTACATATTTTACGCTCCACATCCTTTTTAGTTTAGTAGTTAATTCTATTTTTAGTGATTGAATGTTTATTAATGTTTTTCTTCTCTATCACGTCTTTTCATAATATTCTAGTCTCATAACTAAATCTGTTTTGTATTCTTTTTCCTTCCCGTATACAATTTTCTTAAATTATTACGTATTTTAGCTTTCAATTACACAATTTCTTATACTTAGTTGTCATAAAATTATTTCTTATTCACACTTCATACATAAAATTATCTACGACATAATATAAAATTATGTTATATCTTTTTATATAATTTTTATTATATAAAGAAAGCATTAGTAACGGTTTCATTATTTCAAAAGTATCCCATTCTATTGTTTTAGATTTATTTGATCTTGTACTTGGCTTAAATACTTTTATCAGTTTTTATGATTTTATTGGCTACAGTCATACAATACTTTGTGGAAGTGTTCCTGACGCGTTTATCTTCCATTATTTATATATCATTATTTATATATGAAAGTGACAGGTGACAACTGTCGTATATTTTAACCAAATATTTTAACTAAAATATATGTATATTTTATTCCTGAAATTCCGAAGAATAACGTTTTATGTAAATAATATATTTCAATATTAATGAATATGTGATAGTATTGCGTTCGTTTGCCTGAAGTGATGACACGAAATGACGATGGCCGAATACACCAAGAATATATTTTATTTTAGAACATTAATGCCAGGGAGAACTATAAAGAAATATTAAATGAGATTCTATTTTCAAATCGTCAAAATAACAAAATCAATGCTCACTACACTTCTACTGATCCCAAGAAAACAACGAATGCCGCGTTTTTATTGAGATACTTGAGCGTTTTATTGAGATTGTCACCAAAAGAAGCTTTGAAACCATCAACTGTAAGGGGTTATAGTTGTAGGTCACTTCAAGATGCAACGCCTGGTGATTCATCGTACACAATATTATATTAGATTGCTTTAAGGCGATAAACAAAGCTCGACAACTAGGTTTTTCTTTTAATTTCAAGATTTTGATTTTTACTAAATTATAGACTTTTGAGTGCTGTAGATATATTTTTACATTTTTAATTTTTTTACATTTTCTATGAATATTATCGCTCCAATACATTCACAGCCGGATTTCCTACGATGTCAAAATTATACCGACGGTAGGCTGTTTAAAGGTAAGAAGGGATTAAATATACACATTAAACGATGCCATAGTAAAAATATTTCGGCTTCACAGCCTACCGTAGAAATTTATGATTCTTCTGATAATATACACAAATTCTTCACTTTTTTCGAAACAATTATACAATTTGTATAGTAACATACCAGTGGTTAAATGAATTCCAAGAGGCGCGAGGATGCAACTTGCTAAAGCGTTATCATTAACCATTCAAAATTGTCTAACGAATTGTGAAAAAAGTTGGCAAAAATTATTTACATTCGCGTATTCCCACTTTCATTTTAGTAAAACAATAAATGGCTCTGCCGGCGGCATTGACGGGATTACGCCTCAGCATCTCAAAGACCTTGGAGGGAGGTAAAGCAGATAACGTCCTCAATGATCTTACTCATATTTTTCAAAATTTTAAAAATATTGGTCTTGAACCAAATACAAATAAATGTGAAATATTTATTTCTAATAATTTATCTAATTCTAAAAGAGATACCTTAATTCAAAATTTCAATCAGATTTCTCCTGGAATAAAAACTGTCAATTCGGAATCGCTTTACCTGCTTGGTGCTCCGTTGTTTTTCGATAGTATTAAACCTGTTTTAAAAACAAAATTTGATCAATTTTTAAATCACGTTGATGAATTATATATTTTAAACCCCCATATTGCCCTTACTATTTTAAAATATTGTGTCCTTGTACCTAAATTTGCATACTTGTTACGCTCAAGTCCAGTCTGGAAATGTTCGGATATTTTAAAAGATATTGATAATAATCTTAAAATTGCTTTAGAAAACATTCTAAATTTGAGATTAAATACAATAGCCTGGAATCAAGCCACTTTACCTATCAAATTTGGTGGAATTGGTATAAGAAATATTTGTATCGTCGCATTGCCTGCTTTCCTTGCTTCCGTGCATAGTGTCAATGACCTATGTAATACAATTTTAAATAATAAAGTAGACCTATGCTTTGCTGCGGAGGCAAAGCAAATATGGCTAACGCTCTGTCCCGGCGAAAATGTCCCACTGGAAGTTAACCAACAAAAACAGTGGGATATTCCGTTGGTACGGAGTGTCCACAAAAATTTATTTCAAAATTTCCATAATCAACAAGATCAGGCTCGCCTTCTAGCTGTTTCGACTAAGGAATCTAGCCACTGGTTACATGCTCTACCATCAAGTAATCTCGGCACATTGCTTGATGGGGAAAGCTTGCGCATCGCCGTAGGAATCCGGCTAGGAGTGGCTATTTGTCAACCTCACCAGCGCCCCTGTGGTAGCAGCGTCCATGAGTTTGGGCTCCACGGACTTTCATGCAAAAAAAGTGCAGGTAGGTTTTCCCGTCACGGTTCTTTGAACAAAATCATCCGAAGGGCTCTTGTCTCTAAAAATATCCCCTCGGTTTTAGATCCTTGCGGGATATTTAGAGACGATGGCAAGAGACCCGACGGTATGACTTTGGTCCCTTGGGAGAGAGGTAAAGCCCTAGAGTGGGATGCTACTTGCGTTGACACTTTGGCAGCCTCTCATCTGAAGGGTACTTGTTTTAGAGCCGGGGCGGCATCAGAGGCAGCCGAATTTAGTGAATGGCGCAAATATGAGTCTTTGAGAAATGACTACATATTTGTGCCATTTGCTGTAGAGAATATCGGTCCGTGGGGTCCACGTGCAATGAAGTTTCTAAAGGAACTGTATCCACGACTGGTCGTCGCTGCTGGTGATAAGAGAGCTGGTTCTTTCCTCGCTCAAAGGCTAAGTATAGCTATTCAGCGAGGAAACGCAGCCAGCGTTCTTGGCACTATACCACGGGGAGCAGGTCTTTTTGACGATTTAAATTTTTAGTTTTAGGTTTTCTATATTATAGTTTCTTCTTTTATATTGTATATATAATTAGTTTTAATCGTAAATATTATAATTTTAATTATTATTTTAGTTAAGATCTTTATTATAATGTTAAATTTAGGACTTTATATATATATATATATATATATATATATATATATATATATATATATATATATAGACATATACAGTACCACATCTGATCTATTTTTGAAATATTTAGGAAAGTGTATAATAATATGAAAAGAAGTTTGGGCTTGGTTATCGTCTACACGTAAAGTTTGGTCCAGATTTAACCTTAAAACAGTACAAAGAGTCTACAAAACCCCCATAACGTGTAAAAACTTAAACCAAAAGGGTATTAAATTAATATATTTTAAATGCCATTTGCGGAATTTACATCCGGGAAAAATACTTTTGTAAAGTCGGCTTAATCTTTTTTAAATATCTCTTATTTTGTTCCTTGCTGCCTCAATTGGTTCTTTCTTAACGAAATAGGACATTTTCATAATTCAAATTTGTTATAGAAAATCCGACAAAGTGGAATCTCGGCATATGTAATTTCAATAATAAATAAAATAAATGCCGCTCCTTCTTACCACCTCGACCACAAACGTGATTGGACGCAAATCGTTCAACTAGAGACCCTGCTGACGGTATTTTTTTCATAATGAGTAATTTTGATTCTCTTATATATAATCTTTACATATTATCAATGTGTAAACAAGTCTGTATTTTCAATAGTTATATTTCTTGGATTAACAAGGTCCAGGGAACACTAAAGCCAAATTTATAACTTTTTAAATATTTTTACATTCAAATACCAAATTTCAATTATCTAAGATATTCGTCCAAGTTTTAGCATGAAATATTAAATTTCTATAAGCCGAAGGATAGCAAGCGAAACTACGAGATTATAAATAATACTTATTGAAAGTTATTTTTAATTTACTAATGGTTTAAAAATATTTTTGTCCTATGAAAATAGAATAGAATAGAATATTTTTTATTAAACACAGATTACAAGTATTTCTTATTGAAAAGTATATTTCTTTACCTTTACCACTCACGAACAGGAACCACCAACCTGTATTAAACCTATCCATCATCCATATCCATCCATCCATCATCCATAAGCAACAGTAGCCTAATGGCAGGACGCGGACCGCGAACTCAAAAAGGTTGTGGGTTTGAATCCACCATTCGACTACTGGCGTGAACCACTCGTAACACAAGCAATTTAAGCTTACCAGGAGTTGTTAAGGGGAATATTAGTAATGTTTATAGCATTGATAATATTCTTTAAAAAATATGGTAATCTATAAAAGGTCAAGGTCAAAGGTCAGGTGAACGTAGGCCCCATAAATTGCCTCATTTGGCGGGTGGGTGCACTTGCTAGTGCAGTTTTTTTATTATTATGAGTCGTTGTCTGGTAAGTAAGGCTAAGCTGCATCTCATGTTGCGAGAAACTCAATGTTTTTTAAAGGCCAGTATATAACTATAATAAACACACAAATCGTTTAATTTTAATTTTTTTTTACACTTTACAGTTTCTAGAAGTCTGAGGTGTTTGACGTACTGATGTTACATAATGATAATTAACGAAGGCTACCTTATACTTCCAATTTTTAATTTAAAGTTACACTGTAAAATAACCGAAACGGTTGGAATTAAAAAGTTAAAATTAAACACGATATAATTCGTAAAATTAGTTTTATTCCAAGGTTTTGCGCTACCGTAGGACGTAGTAAGTTAGCGCTTAATATTTAATACTTGATTTACATAATAATTCGAAGGATGCCGGCATTTTTGATCAATATATGTTTTAAAAAAATAATATAATATGCTTATAATAGCCAGCGATTGACCACAATCCCACCTGGTGGTAGGTAAGTGTTATTGTAGACCTAGATGGTAAATCGCACGGGCTTAGCGTAACAAAAACATATTATTCACGCTCGCCTTGTAGACGCCCAGATTGTATTCGAACGGAAAGACAGACGCCGGTAAATTATTACAATCCCTTTGCTGTCGTAGTTCAATAATGGATAAATCCACGTCATTAAAGTACAAGTCCCAAAGGAATTCACATTGAAACGTAAGTAATAATAATAATAATAATAATAATAAAAACTTCAATAATAATAAAAATTCAATTCAAAATTCCCATGGCTGGACGCGCTACTAAACAAAGTAGCGCCATCCCAGCCTGGAGAAAAAGAATTGAGGACCGTATCGCAAAGGCAAGGGCCCTTATCGGCAGACTGATAAGCTTCAGGTCAGGTAATAATAGACCGAGAGTTGTGCGCACCGTTAGAATGGCGTTTGCTGGGACAAATATCAGTTTGTCCCAGCCGGATATCACGCAGAAACTAACGGAGCGCATAGACGACCTGAAGCAAAAGATTGCTGCATGGGGGAAGCGGATTCGCCGATTTACCGAGAGGTCAAGGCGGTTCAACCAGAATCGTCCCTTCCAGAGTGATCAGAAGAGGCTCTACAAATCATTGGAGCGACCAGAGGTATGTGGAGCGGGCCCAGGACCGGATCAGGCTAACACTGTCGCATTTTGGCGTGGCCTGTGGTCAGAGCCCGTAAACCACAGCGAGGGCCCTTTGACGGAAGTTGTGGCGAGTCAGTGTGCGAGTATTACGCCCATGGACCCCGTCATCGTAACGCCGGATGACGTAGCTGAGGCGGTCCGTAGAGCCCCGAACTGGAAAAGCCCGGGACTCGACGGACTGCATCACTACTGGCTGAAGGGCTTCATGGTGTGTCACGCTGTGCTCGCCCGTCAGTTTCAAGAGGCTCTCAACCAGAAGTCGCTCCCTAGCCTCTTCACTACTGGGATCACTCATTTGGTTCCTAAAGACCAGGTTACCACAGACCCGAGCAAATACCGCCCCATTACGTGTCTACCCACCATATATAAGACACTAACATCCATTTTGAGCGCGAGAATCACTCGTCACCTGGAGCTAAATCAGGTGATGTCACGCGCTCAAAATGGATGTCGGGGCGGTGGTCGTGGAACTAAGGAACTACTCCTCATTGACGCGGCCATTGGCAAAGTGGTGAAACGCAACCGTCGGAATTTCTCCGCCGCCTGGATAGACTACAGAAAGGCATTCGACTCGGTGCCCCATACATGGCTAAAGAGAGACCTCGAGCTGTACAAGATACAAGATACAAGACTGTACAATGAGAGACTTCCTCGAGTAGTGTATGGGGCAGTGGAGTACGATCCTTTGTCATCTGGGTGAGCGGATGATGGCTGCGGAGAACCACATAAGGATAAGAAGGGGTATCTTCCAGGGCGATTGTCTGAGTCCAATCTGGTTCTGCCTCTCCCTGAACCCTCTCAGTACTTTACTGGAGGGCTCCGGGAGAGGATTTCAGCTTCGGAAAGGAGGTACAAAAGTGACCCACCTTTTCTATATGGATAACCTCAAGTTATTCGCCTCCAGTCGCTCCCATCTTATGGAATTGCTAAACATCACTTGTGAATTTAGCAATTCTATTGGAATGGACCTGGGAACGGATAAGTGTGCGGTCCTCCATGTTGAAAGGGGAAAGGTTGATAACTCTGAGGGCATAGACTTATCTATGCCCTTCAACTTAAGGACCCTTTCCGAGGCTGAAACATACCGATACCTGGGTATGGCACAGAACATCGGTATCGATGAGGCTGGTATGAAACAGTCAGTTTGCGACGTGTTTTATGCACGCTTGACCAAAGTGCTTAACAGCCTTTTGTCCGATGTGAATAAGACACACGCATATAACGGCTGGGTCATGCCTGTCCTCATGTATACCTTTGGTATACTCAGGTGGACTCAGACTGAACTTAACGCCCTGGATAGAAAAGTCCGCACTACCATGACGTCCCACAGGATGCATCATCCGAGATCGTCGGTAATGAGGCTGTACTTGCCGCGAAATCATGGTGGGCGTGGCTTCTTGAGCGCGCTCACCATGCATAATCGCGAAGTGTGCAGCCTCCGTAATTACTTCCTGGCGAGATCGGATGATCCATTCTATAAGGACGTCATTTCTTGTGATAAAGGACTTACCTCTCTATCCTTAGCCAACGAGCAATGGCAAGACCCGGCAGTGCAGACAATTTCCGACCGGGAGACCGTGTGGAAGGAGAAGGAGCTCCACGGGAGGTTCTACAAGGCTCCACATGAGCCTTTCGTAGACACAGAAGCCTCCCTCCACTGGGTACGCTTTGGTGATCTCTTCGGGGAAACCGAGGGTTTTGTCTGTGCAATACAGGATCAGGTTATTAAGACCAACAACTATCGGAGATACATCCTAAAGGATGGCACCGTGGACATCTGTCGAGCTTGTCGCCATCCCGGTGAGTCACTTAGGCATGTCATCTCCGGTTGTTCGGCGCTTTCTAACTCTGAGTACTTGCACAGGCACAACCTAGTAGCCAGAATTCTTCACCAGGAGCTCGCTCTGAAATACGGTCTCGTGGATCGGAAATTGCCGTATTACAAGTACTTGCCGGAAGCCGTGCTCGAAAATGATCGTGCCAGGCTCTATTGGCACCTAGCCATCATCACAGACAGGACTATTCTTGCGAATAAGCCTGATATTGTGCTGATGGACCGGGCACAGTCAAGGATATTTTTGGTCGACATTACCATTCCGTATGACGAGAACCTCGTGAAAGCCGAAACAGACAAGCAAACAAAATATCTGGACCTGGCTCATGAGGTGACCGACATGTGGGGTGGTCTGCCGACTGAAATTATTCCTGTAGTCATCTCTGCAAACGGGCTAATCCCAGTCAGCCTCTCGGGTCATCTGAGGCGACTGGGACTACGTGGCGGACCGCTCCGGGCTCAAATGCAGAAGGCGCTGCTCATCGATACCGCCCGCATCGTCCGCCGGTTTCTTTCCCTTTCCCCCTAACCCTCGGCCGTTTGGTCTCCCCTGCCGAGGGCCTCCATCTGGTTGGGCTTTTGTTTATTTATGTATTTTTATATTTATTTTATGTTATTGATATTTATGTATACTTATCTTTTCATTTTCATTTATAATTATATATTTATAGAACCCAACCAGATGAGAAAACTATATAGATACCCCATAATAATAATAATAATAATAATAATAATAATAATAATAATAATAATAATAATAATAATAATAATAATAATAATAATAAAATGGCGTAGGGAAGTGACGACCCCATCGCCCGCTGACGAAACAGTTAAGTGACAAAACTGCTACGTCGGTGCAGTCAGTCAGCGCCTTGCCAAGAGGTGTGAGCGCCGTGCCTCGGCAGTACTCAGGGTGCAAAGGCCCGTTTGTGCTTACGGCCGTACAATGATACAATGAAACGGTGCCGGGCCTGGGCGTCTCCCGTTAATTGACGCCCAATAATGGATGATGGATTTAAGTAGAAAGAGTATAGGGCCGCTGCCTGGGGGTCGCCGGGGCGCGTCTGGAGCTGGCGCTGGACGCGGCAGCATGCGGGCCGCCAGCCGAGCGCGAGGAGCTGCAATATCACCTAACAGCCCCCCGCATCCATCATCCCCACCAGACGGCTTGATGTCGGCAGGGTCCTCTCGGACTCGGCAAGCGGCATCCGCCGCTGGTGGAGTGCGCCGCATGCGTTGGACAAGGGATATGAACGCAAACGCATTGCGGGCGTACTATAGGGTGAAAGGCGAGGAAACTGCGGGGATAGCGTATCGGGCTCGGATGCACTGCTTTTTTGCTGAGCTGGAGCCGTCTATTCCCGTCACGGAACAAAACCTGGCAGACCGAGTTCGGTACATCATGCGCTCGAAAATATTTGATGATGCCGAGCTCGAACGACTACGACGTGAGGCTATTCCCTCACCGAATGAATTGGCTACGGCTGGGGATGCGGCTCCTCAGGCGACAGACCAGCTGCCACGCGTAGAAGCCGCCATGGATCTTCCAGTTGTGGTTGATTCAGACGATGATGAAATGGTCTCCCACGAAGTAGAGCAAATGAGGAGTATATTGGAAGAGGCGATTTTGGAAACGCGCAGAATGCCTCTCGAAAATCGACCGCGACTTCCCCGCATACCCCTAAGCAAGCGAAATCGGGCTGTCGTGAGGGCTCTTAACCCAATGCTGGTAACCTATTTGGAAGCCAGCCGGGACCTTTGCGAGACGGACTCAGTTCTTTTTGGCGCCGCAGTGGCAGCTTGCCGTATTATTGGCGCCAAACTTCCCATGGCTGGACGCGCTACTAAACAAAGTAGCGCCATCCCAGCCTGGAGAAAAAGAATTGAGGACCGTATCGCAAAGGCAAGGGCCCTTATCGGCAGACTGATAAGCTTCAGGTCGGGTAATAATAGACCGAGGGTTGTGCGCACCGTTAGAATGGCGTTTGCTGGGACAAATATCAGTTTGTCCCAGCCGGACATCACGCAAAAACTAACGGAGCGCATAGACGACCTGAAGCAAAAGATTGCTGCTTGGGGGAAGCGGATTCGCCGATTTACCGAGAGGTCAAGGCGGTTCAACCAAAATCGTCTCTTCCAGAGTGATCAGAAGAGGCTCTACAAATCATTGGAGCGACCAGAGGTATGTGGAGCGGGCCCAGGACCGGATCAGGCTAACACTGTCGCATTTTGGCGTGGCCTGTGGTCAGAGCCCGTAAACCACAGCGAGGGCCCTTGGACGGAAGTTGTGGCGAGTCAGTGTGCGAGTATTACGCCCATGGACCCCGTCATCATAACGCCGGATGACGTAGCTGAGGCGGTCCGTAGAGCCCCGAACTGGAAAAGCCCGGGACTCGACGGACTGCATCACTACTGGCTGAAGGGGTTCATGGTGTGTCACGCTGTGCTCGCCCGTCAGTTTCAAGAGGCTCTCAACCAGAAGTCGCTCCCTAGCCTCTTCACTACTGGGATCACTCATTTGGTTCCTAAAGACCAGGTTACCACAGACCCGAGCAAATACCGCCCCATTACGTGTCTACCCACCATATATAAGACACTGACATCCATTTTGAGCGCGAGAATCACTCGTCACCTGGAGCTAAATCAGGTGATGTCACGCGCTCAAAATGGATGTCGGGGCGGTGGTCGTGGAACTAAGGAACCACTCCTCATTGACGCGGTCATTGGCAAAGTGGTGAAACGCAACCGTCGGAATTTCTCCGCCGCCTGGATAGACTACAGAAAGGCATTCGACTCGGTGCCCCATACATGGCTAAAGAGAGTCCTCGAGCTGTACAAGATAGACTGTACAGTGAGAGACTTCCTCGAGCAGTGTATGGGGCAGTGGAGTACGATCCTTTGTCATCTGGGTGAGCGGATGATGGCTGCGGAGAACCACATAAGGATAAGAAGGGGTATCTTCCAGGGCGATTGTCTGAGTCCAATCTGGTTCTGCCTCTCCCTGAACCCTCTCAGTACTTTACTGGAAGGCTCCGGGAGGGGATTTCAGCTTCGGAAAGGAGGTACAAAAGTGACCCACCTTTTCTATATGGACGACCTCAAGTTATTCGCCTCCAGTCGCTCCCATCTTATGGAATTGCTAAACATCACTTGTGAATTTAGCAATTCTATTGGAATGGAGCTGGGAACGGATAAGTGTGCGGTCCTCCATGTTGAAAGGGGAAGGGTTGCTAACTCTGAGGGCATAGACTTATCTATGCCCTTCAACTTAAGGACCCTTTCCGAGGCTGAAACATACCGATACCTGGGTATGTCACAGAACATCGGTATCGATGAGGCTGGTATGAAACAGTCAGTTTGCGACGTGTTTTATGCACGCTTGACCAAAGTGCTTAACAGCCTTTTGTCCGGTGTGAATAAGACACACGCATATAACGGCTGGGTCATGCCTGTCCTCATGTATACCTTTGGCATACTCAGGTGGTCTCAGACTGAACTTAACGCCCTGGATAGAAAAGTCCGCACTACCATGACGTCCCACAGGATGCATCATCCGAGATCGTCGGTAATGAGGCTGTACTTGCCGCGAAAGCATGGTGGGCGTGGCTTCTTGAGCGCGCTCACCATGCATAATCGCGAAGTGTGCAGCCTCCGTAATTACTTCCTGGCGAGATCGGATGATCCATTCTATAAGGACGTCATTTCTTGTGATAAAGGACTTACCCCTCTATCCTTAGCCAACGAGCAAAGGCAAGACCCGGCAGTGCAGACAGTTTCCGACCGGGAGACCGTGTGGAAGGAGAAGGAGCTCCACGGGAGGTTCTACAAGGCTCTACATGAGCCTTTCGTAGACACAGTAGCCTCCCTCCACTGGCTACGCTTTGGTGATCTCTTCGGGGAAACCGAGGGTTTTGTCTGTGCAATACAGGATCAGGTTATTAAGACCAACAACTATCGGAGATACATCCTAAAGGATGGCACCGTGGACATCTGTCGAGCTTGTCGCCATCCCGGTGAGTCACTTAGGCATGTTGTCTCCGGTTGTTCGGCGCTTTCTAACTCTGAGTACTTGCACAGGCACAACCTAGTAGCCAGAATTCTTCACCAGGAGCTCGCTCTGAAATACGGTCTCGTTGATCGGAAATTGCCGTATTACAAGTACTTGCCGGAAGCCGTGCTCGAAAATGATCGCGCCAGGCTCTATTGGGACCAAGCCATCATCACGGACAGGACTATTCTTGCGAATAAGCCTGATATTGTGCTGATGGACCGGGCACAGTCAAGGATATTTTTGGTCGACATTACCATTCCGTATGACGATAACCTCGTGAAAGCCGAAACAGACAAGCAAACAAAATATCTGGACCTGGCTCACGAGGTGACCGACATGTGGGGTGGTCTGCCGACTGAAATTATTCCTGTAGTCGTCTCTGCAAACGGGCTAATCCCAGTCAGCCTCTCGGGTCATCTGAGGCGACTGGGACTACGTGGCGGACCGCTCCGGGCTCAAATGCAGAAGGCGGTGCTCATCGATACCGCCCGCATCGTCCGCCGGTTTCTTTCCCTTTCCCCCTAACCCTCGGCCGTTTGGTCTCCCCTGCCGAGGGCCTCCATCTGGTTGGGCTTTTATTTATTTATGTATTTTTATATTTATTTTATGTTATTGATATTTATGTATATTTATCTTTTCACTTTCATTTATAATTATATATTTATAGAACCCAACCAGATGAGAAAACTATATAGATACCCCATAATAATAATAATAATAATAATAATAATAATAATAATAATAATAATAATAATAATAATAATAATAATAATAATAATAATAATAATATGTTCTGTGACATACCCAGGTATCGGTATGTTTCAGCCTCGGAAAGGGTTCTTAAGTTGACGGGCATAGATAAGTCTATGCCCTCAGAGTTAGCAACCCTTCCCCCCTCAACATGGAGGACCGCACATTTATCCGTCCCCAGCTCCATTCTAATAGAATTGCTAAATTCACACGTGATGTTTAGCAATTCCATAAGATGGGAGCGACTGGAGGCGAATAATTTGAGGTCATCCATATAGAAAAGGTGGGTCACTTTTGTACCTCCTTTCCGAAGCTGAAATCCCCTCCCGGAGCCCTCCAGTAAAGTACTGAGAGGGTTCAGGGAGAGGCAAAACCAGATTGGACTCAGACAATCGCCCTGGAAGATACCCCTTCTTATCCTTATGTGGTTCTCCGCAGCCATCATCCGCTCGCCCAGATAGCAAAGGATCGTACTTCACTGCCCCATACACTGCCCGAGGAAGTCTCGAACTGTACAGTCAATCTTGTACAGCTCGAGGACCCTCTTTAGCCATGTATGGGGCACCGAGTCGAATGCTTTTCTGTAGTCTATCCAGGCGGCGGAGAAATTCCGACGGTTGCGTTTCACCACTTTGCCAATGACCGCGTCAATGAGGAGTGGTTCCTTGGTTCCACGACCACCGCCCCGGCATCCATTTTGAGCGCGTGACATCACCTGATTTAGCTCCAGGTGACGAGTGATTCTCGCGCTCAAAATGGATGTCAGTGTCTTATATATGGTGGGTAGACACGTGATGGGGCGGTATTTGCTCGGGTCTGTGGTATCCTGATCTTTAGGAACCAAATGAGTGATCCCAGTAGTGAAGAGGCTCGGGAGCGACTTCTGATCGAGAGCCTCTTGAAACTGTCGGGCGAGCACAGCGTGACACACTACGAACCCCTTCAACCAGTAATGATGCAGCCCGTCGAGCCCCGGACTTTTCCAGTTCGGGGCCCTACGGACCGCCTCAGCCACGTCTTCAGGCGTTATGGTGACGGGGTCCATAGGCGTAACACTTGCACTCTGGCTCGCCACAACTTCCATCCAAGGGCCCTCGCTGTGGTTTACGGGCTCTGACCACAGGCCACGCCAAAATGCGACAGTGGCAGCCTGATCCGGTCCTGGGCCCGCTCCACATACCTCTGGTCGCTCCAATGATTTATAGAGCCTCTTCTGATCACTCTGGAAGAGACGATTCTGGTTGAACCGCCTTGACCTCTCGCTAAATCGTCGAATCCGCTTCCCCCAAGCAGCGATTTTTTGCTTCAGGTCATCTATGCGCTCCGTTAGTTTTTGCGTGACATCCGGCTGGAACAAACTGATATTTGTCCCAGCAAACGCCATCCTAACGGTGCGCATAATCCTCGGTCTAGTATTACCCGACCTGAAGCTTGTCAGTCTGCCGATAAGGGCCCTTGCCTTTGCGATACGGTCCTCAATTCTTTTTCTCCAGGCTGGGATGGCGCTACTTTTTTGAGTAGCACGTCCAGCCACGGGAAGTTTGGCGCCAATAATACGGCATACTGCCAGTGCGGCGCCAAAAAGAATTGAATCCGTCTCGCAAAGGTCCCGGCTGGCTTCCAAATAGGTTACCAGCATTGGGTTAAGAGCCCGCACGACAGCCCGATTTCGCTTGCTAAGGGGTATGCGGGGAAGTCGCGGTCGATTATCGAGAGGCATGCTGCGCGTTTCCAGCATCGACTCTTCCAGTATGCTCCTCATTTTCTCTAGTTCGTGGGAGACTATTCCATCATCGTCTGAATTAGCCACAAATGGAATGTTGACGGCAGCATCCACATATGCAGTTTGTTGCGCATCTAGTGGCGCCGCATTCCCAGCCGCAGCATTTCCATTCGATGAAGGAATAGCCTCACGTCGTAGTCGCTCGAGTTCAGCGTCACCAAATATGTTGGAGCGCAGGATGTACCTAACTCGGTCTGCCAGGTTTTGCTCAGTGACGGATAGAGATGGCTCCAGCTCTGCAAAAAAGCGATGCATCCGAGCCCGATACGCCAAACATCCAGTTTCTTCCCCTTTTGCCCTAAAATACGCCCGCAGTGCGTTTTCATTCATCGATTTAGACCAACGCATGCGACGTGCTCCACCAGCGGCGGGTGCCGCTTGCTGAGTCCGAGAAGACCCAGCCAACACCAAGCCTTCTGGTGGGGATGATGGATGCGGGGGGCTGCTAGGTGGTCTTGCAACACCCCGCGCTCGGCTGGCGGCCCGCATGCTGTCACGTCCAGCGCCAGCTCCAGACGCGCCCTGGCGACCTCCAGGCAGCGGCCCTTTGCGCACTATCTTTTTCTCCATCATCCATAATATGGGCGTCCATTAACGGGAGACGCCCAGGCCCGGCACCGTATCGTGGACGGCCATAAGCACAAACGGGCCTTTGCACCCTGAATTCTGCCGAGGCACGGCGCTCACACCTCTCGCAAGGCGCTGACTGACTGCGTTGACGTAGCAGTTTTGTCACTTAACTGTTACGTCAGCGGGCGATGGGGTCGTCAATTCCCTACGCCTTATTATACTATTATTATATCCTTATTATATCCTCATGTATACCTTTGGCATACTCAGGTGGAGTCAGACTGAACTTAACGCCCTGGATAGAAAAGTCCGCACTACAATGACGTCCCATAGGATGCATCATCCGAGATCGTCGGTAATGAGGCTGTACTTGCCGCGAAAGCATGGTGGGCGTGGCTTCTTGAGCGCGCTCACCATGCATAATCGCGAAGTGTGCAGCCTCCGTGATTACTTCCTGATGAGATCGGATGATCCATTCTATAATGACGTCATTTCTTGTGATAAAGGACTTACCCCTCTATCCTTAGCCAACGAGCAATGGCAAAACCCGGCAGTGCAGAGCATTTCCGACCGGGAGACCGTATGGAAGGAGAAGGAGCTCCACGGGAGGTTCTACAAGGCTCTACATGAGCCTTTCGTAGACACAGCAGCCTCCCTCCACTGGCTACGCTTTGGTGATCTCTTCGGGGAAACCGAGGGTTTTGTCTGTGCAATACAGGATCAGGTTATTAAGACCAACAACTATCGGAGATACATCCTAAAGGATGGCACCGTCGACATCTGTCGAGCTTGTCGCCATCCCGGTGAGTCACTTAGGCATGTCATCTCCGGTTGTTCGGCGCTTTCTAACTCTGAGTACTTGCACAGGCACAACCTAGTAGCCAGAATTCTTCACCAGGAGCTCGCTCTGAAATACGGTCTCGTGGATCGGAAATTGCCGTATTACAAGTACTTGCCGGAAGCCGTGCTCGAAAATGATCGCGCCAGGCTCTATTGGGACCGGGCCATCATCACAGACAGGACTATTCTTGCGAATAAGCCTGATATTGTGCTGATGGACCGGGCACAGTCAAGGATATTTTTGGTCGACATTACCATTCCGTATGACGAGAACCTCGTGAAAGCCGAAACAGACAAGCAAACAAAATATCTGGACCTGGCTCACGAGGTGACCGACATGTGGGGTGGTCTGCCGACCGAAATTATTCCTGTAGTCGTCTCTGCAAACGGGCTAATCCCAGCCAGCCTCTCGGGTCATCTGAGGCGACTGGGACTACGTGGCGGACCGCTCCAGGCTCAAATGCAGAAGGCGGTGCTCCTCGATACCGCCCGCATCGTCCGCCGGTTTCTTTCCCTTTCCCCCTAACCCTCGGCCGTTTGGTCTCCCCTGCCGAGGGCGTCCATCTGGTTGGGCTTTTATTTATTTATGTATTTTTATATTTATTTTATGTTATTGATATTTATGTATATTTATCTTTTCATTTTCATTTATAATTATATGTTTATGGGACCCAACCAGATGAGAAAACTATATAGATACCCCAAAAATAATAATAATAATAATAATAATAATAATAATAATAATAATAATAATAATAATAATAATAATAATAATAATAATAATAATAATAATAACCGCTCCGGGCTTAAATGCAGAAGGCGGTGCTTCTCGATACTGCCCGCATCGTCCGCCGGTTTCTTTCCCTTTCCCCCTAACCCTCGGCCGTTTGGTCTCCCCTGCCGAGGGCTCCCATCTGGTTGGATCTTATTTATTTATGTAGTTTTTGTATTTATTTTATTTATTGATATTTATGTATATTTATCTTTTCATTTTAATTTATAATTATATATTTATAGCACCCAACCAGGTGAGAAAATTATATAGATACCCTTTATAATAATAATATCCGGTCCCAATAGAGCCTGGCGCGATCATTTTCGAGCACGGCTTCCGGCAAGTACTTGTAATACGGCAACTTCCGATCCACGAAACCGTTTTTCAGAGCGAGCTCCTGGTGTAAAATTCTGGCTACTAGGTTGTGCCTGTGCAAGTACTCAGAGTTAGAAAGCGCCGAACAACCGGAGATGACATGCCTAAGTGACTCACCGGGATGGCGACAAGCTCGACAAATGTCGATGGTGCCATCCTTTAGGATGTATCTCCGATAATTGTTGGTCTTAACAACCTGATCCTGTATTGCACAGACAAAACCCTCGGTTTCCCCGAAGAGGTCACTAAAGCGTAGCCAGTGGAGGGACGTTACTGTGTCTACGAAAGGCCCATGTAGAGACTTGTAGAACCTCCCGTGGAGCTCCTTCTCCTTTCATACGGTCTCCCGGTCGGAAATTGTCTGCACTGCCGGGTCTTGCCATTGCTCGTTGGCTAAGGATAGAGGGGTAAGTCCTTTATCACAAGAAATGACGTCCTTATATTGAATTGATCATCCGATCTCGCCAGGAAGTAATTACGGAGGCTGCACACTTCGCGATTATGCATGGTGAGCGCGCTCAAGAAGCCACGCCCACCATGCTTTCGCGGCAAGTACAGCCTCATTACCGACGATCTCGGATGATGCATCCTGTGGGATGTCATAGTAGTGCGGACTTTTCTATCCAGGGCATTAAGTTCAGTCTGAGTCCACCTGAGTATGCCAAAGGTATACATGAGGACAGGCATGACCCAAACGTTATATGCTTGTGTCTTATTCACACCGGATAAAAGGCTGTTAAGCACTTTGGTCAGGCGTGCATAAAACACGTCGCAAACTGACTGTTTCATACCAGCCTCATCGATACCGGTGTTCTGTGACATACCCAGGTATCGGTACGTTTCAGCCGTTTCAGTTATTATTATTTTTTTTGTTTAATACTCATCTGGTTGGGATGTATAAATATATAATTATAGACCAAAATTATTCCTGTAGTCGTCTCTGCAAACGGGCTAATCCCAGTCAGCCTCTCGGGTCATCTGAGGCGGCTGGAACTACGTGGCGGACCGCTCCAGGCTCAAATGCAGAAGGCGGTGCTCCTCGATACCGCCCGCATCGTCCGCCGGTTTCTTTCCCTTTCCCCCTAACCCTCGGCCGTTTGGTCTCCCCTGCCGAGGGCCTCCATCTGGTTGGGCTTTTATTTATATATGTATTTTTATATTTATTTTATATTATTGATATTTATGTATATTTATCTTTTCATTTCCATTTATAATT